>VWZY01009359.1:157238-176166 GCA_013399075.1 Chloroceryle aenea
GAGTGCCCCTGTCCAAGCCATGGGCTGCCAGCTTTTCCAGGAGTATATTATGGGAGACAGTATCAAAGGCCTTGCTGAAGTCCAGATAGACCACATCCACAGCCTTCCCCTCATCTATCAGGGGGAGAAACAGCCTAGCACAGTTCTTCCGCTGTCACACCTTCTGCACTTCTGGCAGTCAGTGATTGACCATTTCAGCTGGAGGCTGCAGCCAGTGTTTATTAGCTACAAACAAACCTAATCTACATGAATTTGTATAATCTGTTTTCTGATTTAAAACTTTGTCCTCCACAATATGTTGTCATTAAGTGTTTCACAACTTAATTACACAATGAATTAAAAAGTCCTTCCTGTGGCCTGTTTTAAAACCTCTGCCTGATACTTTTAATAGCTTATTCTAAGTTCTTTTATTACCAGAAACCCCTCCCTGTTCCTCATTTGTTTCTGATTTTATGACCCTATATCACTATTAATTTATTTTCCAATCTCTTAGTCTCTTCTACAGAAACCATTATATATTTCTCATCAGCTTTATTTCCCGCACTTCTATTTTTTTCTAGCTGTGGTAACCAGCACACAATGGATTTGAACAGAGTCATAATCTAGGGGTTTTTTTTTGTTTGTTTCTTTTAGGTCCTTTCTAAGCAGTGCTACCTGTCTTTCTCTTTTTTTGACCATCACTGAACACTGAGCTGGCTTTTCAGGAAATTACCTAGTGACTCCCAGACCAATTTTCTGAATAGCAGCAGCTCAGTTAGATCTCCACTCCATAACTACACTGGGTTTTTTCCCCCCATATATATCATCTTGCATGTGTGAATATTGTACTTCATATGCCATTTTATTGTTTGGTCATGCAGCATTGTCATTGCCTTCTGAAATTCTTTGTAGTTTACTTTGGACTGTGTAATGCCATATGTGATTTTTGTACTATTTGTGCAGGAACAGCTGCGGAATTTCACTAATAGTCACTGTTAAGCATTATGAGCAGCACCAGTCCCAGCTGACATCCTAGTGAGATCTCACTGATGAGCTTCCTCCATTTTTCCCTCTTTCTGTTTTATCCAGTGACTCATTGCTTTATTTAACGGCCTGTGCTGAGTGGCCTCATCAAAAAATTTTTAGAAATAACTGTTATCCAGATTATTTTACAAGGTGTGGTAGCTGATACAGGTGACAGTGAGTGCACTGTAAGCAGCAGTTCAACAGTATCCACTTGGTTTCCCTTTGCACTCTAGAGTCTAAGACATCTAGTCCTGAAAACTCATTACTAATCATTTCATCAACTCGTTCAGCTGCTTCTCCTGAATGTTTCACATTCATACAGTAACCCAGGTTGTCCCCGGTAAAGATATTCTTCGACATGGGAACTTCTGTACCATCTGCTATAGAAAAAGCGAGCACAACAAAATTCAGTGCTACGGCTGTTGTAAAACACCTTTCCCCATTTTTTTCAGATAGTCATACACATTGGTTCTCAAAGCTCTCCTCTTGGCGCTGGAACCATAAAGGCAATGGCAAAAGGATTGCTGTCCATACATCCACTCATTCCTTACGAGTCACCCAATCCTGTTTTACTCTGTCCCTGAATTATCAGGGACAGGAATTATTCCTGTGTGTGCAACCTTTCCCTCTTTCACTGGCTTTGCTTCAAAAGAACAGTCAGAAATTTATTTAAGTGATGCACTTCTGTTATCATCTGCACAAGTTGTAAATTTCTTGCAAGGAACCTTTTAAGCGTTTTCCAGGCCGTAGCCATGAAGAAATAGTTACCCTCTACCTGTTGGCCAAACAGCTGCTGTAATTTCAGTCCTGCTTTTTTCTTTTTGGTTTCTATTCTCCTGGAGAATTGCTAGCTATTGCTGAAATTTGTATTGTGCCTGGTTTTATTAATTCATCGAATGCCAATGAATGGGTTCCTCATTCTGTTTGACCAGCTGTTTCATATAATGTGTTGTTACAATTGGCTTTAAAAATCTCCCAGGAGGAGCACAATAACTCAAATTTGTCAGATCTGCAGTAATTCATGAAAGATGGTTAGTATGTGGAAATCCACATTTCTTAAATGCAAATATCAAGATACCAGTCCTATTGTTGAAACCAAGATGGGACTTCCAATATAACACACTTGTCACTTAGAATTCCTCACCCCCCTTTCATATTGCTGCATAGCCTGAAATTTTCTGTGTTCTCAGTCCTGAGTTCAATGTACTGCCTTTTAAGACAGAAGAAAATCTGTTCAGAACAGAACACCAAACGATCAAAACAATTAAGAAAATCACTCAGATGCTCCTTATACATGGATAACTCAAGAAACATTTTCTTTAAAGCCTCACGTTTGGCATGTGTCTAAGAGGAATGTGTGGTTTTCCTTGATAGAAGAAATATGGTAATGAATGTTCAAACATTTTCTACTCTGTAATTTGTAACTGTCCTTACTGGTTTAGCAATAAGTATATAAGTATAATGTTCAGAGAGTTTTTAGTTATGGTTATTTGACTGCAACACAGACCCTTTTGTTATCTTATTTGACTCAGGAGTTACATAAGATATCATTTGGAAACCACTGTCTGGCATTATACAATGTCAAACGCATATAACCTGAAGAGTGTCTCAATATTTTCTTTACAAAAGATGTGGCTTAATGTTTTTGTTTTTTTTTTTCCTGCAGCACCTTCTCACCAGCACAACAGTTCCATATATAACAGTTCCAGATCGCAGACATAAACTTCAATGTGAAATAACAGAATTTTAAATCCATTCTGGTATTTATGGGAACTGTAATTAAATGCAGTTACAGAGGCAGCAACCTTTTTTATTTTTATAGAAGTTTGATTCACTGATAGCATAATATGGCATCAATGAACAGGCATTTATATCACTTTAAGCCTCATCTTCGTATTCAACTGTCCTGAATATATTTGATATCATCCAGAACATGAATCTTGTTGTAGCATGACAGCAGCTATGTCTATGTGGAGATCTAAAAGCATCCTAAGATCATCCCTACAATGCAAAGGAAGGTAGGCATAGCAGGTAGCTTCAAGCACACTTCTCATCCACACTGCCTGACCTGCTATGCATCCATGCCATCCTTGTATCCCAGAAGAATCTGACATAATATGACAGAAGAATCTGGGGTCCAAGTCTGGCCACTGAACTTCAAACTCCTCTGCTTAAGAGTTAGCAGTCCTCCTGGTACATGCATGCAAACAGTGGTAGGAGGAGGGCTGTGGACAAGCCCTCAGAGGAGGTTCAGAGCCAGAGTGTGACACAGCGGCTGATGCTATCTCTGCAACCTCATGCACAATGGCAGGAAGGGGCCAGGATGATGCCTCCAAGGTCAGGACTGGCACAAGTAGTCTTAGACTGCCCACCTCATGTGGCTAAGAGGCAGTGTATTAACAGCTGGCAATGGAAAAAAGATCAGCTGTGGGCAGAGGAGCTTCTCTCCTTCTGGCTACCCCAGAAGCAGCTCATTAAAGAAACTAAAAGGCACACCTCAGCTCTCCCTGATAAGTCTACAACAGTATTTCCAATCTGCAGTTTCAACCTGTGCAGCAGCCCAAAATGCAGAAGATGCAGGAGTGGGATTACTGTCTGATAGCTCTGGCCTCTAATCCGGTGTGTCCTAAGAAGTCAGGCTCTTCAAAGCACTCAGCTGCCACTCCAGGGTCTTGTACATAACTTGCTCAGAGAACAAGGAACATCTTTTAGCTTTGTTATCAGTAGGTAACCCTGCTGACTTCAGATGCAGTGAGATCCCTGGTTTAGCTTCCTTGTGGGAATGACTGCTGACAAATAAAACATAGCCAGCTTGCGGTTAAAGCACAGGATCTTTGCTCTATTCCTGGCGTTGCAGCAGATTTCCTGTGTGGCTTTGGACAAGTCACGTAAGCCAAAGTATTCAAACCTGGGGCCAAGCCACTGTGTGCTTAGCAGCTTGAAAATCAGGTGTTTGTTTATTTGACTAAGTATAGATTTAGGACTCTTCATTTTTGTCATCCACTTTATTTAAATCTTTGGCCTATATGTCTCAGATTCTACACCTATATGGCCATGTTACACAGCCAGCAAAACGTTCTGTCGAATTGAGAGCGAGCACTGTGTTCCCTGCGTGTCAGGCCAATTGTCTATGTATGAATTTAGGCGTCTGCCTTTAGTCTACTAGGATGATCATGTGGGGATTCATCTCTCTGAGCCAATAACTTCCACCTACAAATAAAGAGGAGCCAGGAGCACACTTCCATCTCTTTAGGCCTTTCAGAGGTCCAGCATGTTATAGGGAGAAATGCTCTAATCCCTTATCCAAACAGAGAAATGCAAAAATGATCATTTGTACTGATGTTTATAATAACTCTGTAATTACATTTGATTTGGACAGTCATTGAATATCCTTTTTGTATTCGCCATGCAGAAAGCTCAACACTGCTGGGTAGAAAGGTCTAGCAGTTGTTCTCATCCTGAAAATTTAAGTAATTTTTTTCTCTTAAAAAGAAACCTAAGAGTTTGCCTGCTAGTTTTTTGTCCCACTCCTCCCCAAGGTATAAACCTTCTGTCAAGATCCAATCACCAGAAAATATATTCTAAGACCTTTTTAAACAGAAAAATGCAAGGTAGTAAGTCCAAACCCACTAATTATTTTTCATTCCTTGTTTTAAATAACCTGTCAAAATAAACAAATACCTTCTAGCTTGAGACTCTATGGCAATTTTTAGTCCTGGCTGAATTTTAACAGCCAACTTATAACAACAATACACCCTTATTGGTAGTGGTATGTATGCTACCACGGTAAAAATATTTTCAATGTGCAGACACTGTATGGTATTTAAATAGAAATATCCTTTTTATTTTTGCTGACAGACTCCTTGGGCAAAGCTGGCTGATTGGGGAAGCAGAACTTTTATTAGCATACCCAGGGGCTGGCCGGCTGGATGCTGTGTTCAACACGCTGTTCTCACACAGGAGGGTGTTATCAGGCAGGAGAAATAGGGTATTCAATCTTACTCTCTATTAAGACCTGCATAGTAGAGCCTAAATGAAGATACCAATTATGTATTTCACACCCCAGAAGGTGGAGGACAGGAAGGGTTTTTTCCAGTATGTAAATATGTGTATGGATATATGGCAAAAGGCAGGTACAAAAGCAGGTGTAGTCTCTAAAAATACTGGTGGTGAGTGAGATTTCCTAGCAAAGTGGATTAAAAATCCAAGGGAATCTTTAAACCAAATATTGGCTTTTGTAGAACAACAAAACCAGGATAGTGTTTCCACTCAGCCATAAAAGTTACTGCGGTTGTGTAATCATGTTGAGTTGTGGCCTTAGGAGAAGTTATAAAG
This sequence comes from Chloroceryle aenea, assembly GCA_013399075.1. Classification (NCBI taxonomy): domain Eukaryota; kingdom Metazoa; phylum Chordata; class Aves; order Coraciiformes; family Cerylidae; genus Chloroceryle; species Chloroceryle aenea. Next base: position 162,579 of record VWZY01009359.1, read on the forward strand.
CAGCTGCAGCAAATTAACTTTTCATTACGCATTGGATGGAATCTAGAAAATTCCCCCATGTTATTTTTTTTAATAGAACTGCAAATGTACAACTGTGGATGAGATCTCATCTCAAGCCTTTCTCCCTGTGCAAGCACAAACCTGAAGACTTCAAGGGGAAATATAAAGTCAACTGCTCCACTCCCCTCAANGAATCCCCCTACGTGGGCCTGGTAGCCCTTAAACAAGGTATAAATTTGTGGTGTGATCTCAAATGACTAGCTTCTTGCAAAGAAGTTGGAGATCCTCACACCTGAGAAAGGGGTGTACAGCACCGAGGAAAACCCACAGGAGACTTGCCACAATTGTCATGGCAGCCAATTCTGGATTCAGTAGGATGCTGTAGATGGGAAGTCAATGGATCTCAGGTTAAGAGATAGCACTCAATCACCTGGATTTCAGCAAGCCCAGAGGTCAACTGGAACAACACCCTCTTGCTTCACCAGGGAAGTTACAGTCACTCAACTGATGGGAGGCACCTTTGTTTTTTAGGAGGATGCAGCTGCCAACCTTATCCAAAGTGTAATTTGTGAAAGAACAACGGAGCCTTGAAGACCACCTTGAGGTTGCTGAGCCTAAGGAGTAAGGGGAAGACAGACAACAGCAAGAACAGAAACCTTCACTACTGCATAAGAAGATGTGAAGTACAACAAAAGAAGACATTCGTGTCATGGTCACCTGAGTGCCAAGTATTTGGACTAGAAAATTTGTCATTTGGGAAATGAACAGATTTGGAAACTCCTGAACTGAGCTGTGAGAAAACTGCACAGTAATAATCAGAAAAATGTTAGGTGGGGGGAGGAAGGCATAGTAGAAAAGAACAGCATGTCTTGATGTTTGAAATGAAATCCATACTACAGATCTTAACCCATAAAAGCTCTTGAATTAGACCTTAAAGAAGCAAGTCACTAGAAAGGTATTACCTCTGTCTTTTTTCCATATTCTCTTGCCCAGTCAGTGGTCTGAAATGCACATACCTATCATTTGACTCAACGGGTATAACAAAATGAGAATCATTGGAGCAACTCTAGGTTCTTGTGGCTGCACAAGGTGACAGTTTCAGAGCACATGGGTTCACACTGGATCTAAACACAGTAGAAAGAGGTCAGTGCTTCCAATGTATCCACCCTCTTAATATTTAGAAACAAACCTGAATTATAGTATCCTTAAGAACAGTACATGTCATTTCCATGCCTATTCAAAGTCAGCTAGTGTACTGAGTCTAAAGGATCTGGCCATTATTACAGTAACTTTGCATGCACGTTTCAGACCTTCAAAGTGTTCTCTCAGTATAAATTAATGACTTCTCACCAACACTTTTGTGAGACAGGTAAGTATTTATAGAAATAGGAAAATTAAAACCCTGTTCAGAATATATTTATAAAGTGACCTAGCTACCTTAGGGCATGTTAGATCACATTCTTTCCTGAGGACAGTTTTCAGATGGGACACAATTTGCAAATCACTAAACTACAACACTTTGTGGATGACCAGACAGCCAAGCTCTTCCATGATTATTTATCCTGCATTCAATCAGAAGGAATGCTTCAAATATTTTCAAGTATTTACCCCAACCATTCTGGAAGGAGGAAGCTGTGTTTATCTACCAAAGATCTTGAAACAGCACACAGATGCTTTTGCATAAAGAAGAACTCTTAACAAAATATAGGCTATTTTTAATATCCAAAAATCAGCCTCCCTAGAAGCAAGTTATGATAGAGGTGGACTAAGGGACTAACAGAAACTAGTGGAACTGTTTTTTGATAGTTTAAAAAAATGAAATTTTTCAGGCAATCATTAAAAAGTAAAATAATACAGTGATCTGAATGCCTCTAATCCAAATTTGAAGATAGGGACAAGTAAACATTTAGGATGGATGGATCATCCTCACATGGCATGACAGACCCTTTAAAGTCAACATGTGACCACTCTGCACCTCTGCTGGAAGGATATCCTGCAATACAACCATTGCACACCTCCCCATCCCATCAATTCCAGTCTTTGCTTCACTGCACACACTTCCTATTGCTTCTGGCCCAGAAACAGAGACAAACAAATTCAGCTGCAGGATCTGGTTTGCATTGTTTGCTCTTGATTTGTTTGGTGTGCAGAGGGCAGTGTTTTCAAAAAGCCTCCATAACACTGCAACTGTTCTTTAATGAAATGTCAGTGGGAACTTTACCACTGACTTCACTGGGAACAGCTTTCAGTCAATGCCAGGCTCTTTCTGGGGAAAAAAAAAAAAAAAAGTAGTTCAACAAAAATCAACAAAAAGGTCTCAATCTTTATTTTCCCTAAAATGATGTCTTGTGAGTGCATTACAGAGTGATGCCAGTCCAATGGGGACAGGAAAGAATGCTGAGAGATGAAAGGCAGAATATTCTCTAAATATCAAGTGCAGAAAGCAGGCAGTGACTTGCCATCTTGATGGTGTGTAATTGGCAGGAAGCTGTCACAGATGCCCTACATTCTCCAAACAGTGTTTCGGTTTCTCTTTCCCTTCAGAATATTGTCCGAGAGTCCCTCTTGCCAGCTATCTCATTAGTCCTGTAGTATTTTTCCCTGGGGCTTTCAGTTCCTTGTCTAACCATGCCCTCTTACCTATATCCCCTTTTGCACATCTAGGTCTCCTTTCACCTTTCTCACTTTCCTTCATACCATCACAGTTTTAATTTAGGTCACTTCATTTTTCCATCTCAGTGTCAGCATGTAAGTGTGTTTGAGAATCTGTACCATCCTTATCAGTATGCATGATGGTTCTCATTTCTACACTAGTCCAATAAGTGTGAAAACTTTCCAATCAAGAGCCTTCCTAAAAGTGAACGCTGTTTCCCAATCACTTTATTGAACAAAAATGATGTTCCCATTGCTAAAGACCTGGATTCCCATAACGTTCAGTTGGTACTTGCTATAGGTACCATCCAAACCTTATTCAGAATTACTGGAGGTTTTTGCATCACCTCCAAATGATTTAGGATTACATTATAGCTTGTTATTGGATAATTTTGTTTTCTTCTACATGAACAGTCCTGTTCCCACTTATACCTGCATATTTCTGCTAGGTGTTGTATCCTCACAAGGGGTGTTGCACTTTAACAGGATTTTTTTGCCCTCAACTATACCTTCTTTAAACCCCACTTTATTGTTTTTGGAATACATTGTCCATGCTGGTGGCAGTTTTTACCTTTAGAGCAGGCAAACAAAAATGCAGTTGGGCTGTGCAAACTCAGCTGCTGCTTAGCTTTATGCCAGTGTGATCTTATGAGTGCCACACTTGTTTAGTTCTGGCATTGAACAGCTCAGTAGCCGAGATCATATGCAAACCAGCTGCTCTTCCAGGTGACACGTTAATTGTCCTTATAGGAACACTCAGCATCCAAATCCAATGCAAACACACTACAGAGAACAAAGCTGGCTCATCTCCATAAAACATTCATAGGATTGCAACAGGAAGCTGATGGATTATGTGATATATTTTTTCCTCTGTGTTCCAGAGAAAAAAATATCAGAAAGGAAGGACAATATGGGCCTTTAAGTTTGCAGTGCAATCATGTTGTACTCATGAACTGAGAACAGGAGCTGATCAGTAGCTTCATGGAGACCTGGCAGTAAATGGGAAAAGTAAAAATCAAAATCCATGGCTATGGCCTCAGTCTTTATAGCCATATCTCCATCCATTATGAATTTGGGCTGCTCTAATAGATTAAGTGCAGATCATTTAGGGTCTGGCTATAGGCCATGATTGCTCCATGTCATTTTAGTGAATAACAGTGTACACAGGCCACTATCTTTAAGGCTGCACCATACCTGAATCAATCTGAAAATCCTAGTCTAAATATCTTTAGTGGAAGCAGAAAATTACTTGCTGGTTTTTTACATATTACCTGTTTTAATAAACAGAGTTCCTACAAAAGCAACCCCTTGTGTCTCTAAAGAAAACCCATACATTCTTTTGAGATGACTTCGTTGTTTATGAATGGTACCTGCGTGCAGCCAGAGTTCTCTGCTTTCTACAAATAACTCCTAAACTGCATAAATTAAAGAAAAACAGCTTTAAAGCAAGAAAATAGCTTGGAAAGAATGAATGCTTAAGCAGAACACCATCTAAAGAATCATTCATGTCAGCTCAACAGCTTTATTACCCCTCACTCTACTTCGCTGCAGACTCAGAAGAGATATGGTAGAGATAAAGATATGGGTAATAGTCACTCATACATTAAATTTCACCCTCAATCAGAAAAGCTTCTATCTCTGTTTTCCACTTTTCATGGAACAGCCAAGCCACTTGTGTACTTGCTGAAGGCAACTGCCCACTTCTTACAGAAACCCTAAGAGGATACATTGGTAATGCAGTCATGCATAAGCAATAGCTTGTTTTACAGAAGTACTGTTCATCATATAGTGCTTATAAACAAGTCCCAGATGTCTTTTCTTACATGTACATGTGCATATAGTCATCCATTTTGACAAGGACAGCATAGAGCATGGTAAATCAGCATCAATCAGGCTTACAGACTATCCTGGAATTTCTCCTTGCAGAGTGCTATTTGTCACAGCTTTGACCAATGAAAGTAGTGAAGCAATGCTTCTGCTATTTAAGAAGTTTACTCCGTTTTGAAGCATGCCAACTAGACTCCTGAGCTCTGCAGTCTAGCTCTTCAAAGGAGGTGTTTTCAACCTGCTTATGAAAGACCACTGATAAGGTTTCAGAAAGTGAGTGCAACAGGCTTGTAATTAATCTTTTCTTTAATGTACCCCACCCACAGAAGCAACCAAAGGAACCAACAACATGGGGGTGGGAGGGAGAGGGTGGATCAAAACTCTTTTCATTTCATGTTAAATTGATTGCAAGTGTAAACCATCAGCAATAACACACCAGAAGATGCTGTTTCTTAAAGAAAGGGTTGGTGACCTTTAGCAGACAAGGTTGATAGGCACTGCCCTGGCAACTTCTGGTTATCTTTGCCTTGCAGAATAATTAGTACCTCAGACATGTCCTTCTCATTCTCTTGCACTTTCCCAGAAGTAGGCCAGTTTAAGCAATGGTCCTTAAGATGATTTAACCACTTTGCTGACCACTTAGTTTCCTAGATACTTCCACTGCCCGACATGCAGAAAGAGGACAATGCACAACTGTAGAGCTTGACTCATAGTACGAGTCTCTCTTTTTCAGGTGTGGTGCTTGACTCACAAAGGATCCTGATGCACCATTCCTCTGCTGGGAAATGGCTGGATTTGTTACTGCTGTTACCCATGGGATGTTACTACTTACTATTGCACCACGCTGCCTAAGAAACTCAGGTCTTCAGGTTCGTATCTCATTTTGCTAGGAAAAGCAAACCCCTTGACTAAACTCTGGTCCAGAGACTTTGTGGACAGTGACTGTAGACAATAAATGGATGTAGATTAGGGATGCCAGGATGTGAGGAGAAAATACTGCAGAGTACAATTGGCAGCAGTTGCAGTGTACCACTCTTGTCACAGCCAAGCTGCTGTCAGAGAAGCCCAGGAAAAGGGAATATGAAAGCAAATGATGAAGTAACTTTGCAGGTTTTCTTGTGAAGCTCTCTCACCAAAGAGACACTATGTCGAAGAGCAGGAAAGAAGTTAAAGCTTGAACTTTGACATTTGATGCTGGCAACAAGGCATGTAAGAGATGATTTATCAGTAAATATGATGCCATAAGAATGAGGGAGAGCTACATCAATCCATCATGACAGTGTAGACAAGTACCTTACATGTAATAGGGAAGAAGACCCAGTATATGAGTGGAACAGAGACAACTGGCACAGTGAGCACAATATTCCCTAGACTGTGTTCTCAGTAGAAAGCTATTGGGTAGGGCAGTGGATACAGTAAGACAAGAAAAAAAGGTGTTGTGGCACTTTTGGGGCAGAAAAGCAGGAACTGGGCTAGCAGATTTTGGCCTAATTTCCTACAGAAAGAATTCCAGTATGGTCATGTTATCCATATGTTAGTGTCTGTCTGTTGTGCAATTCATAAGTCTTGCATCCACGACTAAGTCTGTCTACATCTGACAAGTGAACAGGCATCTCAGAATACAGAACTCCTACACAGTTCATGAGAATAGAGGGCAGGCAGAAGACAGAGATGTTTGAAGAGTCTTTGCCTTGATCACACCATCCATGGGCTGCAGTAGGAATTCACTGTGTAAAACATCATATGGGAGAGAAAGAGGACATATGAATGATCACAATGACAGAAAAGCTTTCATTGGATACTGCATCTTCCTACATGCTGATGTCAGCCTTCAGATATAATTCCATCAGAAAACAGGATACACGTGTTCAGATATTCATAGATCAGGGTAGCAATGTCTGTACTTTAAAGGTGGTTTACCATTAAAGATGGCTTTGTTCCCAAGTGCTTATTTTCCTGAACCTGTGCTCTTCTTCCACCTAGAAATTCTGCCTATTTTTAGGATATTTCAGGACATTTTCAGGACTTCCTATGTTTGTTTGGATTTCTAGACCTCTGGCAAGTGCAAGGAGACCTGGGCAGCAGAGACTTTTATACATCCCAGATGGTCCCACTGTACGAACACACCCTATCATACAGCAATGGTTCCTGACTAGTTTCTATTGTGGTACAAGACACTTACCTGGCAGCTAGACCTTAGTTTTCTGAGACATATCATAGATGCCTGCACGAGTGTTTCATAGCTGGTCTTCACACATTATAGAAGTCCTATGTGTTTTGAAAATGTCGGCTTTGCTGAGCATGTGGAGAACATAATGTGTACCCATTGCTTTCATGTTCTTATTCTGTAACAATAATGTCCATATTATCACATCCAGAAAACCTCAGGAGAAAATATGGAAGAGATATGTATGGCTAACAAGGACATTCTGGAAGATTTTTACATAATCCAGAAATTAAAAATTATGTAGAGACTTAAACAACAGATTATTAGACGCAGAAAGTGATGAAGGCAGAGATGAGTGGGGAGGAGGGCTACAGGAATAATGCTGAGGACAGTAAAAGTCTGAGTCCAGTGATGCTGAAGGCAAGGTGGAGAAGACAGCAAGGCAGGCAGCAGACTAGTTTGGGCAGAGGATTTGGCCTGCTATTGAATCTCCATTTCCTCCAGTGAACATGTTTTATGCAGCATGTAAAACAATAAAGGAAACCCAAAGGAGCATTATGTCATGTAACCTGCTTTTGAAAAGCCTTTTTAATAAAAAGAGGTTTGAGCTGTAGGGCGTCACAGAACCTCTGCACCACCGTGTTGTCATTTCCACCTAGCAGCAGTGTTCCCAGACACCAGAGACCAAGCAAACAGACAAACAAACGCTGCCATATTGTTTGCATTCCAGATGAACTCAGAGGAAAATACAGCTGCAATTAGTTGGCATGCAGCTGTTGAATTAAATCCTTTACTGCCCAGTTAGTAGAGCACTGAATTGTGACAGTAACTGCATTCAAAGTAAGGGGTGCCAAAGAAGGGGTTAACCCTACACCTGTGTGCATGTCCATAATGTGTATTTTTTCCTGATCACATTATTAGTCTGTTAGCTCATTTAGAAACCATAATGAAGTCATTATGATGCCACCAGTATATTTTGCCAGAAAGCTGGCAATCTTTAATCTGCTTCCTCTACAGCATCTCACAAAGGAAGGGAGAAACCAAAACACTGATTTTAAATAACAATGCACTTATTTGCAGTGCTGGGTCCCAGCACATGCTGAGGAGAAAATGCTTTTGTTTATTCCCCTCTCCCTCTGATGGATTTTACATAACAAGTAAGGCACAGAAGATCCCTCAATGCAGCACAAAACCACTCCACCTTTTAAATGCTTTTCATTTTCTCTGTATCTCCCTTTGACTTTTCCTTCAGCTGAGGCAACCAAAGATGGAGTTAAAGAATTCTTTGAGAAAATACCCTGGGTAATGAACTGCTGTGTATATATGCATTGACTGTACCTGTGTGCTTCTCGGGGGAGACAACAATATACGCTTAACAGGGAATTCTAGCAGTGTGCTAGGAAACAATGGTTGGCATGCCAACAAAGATGACTTTCTGTGGGAGTCAGGGGAAGGTAAGGGATGTGAACTAGGACAAAGAGGGGCTAATCCACCCCAGTCGAGTTTCATGCTCACCAACGCCTGTTCATTTACACACAAGGGGTAATAATTGCTTTTGTCTATCCCTACTTTTGTTCCTCGATTATACAAACCCCACTGATGTTTCAAGCATTCAAGGCAGATGCCCCGAGGGGCTGAATGAGATGAGTTTTTCTATTAGCAATGGATGGAGTCACTGGGCCATACTACAGGAGAAGAACTGAGACACATCTATCCAGCCCTCCATCCATGAGGTAATGTATGTCTTTTATAAAAAACAGGGAGTTGAGGAGGTCAGGAAGCTGAGTCTGACAGATGACTACTAGGACCATTACCTTTTCTAAGGGACTCGTCCTAAGTCCAGTGAAGTTTCCTGCTATTTTCATCACCTAAGAAGACTACCAGAGGGAAATAATTTTACTAGTACCAACAAAATGATGAAAAACTGCAGAAGAAATCCTTCCCTGATGCAAAGAGTAAATTCAGTGACTTGGACACAGTTAACTGCCAGCTGTTCTGCTCACTATCATGTACTCCTGAAGCTTCGGTTCAATCTCTTTTCTTCAGACAATGGTAACTTTCTGAGTAACTAGATCATACTGTACCAGGGTGACTTTTCACAAGAGCTCCCATCAGCTTTTCCCAATGATTAGTAACAGCACAGCAAGATTACAAAAAAGTTTGGACATCAGTATACCTGAGCCTGCCATCCTACCTGACATGGCAAACAGCTGCACTGCAACTGATACCTTCCTGCCACTAAAGCCTGCAAACCACCATTTGGTGATGATACTCTTGTGTTAAAACACTAGCATCACAGTTGAATGCCATCAGGGCTACTTGCTTTTGGTAGGTGGTGCACAGCTGCCAGAAGCATGCTGGCATATCACAGCAATCTGAGCATCCCCTCCCAGCATACCACTCTATCACAACCCTGAACTACCCTTCCTCTGCTCTCCTCCAAGTGTATTGATTGTGCACTGGTGAGAGAGTTATTAGTGGGTTCTAAGCTGAGATAAAAACAAAGATGGGCATGCCAAGGGAGCAAAAAGCACTGATGGGCAAGGAGAACACTATGAGCAAGTGCAGATTGAAAGAGGAAGAGGCAATGAGTATATTATGGGTTGCTTTTCAACAAAGCAATTTATGTTTTCTGAATTTATATGTGGTACATAATGCACAGCTGGGGCACTATGATCAGATAGAGGAAGAACAGCCTTGGACTTAGAGCATATGAGCAAAACCAGACAATGTGACCCTCATAAATAGATTTGACCACCCAGCTCACTGGTGGAGACTTTCAGGAGGGCTACGCAAAGCCACAGCCTCCAAGATAAATTGGCACTCTAGCATGGAGGAAAGAAGGAAGCCAAGGATGGGGAAATTTTCATCCTTGATCACTAGGGACAAAGAGCACAGTATGTGTGTTGCTTATATGGCAAAACTATGGCATTTTGCCACTTCATGTGGTCACATCTAACCCTGAGAGGCTCTGACAGCTTGTGGGCTCCCTCCTGCTGTGACCCTAGTGCCTGGGCATACAGGCTCCTTGCAGAGAGCCTGGGGACAATTAGATGGCTCTGGGAGAGGGCCTTGAAAGCAAATGAATTGAGACTCAGAGGAACAGAGCTGCGTGCCTGAGCCCAAGCAGCTGAGGAGGACACAACTAGGAAATCTGTACTCCCACCCGAGATGTTTTTCATGCTGTGTGCTTTGAACATGGTCCCAGAGCCACTAACCAATACTAGAGCTATCAACGTTACTCTGGAGATGCTTCAACATCCACTCTGTGCCTAATAACAGGGAGCACTGAACTTAGCATTTACATGCAGGACATAAGCACTAGATCCATCCACTACACCCTGAACTGATGGAGATAAACCACACAGCCTCCATGCAGTTGGTGCAGAAGGAAAAGCAAAAGGTAACCATGATTTCAGCCCATAAGACAGGGAGCTTTTGCACTGATCTATACTATGAGCATACAGTCAAAGTCAAGTAGCACCTTCTGTCTGTCAAAGATGACAACCAGGAAGCTGGAAGATTTCAGGCTTTCCACTATTAATATATATGTTACAGTAATCTTTATTTCCTAGCACTGTTGATTATTTTGCACTAATTTCTGCTAATCTTGTTAATCACAAGGCAGGTTATTACTAGAAACAGTCTCAAGTGCACTTATTTTCAATTTTATACATGCTATGCATATATTCTACATTTCGTAAATATCCGATATGCAAATTACATTTTAATTTTGTACATCTATATACATCCCTATCATTCAAGATCACCTGCATCCATGACATAGCCAAATGCCTTAATTACTGTATCATCTGAAACATTTCTAATGGTAGTATCTCTCTAGGCTTGAAGCCAAGTGGATATATAGGTATGATGGTGGCAGAACAAACATACACGAAGGAGTTATCTCTATACCAAGATCCTGTATGTTGAAAAGATTAAACTTCAGTCTTCTCATGCTGCAAACTTGGCTGAGAAAACTACATTTAAAAGAAGACAAAACTGCTGCTTGAAGAATTACTGAAATGTCAAGCAGCATATGAAAGACTCTGTTTTCATGTCATCTCCATGTCCCAACTCCTTTCACATCCCTCAGGATTATAATTTTTTTAATTCTATTAAAAAAAAAGAAAAAGGCTCAGTCATCTCAAGTGTATCACTTAAATGCCAAGTTCCTGCCTGGGTTCACATTTTCTAGCTCAGTTTTAAATCATTGAAAACAGATTGAATGGGGTGCCTTGTTTGGCAAACATTGCTGTTCACCTACCAACAGAACTTCAGTGTGGTCCTCTTCTGCAGACATTTACCCATTGGCTTGATGGTGATACTCAGGAGAGGAAGGACCTTTCAGGCCTGCTGCGTATCCTTTTGTCTCATCCCACTGTTAAATCTCTCTGGAAAAGAAACATCAGCATTTTGGAACCTGATACTGTAAAAAATTCTGTGGTCCTCTGGACCCTGTAAGTGCCAATTCATGTTTTGCTTACAGAAGCAAAGCAAATGGCTTTTCCCCCTCAAATAACATAATAATTGCTTTCTCCTTCTTGTCCACAGGACATTAAACAGTTGGGCTTGTTTGTCATATAAAATCAAATTAAAGAGAGCAGGACAAGTTAGTGTGTGTCTTCTCTAAAGAATGAGAAAGAACTGATGCTCAGTTCCTGCCAGCACCACCCACTTGTCTACCCTGGAAGGGCCAAACGCCATTTCCCAACATGAGAGCAGCTCATAGGTGCTCTCCGGTCCCAGGCACAGAACTGTGATTTACCTCACTGCTAAGGGGAGATAACTATGGTCATGCCTTTCAAGGGTGGAAAAGTCCTTCCCCAGCATTCCTACATCTCCCTGTTCCCGTGTCCTCCCACACTGCTCTCCCTGCAATCTGGATCCGCTTATAATTTCCTGTTTGGAACTGGAAAGCAAATATTCCCCTTGGTCTGCTCCCAGCATAACCACTGCCAGCTCCAAAAGTCCTAGTTAACTTCTGCGCTGTCCAAGCAGGATGTTCTTCCAAACATGCAGCTGCTGATCCAGGGGGCACAGCCATAGCCTGGTGAAGAGGAAAATAACAAAAGCCAGAGTTTCAATTGCATCAATACAGGTAATCATGGTTGCAATGCCATTGCAAGCCCTCCAGGTTTGAGCACAAATAGTATTCACAGTACTTGGGGAGGCCCCAGCACCTTGAATGACGAAATCATGGAATCATTTAGGTTGGAAAAGACCTTTAAGATCATTGAGTCTAACCATTGACCTAACTCTGACAAGTCCACTGCTAAACTATGTCCCTAAGCAAAGGAGAACCATGGCTGGCTGTACACCAGGAAGCCCAGAAGCATCCCAGCTTTATGCCCTGGTTAGATGGAGCTCCATGAGGCATTTCCCAGCACTCTCAGACCTTTCCTCATCCTTCATCCAGGAAAACTTATTGTCCTGCCCCAGATGTAGGAAAAGAGAAAGGGTGGAGGGAAACAGTGGTGGTGAAGAACAGAAGAGAGAGTAATATCCTTGATCCTTGCAGCTTGGCACTTCAGTTGGAGTTGCTGTTTCCCTGATTGCACCTGGTTTGGGAGTTTAAAAAGAATATGCTTTTTGTTGCTATTGGTCCATAGGTCAGACTAGCTTGCTCTAACAACTCTACTTGCTATGTATGTACATGTACATGTGATTTTAATAAAGTTTGTTGTCTGTTTAAGCTCTGTTGTTGTCTCCTCAATTGTAGGGAAGTGGGAAGCTGTCACTATGCCAGAATTTTTCTTATTGAAGTCTAACAAAACAGTGAGCAATCTAAACAAACCAATAACATGGCACCCCGTGTCCCCAAACCAGCATGCACTAAGATCTTCATTAACATTGATCTTGAATTCAGCAAGTAAATCAACACTCACCCAAGATAATATATTAACTTAATCAGGCACAAAATACCCCATACAGATCAGTAAGCCAAAAGTTTTTAAAAAATAAGCACAACAGAAACTTTCAGTTCTTGGCTGATATCAAAGCATGATGATGCTTTACCACAAAGCAGCACATATAATTAGCAATCAATTACTCATTAAAATTGCCCCATGGAGCAAGCATGTGAGTACATACAACATTTCTAATCCCCTTTGGCTGACTGGGCTTTGGCCATATTTCATTATAAAGGCACTTCTGGGGGTGTGTAAAGGCAGAAGAGCTTGTTCAGGCCCCAGGCCTGCTTCCTTGGCTGGCAGACTGTGGTGGTACAGGAAACCATGATGGGGAGAGTTGCCTTCACCACATGCCTGGAGGATGAGCCCACCCACTGTTGGTAAAACTTTTTCTGTACAAGCCCAAGACTTTCTGGGTGCAGCTCCGGATGTCATGTCAGAGAGAGGATGGCAAAGTCCTCCCTAGACTTCCTCAAGCTACCAGTGCCTGGGTCACCAGAATACAGTCCAGCTTCTCATCTGTAGGTACCTGATCTCCCCAGACCTTAGTGTCATCCATGGCACCATGCAAGAGCATGGCCATGTTGCTCAGGAAATCCTCCCCAACAAGGAAGCTGTACCTGTTGTGATTAGTGCATCTGCAAGGTTTGCAAACCTTTGAAAGGCAAACAGTGCCACCACTGTGGCTTGAGCCTCCTATTCTCTGGCATTATTTCCAATATACCTCTACTACTGCATTCCTGATCAGCCATGACCCTTGATCATCATCTGTCATGATCAGCCTAACACACAAGGTTCAAACACCAGGTGGGGCGTCCATTTTTCTGCTAAAAGATTTCCAGGACAGCCAGATACATACCCCACTCCTGTGGTGCCAGGGGTTTTTATAAGCAAATGGTTCTTCTTAGGTGGGGAGATGCCAGACACAGCTGCTCTCAGAATCCCTGTAAAGAGGAATAGACTGAGAGAAACACATGGGGTGTGTAAAACAGAGGTGTGTAAAATAACCTAATCAAAAAAAAAAAAAAAA
>VWZY01009359.1:178108-214425 GCA_013399075.1 Chloroceryle aenea
AAAAGTTCAACAGTGAATTTTTAACTTATTGTCCCAAACAGAAAGCTGGACCAGGTGCAGACCCATGATTAGTATCAAGTGATGGGAAGATGTCCAAAGAGTTCAGATGAGCTGATTGCAGAGGTCTGGCTTTGAAGGCTGTATACAATGAAGCAACTCATTAATAGTTGGACTTTCACCTTCCTGGCACTAGATGAGTCATGTATTTGAGAAAGTCATTGCCTTGGGTTTTAAGAATGGAAGAGAAGACCGGGATCATTTACCCTGTGAGTACACAGGCCAAAGAATTTTCCTCCAGCATTAAGACTGCATGAAGCTAACACCTCCATCTACCTAGTGCCTTAGTTACTTCTGCATCATTGAGCCAGGAGGGAACCCCTGACTCAATTTACAGGTAAGCATGTCTAATTCAGTAACAAGAGCAATTTGCTAGGACCTGGGAGTTTGTTACTTTTCTTATGTTTCTCAATTTCTTCATCTGCAGCCAAGCTCTCCAGTTGATAAATTATATTCCATTAGAGCAATCTAATCCCTTGTTTACAGGATAGTCCATGTCTCCTTGTTATGACTAAACCTCCAGATCAGCAAAATTATTAACGTTTTCAGAAATGCTCTCAAAAGCACAAGTAGTTTTTTTCAAGCACATCAATTGGTGTCACGCTCAGAGCATCAACAACAAAAAAAAGAGTTCTTTACAGTATGAGGTAGTTCAAGCCTTTTAGGGAAGCAGCCACAAGGACATTTTTTTGGCTGCTATTTTCAAAACACAGGGAAGCAATGGTTTCATTGCCTGATAAGCCAGGGCAACAGAATCACCTGGCTGCAAAGCTAGGCTTTCTCAAGAGCTTCTCACTGTGTCAGATGTGGAAAGTCAGTGAGTGTGCATCATATCAGGCTTTTGAGGAAGACACTTGTAAAATCAAGAATTCTGTTGTGTGCCGATATGCCTGACACATGAGTTGTGTAAAAGGATTTGTTGGGAAAATCAGAATAATGTGAAGAGTCTGAAACTAAGAGCTATGGAACCTTTCTGTATCCTGCCTGCCAGAAAGTACCAGCCTGTCCTCAGAACAGAACAGGTTTTGAATACATGTACAGAAATGGTTGATAAATCTTTTTAAGGCCAAATAAGGAGTTAAAAAAAAAAAAGGATAGGACCAAACAGTTCCCCCCAGGAAAGCAAAAAGCATCCAGAGAAGCTTCCAAATAATATCTTTTAATTTTCACATACCTCTTCCACCCACTTGGCGTGGGTGCACCTGGAATGAATTTCACTTGCAAGAATGATCCACCTAAAGGAAAAAAAGTGTCAAGGTAACAAGTTCCAGATACTCACAGCTTTATACCTTCTCCTTCAAAAACCTTTGGAGAGAGAAAATGCAGACCAGCCTCCCAAGTTGTATCTTCTTTCCTGAGGTAGTCCTTTGGCCCTTTTTCTCAATACTAGGTTTGGACGACATTTCTTACCCCCTGGGAAAGAAATTAAAACCATAGGCTTTCCCAGAGTAACCGCATTTATACAAGCTTCCCTTTTCTAGAGGACATGGAAAGGGACACGAAACCTCGAAGATAGTTTTAGAACTTCCATGGCGCTTAGCCAGAAATTTAAAAAGAATTCATGTGGCCATAAATCAGATGAACTGGTCAATGTGTAGACACAACTGACCAAAAGATTCACCCAATGCTAAATGATTCACATTTCTGAGAATGCCATGAAACAAAAGACTTTGCCTTAAAAAGCAATAGGTTCCTTAACTTTTCTTAGAGTCATAACACACTCATGATTACAGGGACCAACATAACTGAATTAATGAAGAAGTACATCCAGACATTTCTTTCAGTGCTGGCAAAATGGCAAGTATACACCAGGTGACCAAAACTTCAACATACTACACAGCCACAAAATTCTTGCACAAATATTCTCACAAACACTTTTGTCCTGCTGAAAGACAACAGCTAGCTTCTTTTTGTCTGATATATCGCCTATTCACGTATATTTTTATGTCAGGAAACTGTATGCTTCTGTCCTTTCAAGTTGAGTTCCTTGCCTCACAGCAACAGAGGCCACTTTTCTAGAGGAGGAACTAATGATTCTGCCTGTCTCAACTTATATTTGAAATGCGATTGACTTTTAGAGTGAGAAAGGCTCTTCTGAAAAATTCAGTAGTCTTGAAGACATATTCAGTCAAGATGAATACAGAATGGTTTTGGGTTGTTTCTTGGTTTTGGGGTTTTTTTTGAATAGTAAGTAAGTTTTGGTAAGTATGTTATCCCATATGGTTTTAGGAATAAATATAGATACCATCAGCAAGTATTAGGGACTTGCAATTACTCTGAAGATTCCTATATTCTGAATGGATTCTTCACTGTAGGTATGCTATGAATTGGGAAGAGGGGCCTTTCACACCATTTTCTAATGTTTTTTGATGCCTTAGCTGGTACAAAAGAGACGAGGATAGTTCTTTGTGTTATCCTTGGCTCTTCTGTCCTGCGTTAGAGTACTTAGTGCTTTATTTGACATTCTTTTTGAGAGAAATATCCTTATGGCCCCATCTCCATTGAGCAGGGTAGCTAATAGGAGTTTCCAGATAATGTTCATAAATAGATCCCTTATAATCCCTGTGGCCCAAAGACTACAACATCTTTTACTGCAGTATTAACTATAAATTATGGGTCTTGGTAAATGTCCTGGGCAGATATCCCTTAAGGAAGTGACTGCATTACCTAAGCAGTCAAAACCACCATATTCAAAGCATCCATAACAAGATTTTTCATGGCTACAGTGAGTGCTAAGATCTGGAGAGCTCACAGGTAAGTGGAAACCCATAAAAATATAGATCTAACTCCCTTTTCCCACAGCTCAATGTCACATCTCAATGGGGACTCATAAAGTCCCATGACTGGAGATGTTCACGGAGTTTGTAAGGCACCCTGTCTTCTGTGGCCACATTGCAGAGTAAATTGTGTGAACACAGGATGCCTGCTAAACAGGGCACAGTTCAAGCCACATGACACATCAACATACAGTGTGTGAATGTCATTTAAGCTAATGGCTTCATCACTTTGAGGTGCTCCTTCTTCTAGTAGATCCACACCTGGTTCATCCTGGTTCTTGACAACTGAAATGTCTTCAAAGGTATTATTATTGGTGGTTCCTGTGTTCTCTCTATCCTAGAAGCCAACAAAACCCCAGTCTATGAAAGCTGCATCCTCTATTGAGCAATCAAAGCCCATGTGAGACAACATTCCAAACACAGCACTTCAGTTTTGGGTTTTGGGTCGTATCATTACATATCACCTTGGCTTATTGGCAGATAAAATGATTAATCTATAAACTGTTAGAAGACTTACAACCTAAGAGCTTCATGCAGTGGTGATGCAGAACTGTTTGAGACAACCTGAATGCCTCTGCTTGGTTTAAACATCTTGTTCAACCTCTGGTTACATGCTTAGGCACATGTGTAGGTAAAGCAGGAAGGACTTCTACAAAGCCATGCAGTAAAAGCTGTAACTTCACAGATCACCCTCAGCAGAGCTCTGTTGATTTATAGGAGATGGCCCACAGATATCTGATGCAATCTGCTGTCCAGGCAAGATCTCATATGAGGTGGTTGGTCAAGATAGCAAGCACTGGGATTCAGTGACCAAACAGAGTTCTTCCAGTTTAATATTCAAAAACGCCTTGAAGCTTCACATAGAACCTTGGGCAGAATGCTTAAACTTTGCAAAAGAGGTTCATGCTCAGGTGGCTGCTGTAATAGATAGACACTTTGGAGCACTTTTATTTTTAAACGCTGCCCTCCATCATTAAGCTAACCAGTTTGCAAGGATCAACAAGTCAGAGCAAGAATCTCCCTCTTCATGAACAATGCGGTTAGCTCTGCATGACAAAGTTTCACCAGCACTTTTTAAATACTGGGTGCTTTTCTAAATTGAAGACCAGGCACACTGGTCAGTAAAATGAAAAGACAGAGCCCCAGGCAGTATTCAGTTCATAAGTACCTGCCAATTTGTTTTGCAATTGCACTGTTATTTAAAAATGACAGTGCTGAATTAAAAAAAGTTTCAACTGGATGTGGAACTTTGCAGCTCCATGGCAGATCTGCCAGAGCGCTCTATCTGCCAGCCCTTAAAAAGTTTTGTGATCGAGTGTGCCAACCTAAATTATCTGGATTTGAGGTCAAGCAGCATTCACAGCTGAATGCTCTGCAGACATCCTGTGAAGGAACAGCAGCAATACCCCCTTTACCTGTAAAGCATATTAGTAATAAATAAATAAACAAACAAACAAAAAGAAAAATCCACTCGGTATTCTCATGTTATTTTTATGAGGTTGACCAATATTTATTTGAAAGCTGTAAAACCACAAGTACTTGGCATCTGCCCGCTTTGATCGCAACTTAGTTTAATGTAGGGCAGGGGCATCATTTAGCTGCTTTTAGCAGAGTTAAAATTGGCCCTTTGAATCATCTAATTTTCTATAAAACCCATCAGTACATGGATATGCCGAACCACCATTCCATACATAAATGTAAAAATATAATAAATATATGCACTCCTCATCATTTTCTTTCTTTGCTTGTCAATATTGAGGGGAATCAACTGAAGTCAGTAGACAAAAATTGGCAAAAATGACTGAAAGGTTGTCAGCATACAACATGACTACAGGTGCAACCCCTTGCTTCCTTTTGCCTTAGCTTGTGAAAATGTCTGCTTGCCATCCAGCTCACACACAGGTACTGAAGCCTGATTAACATCTTTTAAATAGATTGAGATCATCATATAAACAGAGCTTGTAAAAGGCAGAGAATTATCATTATTTTAGCAGGCCAAATCCTGACATCATTGCCATTTTCCACTGAGGAAAGAAAATTCTCTTGGCTTCAACAGTGGTTTTGCCTCACTAAAAGCTGAACAAAAACAGACAGAGAGGACTTCAGGATTTGTCCAGAGATTTTTTATTCTTAGGACAGACAACTCATTCTAATGGATTTCACCACAAAATAATTTGGCTTCAAATTGATCTATCTGCCACTTCAGTAGGTCCCCTATAGCAAATTGGACAGTCTGCACAGTTATAAAAGATTAGGTGGCCTCTTCCTTTGATCAAAGGAAGGACTGTGTTAATGCACAGCACCAAAGGACAGCTGATCACTTTACTTGCAGCTGGCTGGTGCTTCTCCTCTTAAAATTGTCCTGGGCCATGGATGATCACAGGGCTCAAGAGCTCTTCCCACCTTCATCTTCACTGACTCTTCCCAGCTTCTAGCAGGGCAAAGAACATGACCAAAGTGCATGTGTATTTCAGCTAGTCCAGGTCCAGAACAACTACTTTAAGAAGTTGTGTCAGAAATTACCTTCATTGTGTAAGAAATTACCTTCATCAATTTCATCTAAGTAGTAGCCCTGCTTTGTCAGCAGTTCTTGGGTTTTAATGGAAATATTTCCATTTCAAGACAAATGCTCCATACCCTGATGGTTGGCATGTGGCGTCCTAAATTCAAGTCACACAGATTGAAACACAGGAAAAGAATGAAAAATGTCAAGTCTGCTTTGGGCAGGGCAGGAACTTGAAACCAAATTTCCTATGTGCCAAACCAGTAACTCAACCATCAGGCTTTGGATCACATAGGTCTTGACCGTGAGCCAACTAACCCTGAAAGCAACTGTGGGAAGAATCTTCCAGTTCAGTCCTATTCACTGCAACAGAAAGGAGACTGACTTTTGATTTCATGATACCTGACTCTACAACCTTTTCTCTTTAAGAGCTCTCCCAATGCAAACTTTATCAGTTGAAGGCCTGGGTCATTTAAATGATTTGTCCTCTCCCATCCTGGCAGACACAGGGAGTATTAGGGGACATTCTTCTCTTACAACATGTTCACTGCATGATTTTCATCAGATTAACTTGGACTACCCAGATGGAACCAAGGGGGTTTGGTTTTTGTTGTTAAAGCTTGGTGCCCAACTCATTCAATTTCAGTAATATAAGAACTATGTCAATATACTGGAAATGTACCATTTTTCAAATATTCTAAAACCATTGGACTAATTCCAATAATATTGGAATGCTCAATATTGGGAAAGTGCAGCCATTAGAATGGCAAAAAAGATTTCTTATAGAGGTAGATCTATGGTGTGTGTTTGTCTTTTCTAGCAGAAAGTAAATCTTACACAGCATGAACAGAAAATCAGCACTGTGTTTGAGAGACTCATGTTTAAAAAACTCATGTTTAAAAAATTTCTATTTGAAAACCCCTCATCCTTCTGGATGAATAATTAGCCAGAGTGATGCACAAATTTATCACCTCCACCTGCATTGCAACAGTCCAGTGCATCAAATCTCAGAATAGGAGAGATCAGGAAAGTCACCCAGCTGATCTCTTGCATGAGATTTCCAGGTTACATTAATTTTGGAGAGGCCAACAATTCCACTGCATACAAATCTTGAGAACAGAAGTCAAGCCACTTTTCACGTACTGCTTATCACTGCATGAGTTTGTTTACACACATGCTCCTTTAAGGGCTGAACTTTAAAAGCATGAGCTACATGAATGCACAGTTAGGGACAAATTTAACATCACTGAAATTCTCAATGTATGTCTCACTAACAAATGCCTAAAATAAATAGAAAAAAATTAAGTGGAAGAATAAAAAGCTTAGCTTATGGCAAGCATTTTTCATAGTAAACTCTGCTGACAGTAGCAAATGTTTATCTCCTGTGAGACATTTTGCATGGCATGATAAGCAGAAATATCTCTTTGCCATCTAAGAATGAACAGCATTAGGTGAGATATTACAGTGCTTGTCATCCTCTGTGCTATGTTAGAGGGGGAAAGATGGACAAATACTTTGTGTATAAGGGAGTGTTGCGACTCAGTTGTTTCCTGCTTATCTGTCAGACTTGCTGATACAGAAAGGAAACAAGAAACTACAAATTATTCACAAGCTAGCTGGCTAATGAAAACTTATTGCTGCTTCACCCAACCTCTTCTAGAGGGAGCAGCTTTCACCCTTCATGTTCCTCTTGTCACCCTTGCTCCTGATTCTCTTTCAGTCCTTTGCAAATAACATCTAACAAATTCCTGCCAGGGTTGAAGAGCTGTGCAGGGCTGACTGGCAACTGGCAGAGACAGAGCAGAATCATCTGCAATGGAAAGAAACAATAAGTCCATTAGCAAAGGCTGGAATACCCTAAAAGTCACAATAAGATTTAAAGCTACCTCAAAACTTGCAACATACCTGGTCTGTTTTTACAATGAGCTGCTCTGAATGTCAAAAGAAAAATTGCAGTAGAAATTGAAAGGGTGGCCAGTAACCAAGTAAGAATACACAGACACTTAACACTTCTCTGTTAACAGCAAAGGCAGTAAAACTATAAAACAGTTATTGCTAGTTCAGTGGGATTGCAGCACAGAGAAAGCTGCTCCTTTTCTGTCACAAAACAGCTGTTGAACAAAGGAGGAAGACTGAGTAGTGTATAGATTTTCCTGAGTTCACAGCAGCATGGCTGTAAGGCTCTAAGTTGGAGGGCCACTGCACAGGGTACAGGTTGTGCTAGAATCACCACCTCTACTGGCCAAGGAGCAGGGGAGAGAAAACACAACAGCGCTGCACTGCAAGGGAGGCAAGGAAGGCAGAAAGTAGTCTGAGTGTGAAGGAAACTAAGGGAAGTCAGCTGCCTGGGATGCAAAAGAAACAGAAGAGGCTGAGGATGTCATCACAGATGAGGTGCTGGTGAAGAAGAGAGGATGTGGGAGGAGGGAAGACCCAGTGCAGCAGCAGATCTCCACAGCTGGCCAAGAAATGAATCCCAGCTATATGAGCATCTCATGGGGACAAGGAATGGGAATGAGGGAAAAGGGTGGTTCCAAAAACACCTAGGGAGACATGCACAGGAATAGTTACCAAGATGTAAACAGGGTGTTCATTTCCAGCCAGTCAGATGCTCTCTGTTTATGGCTTGCACACACATGCTGAGCCTTTCCCACAGGTAGCACAGGTTAGCTGTCCCCAACTCCACTGAGATGCAGGGGAACCACCACTGCTTATCACAAGGTAAGAAGAAGCACATGGGCAGTGCTTGAGGAATTGTTCCACATGTTAAGCAATTAATTTCTCTATTGGGTTGAGTTACTTGTAAAAGCTTTTGTCAAAGGGATATAGTTTCCTGGAGAAAAGAGACTCTTTAGCCACAGTCAGACAGGTTTAAAAACATTAAAAAACAAACAAACAAACAAACAAACCAGAATTCAACAAATAAAAAAAAAATCCTTGCATTTTTTTAGCAGTTTTTAGAGTCCTGGAAAAAAATAGAGAGTAATCCAAGGAAGGGCAAGAAGGGTTATAAACCAATGAAATATAAAGCCAGGCAAACAGTAGATTAATACCAAGCCAGAGTGGGATTCATTTCAAGAAATAAGCTACAATTTCATTATTTGATTATACATTAATTTGTGTTGATTTTAGTTGTCAGATGACCTCTCTATAATATCTGACATATCCTTGCAATGTCCCAATTAGCTGCTGCTGCCAACATCTAGCCAAGGTGGCAAAATGTATAAATGAGTTCTTGATTGAATCACCAGTTATTTGAAAATCTTTTGTATAAGAACTGTATTTGTAGAGAGCAGGCAATGAAATTAAAAAAGGTCTAGAATACTTCTAACCATTTTGTTGTGCTTCTAGGTTAAAAATATATTAAAAAAAAAAAAAGACAAAGAAAGGACAAAAAGGAGGTGGAATAAAAACTAGCAATAGTCCGATACCTTTAGAGAGCAACATGTAACAGCTTGAGACAAGCAAAGCACTCAGCATTGGCACTGAGCAGTGTGCTACAAAACAAGTAATGTATGCTTGAACACATTTCCAGATCTCCTTGCAAGCAAAAATACCCACTGCCCAGAGAGGGTCAGCTGAAAGGATCCCTGTCTGCAAGACACAATTCCTAGAGAAAACTATTAGTCAACACCAGATCTTTTTGACCCCTACTAGCTGAAAATCATCTCTGATGCTCAAAGGTACCATGAATCTGTTCACAGCTCTTTCACCAAGGTGAGCACCTCAGCCAGACTCTCCAAAATGCAAGCTACCACCCCACTGGGGCTGAAAAGGAACAGCAGCCTTTCTTAGCCCTGGGATTCAGCCGATTTACTGTCCTCAGAACAACACAGGGAAGTGACCCATCTTATATTTTGAGTACAGGCCTAATTTAGAGGCAAATCCCACATATTTCTGAGGCCTGATACGTGGTTTTGTATTCTTTTTTGTAAGAAATAATGCTGGTATCCTCGGGTTCTATGTCACAAAAAGTGAAACACTTGGATCATTAGCAGATAATTTAACAAGTTATGTGGTAGGAACGGACATCTTAATTATGGATGCAAAACCACTGCTGAGAAGTTGCGGGGAACAAAACTTGACTGCACTGCTTCTTGTGTGAAATTTACAGATGTTGAAAATACTTTCCTTGGACCACAAGAAACTCTTAGCACTGGGTTTCTTTCGCTAAAAGAAATCCAAGACCCATAAATTTCCCATCAGATTTAACACAGCTAGTATAGATACTAGACATGATTTCAAGAGATTTTTCAGACTCTTCAGCTGCCACGCCAGAATGAGCTTAATGTTGGGTCAAATTGAGTGCGCAGGGATGGAGACAGTTTACCTAAGGAGCTTACTACATTGTGTCCAAGGAAATTGCCTCAGAAATGAAATATCAAGACAGACATTAGCTTTTGGTGATGGTCCCACTGGCAATTACATAGCCAAGCAATAGTCAACACACACCAGATGTATCCAGGAGAAGTATTTTTTTTCCACATTGTTGGCACTGTGGGTTTGAAATCTGTGGCAACCAGGGGTATCAGTGCAGGAATATGAAGATCTACAGCCCACCAGAACAATTCTGAACATTTGCAGCCAGCCCCTGGGAGATTTACATGTCTTTTTTCTGGGATATTTGCTAGCCTCTCCCATCACATCCTTCCAGGGACACATAGGGCACAAAGCCTCTAAGAAATCTCTTGAGTCACCACCACTGCCAGAGAAATTAATCTGGCTCACAATGTACCTAGTCAGTGACTCCAAGAAGCTCTCAGGAGAAAAAGGAAGCCAACACAGGCCTCTACCATGAGAATACCTCTTTCAGTCTGCTGCAGCAGAAGCAGACAAAAGGCAGCTATTTCAGGCATCTGCATGCTCATAGCTTCCTACTTTCCTAGATGCTGTTCAGGACCCATGAACTTTCCTGAATGCACAGGCTGAGTAATGCATGAGCTACCCAAGAGCTGTCCATGAGTATTAATAATTGTTCTAGTTATTGCAAACTATAGCTTATTGAGTAGCTTAAGATTATTGTGACCTGCCAGGCTGAAAAGGTTGGGTGCCACTAATAGAGCTAAAAGAGCACCACTGAGAAGGAGTGGGAAGCTCTATGGGTTGGCAGCAAAGCCAAGTTGTTCACTTGGTGTTCATGACAATTCTGGGCAAACTGGCATGTCCCATCATGTAGCTGACTGGGGAGTCACAGTCCAAAACTCCTTCCTCTGGGTTTCAAAATGAGTTATAGTTTCAAAACATGAGTTAAAGTGGAAAAAAAACAGCTGTATCTTTACTCCAAAGGGCTCCACTATGGGATCCTGAGGTCTGAGCCCTAAATTAAGGCACTGAAGATCACAGTGAACTCCAATTGGATGTTGCAGAGGGAGTCCATCTTAGGTTTCTGCTGTGGTCACCTGGATATATTCCTCAGGCAGGTGACAGAAGCAGTCTATGGAAGTGGCATATCATCAGGCAGAAACAAAGGCAACATTAAAGACAGGTGCTAGAAAGAAAAGATATATCTACCCTGTGGATCATAAGCAGCTGTACTGGTGTCTTAATAACCCTAAACAATGAGGCATTGGGTCTGGCAGAACAAAGTTCAGATGGGTGTTTTGCTGCCACTTATTTGGCAGATTTACCATAGACTTACTATCACACTGTGTCACAACTAGGACAGCAGTCTTCTTCAGTGCCCTTCGAGCTTCTAGATGGCCTCGAATGAGCTGTCAGAGACAAGGTCACCCCGCTATTCTGTTGAAGCTAGAAGAGTCAGGAGCAAACATAAAAATTGACAGTTTAAGTGAGGTAAACACATACTGCAGAAAATAGACCTACCAGCAGCTGGAGGGGTACATCTGTGTTCGTAAACCCTGAAAAAAGGTGCTTATCCCCTTTCTAACATTCACATTTAGCTAGAGACACTTAGAAAATCCATTTATATGTTCACCAATCAGTAAAAAGGATGATGAAAGAACATGAGAGGGATTATGTGAGACACAAAAGCATTTTCTTAGCTGTGTAGTGTTTGTGCTAGTGTATCAAAGGAGATACTCAAGGAATATGGTATGCCAATAATTTTTGCTTCACTATGAGGGACTGAGGGAACTACAGTGCTAGAGGAAAGCAACATAACCATTTTCAGTAAAAGGAGAGCTTGTATTATTACACTGGGCTGCTTAATCTTGTTTCCTCCTAAATATACTTGTGTACTTGTGATTTGTAAAATAGGCCCTGATCTTGGTGGGGCTTTTAGATGCTTTGATAACAACAGTAATGAGTAGCAATTAATAAGAAATTAAATCGTCCTAGAAATCTTCCCTCATAAGTCTGACTACTGTATCTAGCAGAAATGAAACAAATATTAAGAAAAATAAATTATTGAACATATGGAAAAACAGACTATTGAGCAATAAGCATCACAATAAATCTGGTCCAAAAAGATATGGCTCCCTTTTTTGACAGAAGTTAAGAAATGACTGCAGTGCACTCAAAGCAATAGATGCATTACAGCTACATTAGCCTCACAGCAAAACATTTGTTCCAGTGACAATTTGGGGTTTTTTTAAAGAGTCAACTTTTTTTTTTTTTTCCTTTGGCAATAAATCATATGAAGATCAGAGCTGCAAAGCATAGGAAAGAAAAATAGTAGCTAACATCATTAAATACATCATTAAATGCTTGTGACACCTAAGAGGGCAGTGTTAGGCCATGTACTTTTTTAATAGAGTATTTTATTCTGTGCCATTTAGATCTTTCCTCCACTCTCCTTGTATTACTATATGAGATATCTCAGAAATATATTGCTCTGTGTTGATTTTTTCATTGTCTGGAGATGAAGCTCAGGAGGAAGGAAAGGAATGAAGGAGCTATTTATTGTCTCACCCTATAAATTCAAATAGCTTCTGATTTTTTTAATAATAGTTAACACTTTTCAATCATGACCTGGAAGGAGAAATTCAGAAATGAGGAATTCAAGCTGGTATTACCTTACCTCCCACTTACACTGCCTTTCTTACATTACCAGCAATAAATTTATCCAGATCTAGCCCACAGCCCAGCAAAACACTTGAGCATATGTTCAACTATTGGCATAGTCAGTAGTCACTGAACTTCAGCAACTGCAGTTACTCATGAAGGCCTTTTTATATCATCCAGTTGAATTAGCTGCTGTGAACTCTTCACAAGGATGTAAAAGAAGTTCCTAAAACATCTGTCACCTGCAAGAGCAAGAAAACTCTGCTGTGGATTTTGCAAGTTATCACCAAGAGGACACAATTCATAGTAACTGGGGCATTTAAAGATAGGTGAGACAGAACTCCAGTAATCTCACTGTAAAGAACAACCATCCTCAGAAAGGCCTGGAATGAGCATCCTCAAAGTTCTGGACAGTGTGTGAGGAGATCAGAGCTACCCTTTAAAACATGGCCTTGAGGAATTTAACTTTCCACAAAGGGCTGCACCAAACCCCACTGTCTTCTCTCCCTGAAGGGAAATTGTGGTATGTGAATCTCACTGTGATAGAAAAGTTTAAAAAAAAAAAAATTAAAAAAAATGCTGTGTCTGTCTTCTCTCTATTTATTAATAATGTGATTTATGGTCACTTCTAAAAATAAATTATGAAAACATATGACTGACCAGTGCCCTATGGCTTTCTTCCTCATGTGGAAACTTGAAAGCATTTCTTTAATTATTATGTATTATGAGAAATTCATATGACTATTGGCACTAACATGAACAGTTCTCATCTGGGATAGTTACTCGCTTTTTACCAGATTAAGATGCATAAACTGACGATAAACAGAAATGGAAGGTCATTTGGTAGTGACAAAAAAAAATATATATATCCTTTGCAAACTTAAACAGATAATGTCTGAATGACAAGAGAGTTTTGGATGCTTTGGCGGTTGATTGAAATAAAGAGGATTTTTTTCTTCATTCCTTATGACTATGCAGTGCCTAATCCTCTGGGACTCCAGTCAAGAATGGCAGCATATTCTTGACACATTCATTAAATAGCAGGTCATAATAAAATCTTCATATCACTTAAAATAAATTTGAAGTAGTAACCTTTTCCTTTATTTATCTGTAGTAAACCAAAATACTGAGGATGGAAAACATTGTAGGACAAGTGAGAGGTTTAATTTGATCGAAAGGGAAACAACTACATTTTCTTTTAAATAAAATTCAGGCACACTCTGAACTGTTTGTTGCTATGAATTTAAAAAACAGAAATGTTCCTTTTTTTTTTTTTTCTATTTGGAGTTTGTTTGTGTTTTTGGCTAAGGGAATTGGGTGAATTTGACATGACACTTCATGAAGGATGTGGGAATGCTAAACAGAAGTAAAAAGAGGGCCTGAGAATGATCCAGTGGTTGGCAAATAGCTCTTAAAATGGCAGGCTTCAGAACCTCATGCTATCCATCTTATAGGAAGGGAAGATTGTTAGGCAATAGAAAATAACCCAGTCTTTTCATTCCTGTCACCAAAGAGATAGAAGGATCCAGTGGCTAGGAAATGGTTCAGGATGTTCAGGAGTCATTCAGGAAGAACAATCACACAAGGCATATCCTAGGGAGCCCCAGAACTCCAGGAGCCCCAGGCAGGCACAACAAAATAGCCTAAGCTGGAGTTTGGCCAGCAGCAGCTTGGATCTCTCATGCCCAACACTAAGGCAGCTCGTGCCTGCCCACAGCATGTTGGTGCTCAGTCTGCCCAGGTCTCTGCTCAAAGTCACCAGCATCACTTCCCTTGTCGTGGTGTAAGCCTTTCAGAAGAAAGGATGAGACCTTGCAGCTGTTGGAACTGTTTGCATTGATGGTTTACACTTAGATGTGGCTGTGATTCCCATGGTTTGGGAACACGTTTAAGCAATCTGCCCAGTTTCTAACACAGGATTATTCCTGTAGCTGTGCACCATGTGCCTGATTGTTTTGCTGAACAAGGTCCTACATCATGTCCTTCCTCTGATGTTAAACTGAGTAAATTCACTTGCCTGCTTTTGGAACCCATGTGAGCACTCTGATATTACATGATGAACTTGAATGTTGTTAAGTTTGTGTTTTGCTGGAAGAAAGTGGGGAGAAATAGAAAGCCAGTGGGAAAAAAAGAAATAAAAGTTAAAAAAAAAGCATGCTGCAAATAGAACAAGAAGTTGATATTACAAAAATCAATACACAAATAACATGAAAGAAAAGATGAGGGAACAAGAGGCAGAACTTTTCATCTGAAAACAGAGCATACCTGCCGTGCGTAGGATGTGCATTTCTGCCAGCATAGCTCTGGGGAAGAGTTTTCTCCCTTACACATAAGGCTTGTTTTAGCCACAGAGTTTGTAATCACCACTCCCTTGCAGAAACAAATGGGTGAATATCACAGTGGTAAAAGGTTCACTATTCACAAATACCAAATTAGTCTGTGATTTGCAAAACCTCAAGCTCCTAGAGGTTCACTTCTTACTGCATAGTGACTCACTCTGTATAATGAAGTTTCAGTAAAATAAAGTCTGGATTAAGCTATTGTAGTTCGTAGTTGAGCCAAATAAATTTATGAATTTACTCTTAATACTTTTTAAATGAAAACACATTAAAAAAACCCAACACATCTAGAACAAGGGTCAGTATGGAGTCATAAAGCAAAGCAAGGCTCTGGTGATGTTAAGGAAATCGAGTACTTCATTACCATTGAGAACCCAGGCATGGTACTAACAGTGTGGGCAAACTCTTACTTGCCCCTTTGAGGAGGATGCTTGGAGGGAGCTACCTGTCTGATTCAGATGGGACACTGATGGATCTCATCAAGAAGATCTCCTAAATTAAAAATAAAAAAACCAGCCATTCAGAGGTAACAGCCCATTCAGATTGACAGAAAACATAACTCCATATATCCCCCAACTGCATGTGAATCATCCTGAAACATGTTTTCTGATTCACTTCCATCCAGACTCCAGCCCTGTTCCATCCCTCAAGTCCAGTGAGTTTCTGCACAGCCCTGCAGCGGCACCCAGCTGCTCACACCCACAGTCTACCAAACCCAAGCCTTTCATCCAGGGTACTTTCTGTTTCACTGTGAGAAATGTCTTGTTAGGCAGATAAGCCATGGAGAAGGCTTCTCTTAATCACAAAGAAGTTTAAGGTCAGTGAAAAGTCTCACACTGGACACTTTATAACATCTCTTCAAACTTTCCTTCCTCCCTTTTTCTTTTTCTTTTTTTCCTGTATGCACAGACTGTGCTAACTCTGGATAAGATTAGAAGTGGGAACCTGGAACATGCAGCTGAAAATGCTGAACCCTCATTTCCTATGTGAAGAATGTGTAAAGCCTTCACAGAAAATAATGAGTCTTACCTTTGGAAGTATCCTGGCTCCTGCTGTAGCACCAGGATTGAGCTCAGCAGTTTCTTTGGATTTACAGATTTGGATTTTTTTTGGGGTGCACACAGAGCTGCAGACAGGCCATCTGCGATGCTAGGGATGTTTTGTTGGCTTGCCTGCCAGATTTCTTCTTTGTATGTCTTCCATCTCCCTCAAAAGTTCTGTTTTTCAGGGAATGAAAGTCCACTTCAAAGTTTTCATAGATCTCTTTTTCTCTTACACAAAAGGGACTGTTATGACCCACTGAACAGACCACGAAGAACAAGTCAGTGATAGAAAAAGGTAGATTTCTATCTACCATAGAAAACACCTGTATAGTAGAGGGGAAAAGTCCATTCCAAGTTTATCCATAGATAGAAGATTTATTTTGCACTGATACACTGGGCTTCCCAGGAAAATCCTCCAGACCAAACTAGGTTAGCATTCAAAGCATGAACACCAGAAATAGATATGTGAACTGAGCCTCGGATCTTCTGAAGTCTGTCCTTCACTAACTGCATTCTCCCTTTCCCAGCAGAAGGACTAGTCAGCAGGTAAGAAAAGGACTTTAAAATCAACTTTAGAGCTGGAAGGTTATTCCTTCCTCTTATTCATCATGGAATAGAGGTGCCACAAAATTTTTGCCTTGATATCTATAAAGCAAGGCCCCAGCTGTCAGTCCACTTGCATTTAGGTTAACACAAGCACTTCTATGCAAATACAGCACTTCAATACTTAGCATCAAATGTATAATGTCAGTTTTTCTTTTTTTTTTTTTTTTTAAATTTGCTTCAGAGAAGCCTGAGGTGACCAGACAGATGGTAAATTATTGCAAGTTTGGCACCAAAGACTGCTCTGGTCTCCTAATAGAGCATTTGTCATGGTTACATATTGTATCATGTTCTAGTTTATAATGTAGTTACGCCCATCTGTGAGGCCAGATTCTGTTCTGAGTTACACAAGAGTAACCTCTCTACAGTAAGGATAAAGTAAGGAAAGAGTAGAATCTAGCCCTGGCTTGCCTACACTTTAAAAAACCTTTAGACATATCTAGTAACCAAGCCTAGTAACCTTGTTCAGAGTCTAGATCCTCTGAATGGGAAATAGATGTGAACCCTTTACAGTCATAACTGGCACAATCAGCATTAAAAAAAAAAAAATAAATCTTCATTTCCAAAGAAGGAGTTTTATCATCAGTGATACAAGTGTATATTCATTAACTATCTATGGGAGGTCGACCTTCCAATAAAATAAAAACAAAAGGAAATATGAAATTGCAGGATAATGTCTCTTGTTTTCTGCATACAAAACAGCTAGTGATAAAGCTTAGTCTTGACAAACCAGTCCACAGTTTGCTGTTGTTGTCATTGATTCTGGGAACAAGTGTAGAGAGAAGTACTGAGTGAATGAAGGCTATTGCACTACAATCTGCTGTAAATAACACCTCTTAAACCCATCTCACTTAAAGAGGACTTCCAGATAGTAGAGGCAGAGTACACTTTAGCCCTATGTGCTTGCCATGTGCTTTTGGTTTGCAAACCCAAAAGACATAAATCTTTATGGTGGAGAGTAATCTGGTGAAAGCAGCACAACCTCATCATTCCATGCATCACAGTCCCAATACCTGCTGGTTCGGCATGGCTCTGCCTTCCCAGGTGGGACAGTGGCCAGGAGCCCGGTTTGCAATTAGTGTATGTGTCAGCAGAATGGTCTGTCAGACAACATCCAGAAAGTTTTCAAAAATTCTCCTAGAGCTATACTTAAATGTGTTTGGAAAAACATGTGATTAATCACAAGAAGGTTTGGTGACATCATTATGTGAATTCACCATTGTACAATATGCCAATAACTAAGTTCTGGTGAAAGAAATATGGAGAATTTGATTGTCCAAACTACAGAGAACAATTTCTTTCTAATGTAACACCTTGCCAAACAGGTTTTTGTTTTGTTGAAAAACTTTATCAGGGTTGATGGGGTTGGGTTTTTTTTAGATCTACACAATACCTCTGGGAGCTATTTTTGAAACCAGTAAAAGGCAAAGGGTATTCCTATAGCTTTTGTACCTTCCGAAAACTGACCTGCTAGAAGAGCTATTACTTAGCCCCGTAATAACTCCTTCACAGAAATAGCCTGGAAAAGGGCACCCATAACATTGAAGGACAATGGGCCCAAAATTCATCTGATATCAACAGTGACTTTGTTAATGATATATTTTGAAAAATAGAAATATGAGACTGGAAAGTACTGTAAAACTGTAAGGACTGAAAGCCAAAATAAAGGTTAGCATAACACTGAATTAGTTGTATCAGAGTTTTTTTTGGTTTTATCTAATTTTCCTTGGCAGCCAATAATACTATATATCAGCTGCAGTTCTGACATCATTTTTTTTCTCCAGAACAATCTTACATTTATATTACTATAATAACCATAAGCCTGGTGACAACATTTGTATAATTGATTCAGTCTGTGCATAGGCGTCACTTCATGCGCCATAGAAATTGTTCCACTTAAAGACACGTCTGTATCAGGCAAGCGGGAAGCAGCTCTGCAGACAACTTGAGGAGAGTGAGATTCATTTTCTCTCACTTGGGAAAAAAGCCTCTGTGGTATAGACTGTTACTTGAGTTGCCTGTATAACTGATAGGGGAAGAGAGACCATTAGAAAAGGCAGCTGGACACAGCCAAGAACAGAATTGTCTCTCTCTATCGACCCCCAGAGAGTTCCCAATCAAGGAGCTAGGGATGGATAACTAGCATATAAATGATGATGCAGAGGTAAAACAAATACTGAAGTATGAAGCAATTTTTTTTTCCACTTTGAAACTATTATGGAATTTGGCAAAGCAAAATGTGCAAGTAAAATGTTGCCATAAATGTATCAGAGTTCATGCTGCTGATCTTAACAGAACAAGAAGGAAATGCAAATTGCTTGCTGCTTGATTTTCTTTCTCTGAAATACAGAGTAGAATGAGTGCATATGGGGTGTGTACACAGTTATAAAGTTACCACTTCTCATATCACAGTGACACCTCCACTGAACAGTAAGGCATTTTTAATGTCCACACAAATACCCCACAGAAAATTATTTTCTTCTGAGCTAGGTCCTTTGACGTTTCAGTGGTCACATGGAAGATAGCATGAAAATAGGCAAGAAGCAGATAGCCCACATCCTTGTATTTTGAAAGCAGCCAAAACCACACTACAATTGCAGAATTATCAGAAAGATGTCAAATAATTGCAACCTCCTAAATTACTCTTTGCAAAACAGTGATTCATGATCTTATGAAATATGAGGCATTCCTCGTGAGCATGAGGTGCTGGATTTCCAGTGGATCTAACAATGATAGCAGATCACATTTTCCTGTGAGGTGGCTGAACACTTCTCAGTAAAGGAGAATTCAGTGATGTTTCTAAGGAATTTGAAAGGTTGACTTCTCAGGAAAAGTGAGTGAAGAATTCCATAGAGGGGAGTGATGGCTATGGCATCTTATACCAACTGAATCTCTACATTTGATTAACACACAAGGAAATCATGGAGACACCAGAACCAAGCCTAGGAAAAAAAAAACAAAAATACCCACAAAATCCCCACAAACAAGAAATATAGCAGAAAGGCAATCAAACTGAAACAAAATCAGAAATTGAGAGGAAAACAGAGAAAAAATAAAATAAAATAAAATAAAATTTAAAAAAAAAAAGAGAGAGAAAATATTATAAGAGAAAAAGGAAAGATAACTGAATGCAGAATAATCAAGCAAGCAAATGAATGATGAACAGATGTGAAAAATGAATTGCTGGACAATGATCAGAAACTTATCTGAGAATTGGGAAAAGAGGCAGAAAAAGGAAGGGAAAGAAGCCAAAAATTACATGACAAATATTTTTATCTTCTCAGTATTTGTTTGTAATATTACTGCATGAACCTGAGTTTTCTTTTCTGAGCTAGTCGGAAGTCTTGCTGAGAAAATGCAGCCTAGTCTACTAATAAACACCATGCCTCTGAGAAGTTCTTCTGTCATTAATCACACATCAGTACATCCTTAGTGGTCTTCCCCTGTTCTTTCAGATATGGTTCAGACTTATTTTTCTCTTTGCTGTGTGAGAGGCCTATTTTAGTTCCCAGGAGAGGCAGGGTAAATACAATACAGCTATACTTCTGCACCAACAGAAATAATAAAACATGTGCAGTAGACTACTCATGCTGCAACAGAAATAGCTTCTCCCTGTATTCAGTCTTAAACTACTAAAGCCCTCTGCCCTCTTTAGCAGGACAAGATATATCTCCTGTGGCTCTCAAACGGCAGCTGTAGAAACACAATTACACACAAAGTAACCTATTGTTTTTTTAAAAAAAATTTCATTCTGTCCATTTGTGTCTGTGTTATTTGTAAATTAATACTCCTCACACCATTATATCTTTCCCACTCACATTACCAAAAGGTATCTTTGTCTCTTCTACGGTTTTCCACAGTCTGGGAGATTGTTTACCCAGTGTATTTAAAAAAACACACATCCACACACAAACACACAAACAAGCATAGTATGGTGCTTAACCACCATTAGCTCCCCTCAGACCTAAACTAAGCAGATCCACCTTTGCTTTCAACCAGTATTTTAGACCTTTATTTCTATGGGGACTCAGCTACCTTTGAGGTGATGAAACACCACTTTAACAGACTATAACTGGTTTTTTTAACAGCTCTTTTAACTACAGTTTATCTGGCTTTTTTTTTTTTCCTTTGTCAAATGTCTTTATATGATAAAACCTGTGAGAATAGGAAAAAAAAAAAAAAGTACAGACCGAAAAATCTGTGCAAAACATGCCAGCAAGCTCTGACCTCATAGCTATGGCCCAAGGGTTAAGGCAGATGAAGATATCATGTGACAGCATATTCCTTATCCCCCTGTGGCACAATGTTTGTCTTCAAGCATCTGTCTCTAGACGATTGTGTAATACAAGGCAATGAGGTGTCTGCAGGATCCATGTCTAAGTGAAACTGGAATCCCTCTGTTTACAGCCTTTTTGTCTGCACTGCAAATGACATAGTTCAATACAGGATTACAACTGTATCCCTAAGTGACAGGTTAAATTGGGTTCATCATTTTGTATAAAACCAAATGATCTTTTTAAGTTTCCTCCTGGTTTTCCCCATAGGCACATATAAAAATCTTTCTCCTCTTCTAAGGATTTCTCTGACCCTCTGTAAGAGATTATGTTTTGAAAACCAATTTTTCAGCTAGCATAATGCAGCTGAAGTTACCCCTGTTCATTTAGCCGGTGCACTTTGTGTGAGGTAGTCTGGCATCAAACTGTGAATGGAGGGAACTGGTAGGAGAGGAGGGGAGCTGGGAGGGAAGTAGGAGGGCAGCAGCTGTGGTGTGGGATGCATGGTGCTAGCTACAACCCTAGGTAAGCAGCTGGCACAGGCTTGGGCTGCTTCTGGAATGCGTTTGTTCCCTCATGGATAGAAAAAGAACAAAATGTACCAGTGATAGAGTTTGTGATGCAGTAGCATTGGCCTTGGGAGAAATAACGCTCACGAAAAGCACTCATGGAATAAAAGCTGAATTAGGCTTCAGTCCCAAAAAAGTGGCCTAACCAGTGTGTAAATGTAGCATTGAAAGCACTTTAGGCTCAGCAGCAAGGCAAATCATTTTGACTCAAGCAAACTCATACAGAGCAAGACTGATAATCATCCCTCATGCAGACTTAGACCCATGCCACTTCTGTTCAAAGCCAGTTCTGTTTTTCATTAGGTATTCAGATAATTCCTGGTGCAAGGTGCAAACTGCTTAAATAAGTATGTCATAAAAGTTGCAAAATGGGTAGCCTGAGGGGCAAAATTCTAAACCCTGACAAAACAAACAAAAAAACAAAATTAAAAATTGCTCAAATAACTTTATATTCTTATAGGAGAATAAGTTGCTATTTTTTTTTTTTTGTAAGTTTAAATGATTTAGATGGAAATAATCCATTTAAAATAATAATCACTGTGAGCTGCATACAGAGCCTTTGGTGAAAGCCATGTGGTTATGTACATTCAATTTCAGAAGACAGGTCCTTCTTCTTCTATCCTAGAGAGATCATAAACTCATGTACAGTAGTTAGAAAATTAAGGTGATGAAGATTGGGTTGGCCCAAATTATATTGCTCAATTTGCCTGTTAATTGGCTAACTCCTTTTGTAACATGACTGCTATGAAGAATATCACAGTTCTGTCAGTTATTTGTGGTTTAACTGTTAGGGTTTTTTTGTAATTATGAAGATACAGTTTAAAAATATAAAATATAAAACCAAATGAGATTCCTTTTCAGCACATGAGTGACTCCACCGGGAATTGTCACATGCCAGACATTCTATATGTATCCTGCCGACCTAGCACTTAGAAGGTTTATTTGCAGTCTACAAGACAAAATAAAGCAGTTATTTCCTACCTGTAATGAGTATTAATTAGAATAAACTAAACCAGTTGATTCAATTAAAAAATCACATTTTTAAACTTGCTATTCCCCCACCACCAAAAAATGTTTTAAAATACTTTTCTGGAATAATTTTTTTTGTGAAGCATTATTGTAAAATATTTTCAAGCAGAGGCTGTTGCTATCTGGCTCATATTCAAAACAATGGAGACATTTTGCAAAGAAAGGACAGACTTCAGGTTCATGATTTTGTAAATTTCTTGGATTATACTTGTTTTTTCTTAGAGCAGGAAATTCAAGATGTATCTTAGATTTACAAAGCCTCATGTAAATGTCACTCTAGTCTATAAAGTATCTACTTTTTCATAAAATATTTACAGCTATCAATTTACAGCTACAAAAAGTTATGCTATTAACTAGGGATAGAAGAAACACCTTGTAAAGAAGTGTGGTTAATACATAAATCATAAAAAACTGTGTTTATATCAGGCCTGATTCTAAACTGGTAAATTACCTTGGCTGCTAATGCTCTGCTGCAGGTATTGAATTAATTTTTTTAAATGAGGTTTTTATTCCGGTTTTCTAAGGAAACCAGGCTTATGTATTCACACAAACTACCCATTCTCACTGGTGCCTTTTAAAGCCATTGGTCAATTCACAAAACTTGACAGAAGTTTCAAAGATACTAATTCACCCAGCATTTCATGGAAAAGTGCAGGCTAGTGAAGGAGACACTTAAATTAGTGCAAATTATTACAAGGTATTATTAGACACCAGAAAAACCATACAAGAAAAGATGGCTCAGAGAAAACAATTCCTCCTCTGTTTAGCAGGTCAAGTAACCACTTGTTTGTATCTCTCCACAAAAAAAAAAATATATTTTTTTTTTCTAAGGAGTAGAAACATTTCCTAATGTCCTTCTTCTAGACCTCCTCTGGACCTGCTCCATCAGGTCCATATCCTTCCTGTACTGAGAGCTCGATGCAGCATTCCAGGTGAGGTCTGACCAGAGCAGGGTAGAGCTCTGGTAATCACTTCTCTCAATCTGCTGGCCACACTTCTTTTGATGCAGCCCAGGATGCAATTGGCTTTCTGCCCATGCAGAAAGCTCATGTCCAGCTTCTTGTCTACCAGCACACCCAAGTCCTTTTCTGCAGGGCTGCTCTCTGTTGTCTCTTCCTGCAGGAGTTCGGTAAAAGCTGGTATGGCACAAGCTACCCTTCTCAAGTGGTGTTTACCCCAGTGGGAGCTTGTAAATGTGATGAACTCTTAACAACAGCTAAACTGACATGAGTTGGTTAGTTTACAAGCACAGGAGAGAGTCCTGCATCTGCTTTAGTAAGGCTGCTAAGAACAACCAACAGATTCAATCCCATCAACCATTAATATTGTTTAACATTGCCTTAGCACAACCTCGAGTTCCTTTATCAGTGACTCCAGTTGCCACTTCGAGTTTCTAGCATTGCTTTTCGTTATTAACTCATTTGGACAAGAGACTTTTTATTATGCTTGGTGAGGTATCTGTGTCTATATACTGAGATGTTGGTCCCTGACTGGGAGAGAGGATGCTCATCAGATAGTAATGACAGCAATAGCAAGAATGACCCTTGCCCTTCAATATCCTTCTTGAAAACCAAACACAGTATTTACATGAAGGAGGAAATTATGAGAGATCATGAGACCAGAGGAGAGGGGTTAAGAGAAACCACAGAAGGCTGTGAGGTTGATGCAGCAAAACCAGATAAGGACGGGTATTCCCTTGCTTCAGGCAGAAGGTTGTCAGGAGATGGGACTCACAAGACAGTGACCACTTCATGCAGAGGCATCAAAAGAATTTCTTGTCATCCTGATTGGTCCAGGAGAAAACAGTGTAAAAAGGTGTTCCTCTGCAGCTTACTAATAGTGGTGAGATGCTGCTATGGAAATGGAAATGCATGGATATTTGCTGCAGACAGGTCTCCTATCAGATCTACCATCCAGAGACAAATAATAGGAAAGCAATGCCTCACTAAAATTAAAGGAGCTTCTCAAAAGGGTATCTCCAATCCATTCAGAGTCTCAATGAAGAGAAGAAGGGACTGAAGTGGAAAAACTTTTTTTATTCTGTTGTCTTGTGCTCTATCATACATTCATGCAGTGTTAAGTAACAATAGTGGAGGAGCACAAAAACCTTGGAAAGATGGTACTAAAATAAAGAAAACACGTGAAGACCAAGAGCTAGCCTTTTTTCTAATCTGTCCAGGGAAATCTTAGCGTTCAGTCTCATTTCACTGATACAAGCTTTAAAAATCTATTCATGCACATTACCAGGAGTTGAACTGTAAGTGTGTCTGAGTGCTTAAAGTACACAAGTCTGTAAGTGCACTCCTGACATACGTGGGAGGATAGAAGAGTAAGAGATACAAAAAAAGCTTAAAAGCAGGACAGTGCCGGTTGCCTAGAAAACAAGACTGACTACCAGTCAAGAAGAGAATTCAGATTTCAGCAAAACATTACCAAGAGGCTGAAATTTGGGTAAACCGAACTGCTGTGACCTAAATACAGGGTACATCCCTGGACTTAAGAAAGGTACAGCCCTTCATTTCCATGAAGAGCTCCTTTATCTGAGGAGATGTTTGGTTTTCATAAGGGTGCTCATGTAAAATAAGACCACTCCTTCATAAGGAGTGTGGGGACCCACACTTAGTCCTGCAGACCTCACTGTTCAGATAAGCAGAGCTCTGCTGTCCCATAGATATGTGAGGGAGGATCATTCACATGAATAACATTTCATGCTTGGCTTCAAGGGCTATTTGCTTTGCATTGTCATGAACTGATGATGCTTAACAGCAGTTTTATAAGATGGAAATAACAGAGTTGGTTTGTTTTTTTTTTTTTTCAAGTGATGTTGCAATTTCCCCCTTGGACAAATTTAACAAAGAAGTACTTCTTAGTGAAACAGTTTCATTTCTTGCAAGAATTGTGTTACAGATGAAAAGTCAAGCCCATAGACTTCTCCAAGGCAGCTGAACTAGTGAAGTAACAAAATGTGAAAAAAAATATGGGTTTGCCCTTTGTGAAGGAGCAAAAATTCAAGGGTTAGCATTTAATGTACATTCAACTGTACACATATACATATAGCATTTTGTAGGAATTTTGTCAAGGTACAAAATCAGACTGATGAAAAGACTAAAAGGAATGCAAGAGTCCTGTATTTCCCAGACATTTGTACCTGGTTTTATAGGCTTATAATTACTACGCTCACTTAACAAAAATAATCTTACCAAGTTCCCATTGCTTTCATCTCAATTTTTTAACTATTGTGATATTCCTCTGGGCTGTTGCATGACATGACAATGAAAAAGCAAGAGTACAATAGTTTTCTTTGTGTTCCTCTCTTAATCTGCAAAACAGATGCAGTGAGTGCGCTAGCCACTCCAGATTGCTTTCAGCAAAAAACCATAACTTTGGCAGGTTAGTACTAGTTAAGGGGCATATGGTTTGCTACTCTCTGTGGAAAGATAGACATAAGTCAGCCAGCAAATTCAGATTCTTATAATTAACAACAGACAAACATTTGGCTAAAAATTCATGAGGGTTTTTGTTTGTTTGTTTGTTTTGCTTTGGTTTTTTTTCATGGCTTTCTAACCATTTATCCTTCTCTTTCTTTTTTTTTTTTTGCGGGAAAAAAAGAAAAAAACCCACATAACTCTGTGATTGATGGACTAAATTATGTTTCAATTATCATAACGATGTCCTTGTTATTGTTTCAGAAAGATGTTTGTTTTTTACTACGACCCTCTTCTGATTTGACATGAATTTAAAGATGAAATGAAATAAATCTAGATTATTGTAAATCATAATTTGGGGACAGTCTTTTTTTTTTGAGTGAAGCCAAGCTGCCTTGTACTTTGCAAATCAATCGGCAAGACAGAATAAAATATTTGCCTAGCTTGATATGAAGAAGCTGATTTTAGAGGATAGGCTAACTACCAAACTTGTATATACATTCTGTTAGCTTTGAAAGGAATCATGTACATGCTTCAAGAGCAGAGTCTGGCCTATTGCATTACGTCTAATAGAGAAATTTTGAAGCTTTAAAACTTCATACTGAGACAGACAAAGCATATCCCTAGCAAGAAAAACATGTCACTTCCTGACTGATATGTTTGTGGCATCTAGAGTTCTGCTTCATAAAAGCACTTTTGCATATGTCATTTTTTTAAGCTGCTGCTTAGGTCCAAGCAGAGATTCAACAAAGTCCTTGAGCACACACTCAACTTGAAAGGCTTGACTGTGATCCTGGCAGAGGCAGGGCATGGAATCTCTGGAAGGCACAGAGGACTCCCTTCTTCTCTCTTGTACCACTGCAGCTTCTCTCCAATTAATCTTTTGCCGAAGAGGGATTTCATCATAGGGGAACCTGTGTCTCCATGTGCCAGCACCAGCTTCCTGACTTTTATGGAGGCATGAGATTCCTTTGGTGGAGTTTCATCAAGCTTCATAAGCTTCAAGGCTGGTCAGAGCCAAGAGACCTGGGACAGGTGCTGAGGTTCACAACAGGGACCTGCTAACCTAAGACTGCAAATTTCTGCCTGCAGAAAGCCTGCAGATTTCACAAGTTGTCCTCAGGCTCTGTCTGCAGTACAGAAACACCCAGCTGGGCATTAAAGGCTCAAGGCCTCCTAGCATGGGAGGCAAAACTGAATGTTGCACCAGTAGAAATGGGGACTTGCTCCTGTTCAAGACAGCCAGAAGGGCCTATATGTTTCCTGTGGGAGAGTGTGGCTGAGCTCTGAGGATGTGGTCATGAGGGTTGATCAATCAGACTGTTAAGGACAGGAGAGTCCTGCATCTCCAAGACAGCTCTTGCTGCTGCCAAAGGGATGAGATTCAACATTGCCAGGAGAGGTGTTGGGAGGTCCTCACACTCCCTCCCTTCCTCCCTCTGTCTTCTGCCCTCCAGCAGGAACCACCACTAGACATAACCAGGTCCTACTTCATCTCCCCGGGATTCTGGCACAGGAACAGACAGCAAAGCAATAGCCACTTGCTGCTTCTCCACTCAGAAGTAAAGGATTCAGGGACACCTTACTGCAGCCTTTCCATATATAAAGGGGGCTTGTAAGAAAGATGGAGAGAGACTTTTTACCAAGGCCTGTACTATCAGGACAAGGGCCAATGGTTTTAAACTGAAATTAGATTTAGACTGGAAGTAAGGAAGAAATTTTTTATGATAAGGGTTATGAGACACTGGAACAGGTTGCTCAGAGAGGATGTGAGTGCCCCATCACTGGAAGAGTTCCAAGTCAGTTTGGACAGGGCTTTGAGCAACCATGTCAGGTGTGTTGGACTAGATGATCTGGAAGGTTCTTTCCAACTCAAAACATTCTATGAGTCTATGTATGAAAAAGGGTCAAGCCACGTCAAAAAGCAGCGTCTCCCTCTGTTTGCCACAAAAAATGAACACAAAAGGTTGTGAATATGACCAAGATGGCATCACTGACCTGCTTTCCTTACAATTGGAGATGGATGAATCGGGCAATCTCCCCTGCCTGGACTGTTACAGTTGTTTTTAGTTCATCCCTTCCCCACAAGAGGGTGATGGTCCTTCCTCTCCATGCAGTAGTGCACAAGTGACTCCCAGGGAGGACTAAGACTGGGTGTAGCAGTTAGAAAGCTCCAGAGCATGCAATGAGATATAAATCATGGTTGTGAAGGTTCCTTCTCACTCCATATACCTGACAAATAAAAAACATAGCTGCTTTATCACAACCTACTGACAGGCTCCTTTAAAAAAAGACAGGATTTAGCAGTCCAAAGATGGAGTAGGACCCATGTCCCTCACCACCTCAAAACTTCAGGCCTTGCTGGCAGTTGCCTGACTTCATCGTCCCTCTTCCGTCTGACCTACTCTTCCTCCCACAACAGCCCAGCCTCCTAGTCTGCTAGAACTGGTGTTACAAAATCACACAAGACATTTTTTAGTAAATCGGTCAGGCAGCTGAGATTCCCAGAGCCTTATTGTATTGAGAGCAAATATTATTCACATTCTCAGTAGTTCATTAAAAGAAAAGCCAAATCAAGGTATTACTTTTTAACTTTTTTTTTTTTTTCAGTTTGCCTGCTTCCAAATACCTAATAATAAAGTATTAGTTACATTAAAAATAATTCACACAGACACTGGGCTTTGAAAGGGAAAGAGGCACAGTTAGTACACAGTAGAAAAAGCTGCCCGTGTGATTTGTTAGCCCTGGAAGGAAAAGACAGCAGTTAGCACAGCAGAGTCCTTGTCCCAGCCTAGGGCTCCAGGGTGCGCCTGTAATACTCATAATAAATAATCTTGAACATATTGCTGAATTCAAATTTGGGTCCCAGGAGCTCTCTCAAGCTCTCCCTCCACAGCAACCTTACAGTCCCCATAACAACCTGTCTGGCTGAGCTAACTCTCTCTTTCTCTACAGTCCTGTTTCCCACTGGTCTATAATAAGGCACTCAGTCTTATGCCCTAAATCCCTGTCCCTCTCCTCTTCTGCTTATGTTCCTTTCTCAAGCACTTTCCTTTGTCCCTTCAGCCCATCCTCAAAGTGACTTGGTCATGCTAGAACTGGAGTGAAAAGCAAAGTGCGCCTCTGCCTAACTGGGCTACCTAGCACATCTGCTCCCAACACTTAGGTCTGAGATCATTAAAGAATGATCCAGAAAGAAGGAATCTGGGTTTTCTCCAATCCCTCTGTCTAAGCAAAGCTGTCCCATCCAGTGTAATCTGTGTGTTTTTACTACACTCAGCCCCTACTACTGCAGAAATGAAGAATGTTAATTATTCACTTGGACAGACCTGATGTTGTTCAGCCACACATTATTCTCCAAAAACTTAGTTTGTTACATCTCAAGTTATCAAACTGTGGTTCACAGATCCCATTCAGAGGTTTCTCTGTGGACAGAAGCATTCCTCCCTACCTTTAAGGGTATTTGCAAAAGGCCAATTTTTCTTCCTGTGCAACACTT
Organism: Chloroceryle aenea; assembly: GCA_013399075.1. Lineage (NCBI taxonomy): Eukaryota > Metazoa > Chordata > Aves > Coraciiformes > Cerylidae > Chloroceryle > Chloroceryle aenea. Next base: position 207,190 of record VWZY01009359.1, read on the forward strand.
GCAAATCAGCAAATCAGCACCTCTCCTGAGAAGCTGTAGCGATCTACAGACTAGAAGGACTTGAAAACTCAGCATAGGAGGTCACGGGCAGTTTGTGCCCATGGGTGGTGAGTGGTAGGAGAAACTGCTTCTGAAATAACACAGTGAATGGTTGCCTGGTGCATCTACAATAACTTTCTATTTCTTCCAAGCTTCCAAATCCTACCAGGTATCTGAAAACTTACTCCCCTCCTTTTCTGTCCACTGAGCAATTAGAAAGAACCAAAGGACTGGAAAGTATTTCAAACAAATTAGAGGGAATTGTCAACAAACACTGACTGAATTATAAATTGAAAATCTATCATTATCCTGAATGATGGATGGTGGAGGGCAATGAACTGAGAACATGTAGAATTAATTTGTCTTTTCTTGAGCTGGTTAAAAATTATTTGTTTAGAAATGTTGCTGCTTATGGAAAAGAAAAAAAGAAAAAACAGATTTTTTGTGGTTGCACCTTTTCTTTATCGAAACCAGCACTATAGGCAGAAAGCCCTGGTATTCTGCCCAAACACAGTTAGGCCCATACTGTAAAGGCTTCGGCTTCCTGCCTGCAGGACAGGCTGCAAGTGCCCCAGTGCTTTGCACATTTCAGCGGAGGGGCTCAACTCTTTTGCAAACGCCTGCTGGAGTGGTGGAGCATTTGCCAGAGGCAAACTGAGAACAAAAAGCCCTTCTCTGTCCAGCCACTCCCTGCCTGCCTCCCTCCCTAGCTGCACAAAACCAGTAATTCTGTGTGTGAATAAAACATGTTTGTTTGTGTACTTTTGGACAGTGGAACTGCAGAATTCAGCTAAACACATCCCTGATCTGTGAGAAGCGAAGCACAGAGTGCTCTCATTCTGCCCCCCAGCCCCCCCCCCATCTCTTTCATCAAACTTACCCTTCTGAGCCATCCATTCATTTGCCTGAGGCTACACTGCTGCTTAAAAGAAATTAAATGTTCAAAATATGGTAGAGTAAACCTATTTTGAAGAAACAGGGAACAAAAACTGGAATGACCATGTATCTGTCAAAGACTAGTAACTCCAACACTGTAAATTTCTTCCCCTGACCTTTCTCCATTATACTTTGACACTAAGTGAGGCTTTCCAGGGCATTGCTATGCGTCATGAGGCCATGCCCAATTTTTAGATGCTGGGTTGCCATGGGGAATTTGCAGGATCCGAGATACAGGGGCCTCTGTTCCCACAACAAGGCATGAGAACAGCACACCTTAAAGGAAGAGCCACAAAGTACAGTTTGCTGAGCCAGCCAAGGGAAATGCCAAAAACATGGGTACGTCTCAGTATTGTCTCTCTCCAGAACTCAGATGCCATCAGTGGTTTTCCAAGAAGTTGTTTTTCTCCCAAAGCCAGATAAAGACTTATCAGCAGTGTAGGCAAAACTGAATTTTGCTGTTTCAAAACTAAGGGGCATGAGGAGGAAGAAGGCAGAAAAAAGGGTGGAACTAGATGGAGAAGTAGGAGATGGAAACCAGAAGTCCAGGGTTTTCTGGTCCTGCTGGCTTCTAAGAAAGACAACTGGGATCAGTGATTCTTGCTGGCAGGATTATCATGGTCCCAGACACCCAGACTATTATTCCCTGGGTAGCAGCAGCAACATCCTGCCTAGACTTTCCAAGGCTGACAAAGGAGTGAAACAGTAGGGTGGGTTTGCTCTCTCATTGTTCCTACATAGGTTGCTGCTGTAGATACCTGTACAACCTGCCTGTGCCTGACCTTCCTGTATTACAACTTGCAGCCAGGCTCCTCTTTTATGAATATTGCCTTAATGGCTGGGCTAGGGAGTAACAGGGCACATCTGTACAGTCAGACTCAGCATGCAACCGCATGTTAGCTCTGCCCAAGCCAAGAGGGTGCAAGTTGGTGCCAGTCCCAACCCCTTGCCACCACTGAGCATGGGACTGCTCCTACCTTTCACACCTGAGAGCAAAGCAGACCTCCTTACTGCCAACACAGCTCTGATTCAACACATAGAAATACCTCATAGGACTGGCTTAGGTCCCACCAGTTCAGTGCTAGCATGGAGCTGTCATGACATTGAATTCACCTGCTTCCACACATGTATAAATCCACATCCTCCCTAAACCCTTCCTGCAGGTTCAGCTGATTTTGCTCATGATGTGCCCCAGACATGTCTCCAAAGGGGCTGCAGAGTGAGTGCTCCCCTTGGTCACCTGCAATACAGATCTGTATCTGGCTGGACAAGACAGGGAGGTTGACCACAATGTCCCACCGCAGGGATTAATGGGGAGAGCACAGAAATAAGAAGGATACTCTCGATCTGCTTTCCTGTGATGAGTGATGTGGTACAGTGACTGTTTCTGGGCACATTTGTTCAAAGCAAGAGTGCAGCAGATAACACAGACTGGAAGCACCAAGCTTACGATCTTTAGGGAGTCTGGGCATGACAAAAGGCTTGTTGCTTTGACCCCATCAAAACAGTAACACCCAGAAATGTGGTCTTAGCTGCTTGCTCATTAGAGAGGCAGATGGACATAGACTTGAGCTGCACCTGAGGCAACTTGGCAGTGGAGCTAAATTTGGAATCTAAACATTTACAGTGAAGTTAAGGTATCTGTGTCCCACCTGGGCTGCCCAGCAGATTTGGGTCTAAGTCTGAAATATGTGTGGTGTCAAGGATTTTTTATCACTTCATGAAGGATGGGCCACGGTAATGAGACACATTTCTATTCCTATATATACTCAAAGACAATGGTTTTGGTCAATGAGTAACAAGGAAACCTATCATATACCTCATTTTCAGCCACTGACCTGAAGTTACATAACAAAAAGACAACATTCATTTCAGCTTCTCCATAATATAGGGGTGTGTGTAGGGAGACGGGGAGGGGGGGGAACCAAAAACAAATAAGTTATTCTTGCAGATTTGATGAAAGGTTCATGGGCCAAACAGTTTTGCATGAAACCCAGTAATTTTTACTTCCCTGCTTAAACTTGAAACCAGCCAAATTGCATGTGGTTTGTGCTATTGCTGTGAACAGCTTATATGGTCATACCAAGAGCAGTAGTAATTAGACTATCACAGCTATACATTACTTAATAAACAACATAAATAATCACATAAATGTATTGTTTTGATGCCAGGAGTTGACCAGTTCAAGTAAATTCAACAGTGTTTGGCACAACGGAGCATTCTAAGAATTTGTACATAATGTGCTTTTTTGCAAACCTTTTGAGAAGGAATTATTTACATGGTAAGCATGTTTTTCTTCAAGAGATTATACTCTTTCCAAGTCAATTAACTATATTCCAAAGAAAACAGGGAGAATTTTAAATAAATGATACTAGTCTGTTCATAAAGAAAGAGAGAAGGAGAATGAGAACACAATGGAAACTCTGAAATTATGGTCACTTAAATAAAAACCCTTCTGTGCACAGCTGAAAACATTTTCCCTCCTAAAATCCTGACATTTTACCATGAGAGAAAGAACAAGAGCATTAATCTTACAGGGGTTTTCACTTGTTTTGATTGCCAGCGTGTCTCTGTTACTGTCTCCCATTATGATTGCTAAATTAAAGACATTGATTACACAATTCAGTGACAGAACAATCAGGAAAAAAGAAGTCAAGAGAAGTTTTCTGTGGAATCAGAGCTGAACAAACTGCAAGATAAAACAGCAAGGATTGGGGTACAGCAACTTTGCTGAAACACCACCAATCTCCAACATCTAAGGTAAGCAGCTTATCTTACCATTATGCCACAGTACCACCCAAAATATGACTACATATCATAAGAGATGAAGATGGGATTCTGAGGCAAGGTGTTTACATGGCCATTACCCAGGAACTCTGATGCAAGGGGAGGTGATCAGAACAACATGTCAAAAGCAAACTCTACCCCCAGTGAGTCCAGCTCACTTTGACAGCTGCTGCTCCTGGTGCCCGTATGAGATATATTCCTCATGACCACACCATGTGAAGTACAGCTGTCTCTGTTAAAATGAGAGAGCAGCTTCCACAGTAGGCTGAGCTGCTAACAGGCTAAAGGAAGAAAACAATGCATTGCTGTGGCGGTACAATCCCCCTGTCACTCAAGGCCTGATGTGGTATCCCCCCTTCCTGGGCCACATATCAACTTAGGCTAAGTCAGGCATGGATTGAAAAAGACAGTGGACCAGAAAGTTAAGGCACTGCCTTGGTGTGCTGATATCCTGCTTTCCTGAGCCCTACAATGCTTTGCCTATTGCCTGGAAATCAATCACCTCCTAAAGCCTAATACATCTGTACCTGGGTTGTGGCCAACAGAGGGTAATATCAAAAGCCAGGAAGTTCTGGATTTGTGCAACTGGTTAAAATTACCAGAATATTTCAACATATGAGCTGGACTGGAGTGCAAAAATACCTGACAAAACTCCATTATCTCAGAGCCTATAAACAGGAATCCTAAACCAAGACCTTTTGAGCTCTCCTGGATCAAAGTGGGCTGTGTCCAGCATCTCCCTTAGTGAGACATCTCTCATGAACAAACTCCATGAAGGGTCAGGACAATGTCAGACTTCTCAGGACTCGGTTATTGTGTGTTGACAATGCCAAAGCACTGTGAGTATTTACTCTAAAGTTCAGAAGGGGGAAACTTTAACTATAGGCTGGCCTCTCTCTCATCCACCTCTCCACTATCTATGTGTCTAAATATATACATTTGCTTTCATGAATGTGGGTTTCATGAGTACATTCCACTGGATCCAAAATAATTCTGCCTCTGTGTTTATATGTTTTCTGGCCATGCCTATGCACATACATGTATATACTTTGATGTAGGATACCATGTAGTGAGTTAGTGTGTATCTTGTTATTATCAAAACGGTAGTTAAGTTGCTGTTTTGATTATAATACATTCTCCTGAATCACCTTGGAAATTTTTAATCAGGTAATGATTAAGTGCTGCTAAAATTCAGTCTTTTGATCTACCTCTCACCAGTCATAAATCTTGAGTTATGGCATAACCATGCCAAATATTTCTCCTGAAACAATTGCCCATGCTGCTATCTTCATTATTGAGAAAGAAGAGGATATTTAGTCTGAAAACACTCATGTACTTTTCTCTGCAGTTATATTTGAACAAAAAGGAAGATCCTAACAGCTGAATTCTCTCTCTCTGTGAGCCTCAAATCCACCAAAGGGGAGCCAAGCTGTGTTGGGAACACTGAGTGCTCAGCTCTTATATGAGTCAGTGCCTTCACACCTCAATAAATGCCCCGGGAAATACAGGTATCCTCTGAAGGTGTAGCATCTGTACAAAGCCAGGGCTGCCAGTGTCCTTGGAAAAGGATAGCTCCTCTGTGTCACACAGAGAAAACCACTAGGTATCAAAGAGGTTTGGATATCACCAACCTGTAGTGTGGTCACTATGTACTCAGAACTTACAGGATGTATTTTGGTACTTCAAATTCCACACCTGGGTGCATATGTCCAACCCTCCATCTTCAATGAAAACCTATTTGCCTATACACAAAGGCACAGACAACTCTCACATTCCTTCTCACTTGTCACATTGATAAAGCATGAGTCATATTCAGATGTCAAAAGTGGTCCATCCACACAGAACTTAAAAATAGTTTTAAAAGTCTCCCTTAGGTCAAATCCCAGCCTACTGCATTCTACATCCATCCTGTGAGGAGCCCTCTCTGAAAGGGAAAGACTACTGTTGTTATTATTATTTCTACTCCCTTAACACTATGGACCAAGGCCCCTTTATTTTAGGCACTATACAAACAAATTACTCAACAGTCCTTCCCCTGGGTGCTCCTCAAATAGCTCCCCAAATAGGAGTACCTAAAATCTTTCATTTGTCTAGACCTCCCACTTCCTACAAGAACATCTGGTTACATCAGGATTTCTGAATGTGAGAAAATAGCTGAAGTTCATCTTCTGTGAGCTGTGCACTGCCAAGGTTAGAAAGAAGCTTTCCCTGCATTCATACATCATGCAGTGGTGGGGTTGCTCCTCTGGAGCATGTGGTTCCTGGTTCTAATCTCAGCTGTGGTGATGACCAGTGTGTTCAGCTACTGCATGAGAAAGTTTGCTAATTGCCAGTGTCTGTGCTAGTGTCTGACAGATACAGCTGATGTCACGGCCAATTTTCAATTATGTGCAGAAATAAACTTCATACCCTGGGAGAAACCAGAGCTTTCAAGGCTTTTTTCATCCCACAGATCTTAGGTGTTTCATCTGTGTGCCAATAAAAAGAAGCCAGAGTGAATAATAGATTAATAAAAAGCTCTTCCAGCCTCAAACTTTATTAGGGAACTTGAAACATTCTTCCCTCTCTTGGGGAAGAATGGACTGTGCTGTCTCTTGCAGTCCAAGATGCAGGCAGGAACTCAAGGTCTGAAGAACAGTGCTCTCTTGGACTGTTAACAGCTCCAAGAAGAGCTGTGTTTGAACTGCTTTCTGTAAGCACCGTACATTTTATAGTTTTATTGACTATTCAGTAGACAAACACCCTCTGTTCTTACACCACTCCCAGATGCAAAATAAAGGCATGCAGCCACCTTTGGCCATGCAAGCTGAAGCTGCACTTCAATACCTTGGTTCCAAGGAACTTTCACTGAGCAACTGTGGTTCTCTTTCTCAGCCAACTTTAAGTTACAGCAAGCCTCTTCTAGCCAGTTTTCTTGATCACCACACCAGCAATTAGCTGAACAGACTCCCTGGATTTCTGCATTATCCTCTTGTTTTCTAAATAAAATTTAATAATATTTCCAGGAGTTGAAAATAACATAGACCAAGCTACAATTGCTTTTTGTCTTTGATGCCTACCAGAAGCAAGTCTTGACTAATAGAGCTCCTAGCAATTGAATTCCACCTTTTTGTTTGCTTTCTTTCCCAGTGAGCTGCTACAGACGAAGGTTCACTTTCCTTGGCAAATTCCACAGCTGTGTGAAGTGTTCTTAGCTTCCTTTCACATCTTGGTCTGTAAATCTAAGTCCAGCTGAACATCTACAAATTGGCCCACTGTTAATTTATCTTGGAAAGTCTCATGTGGATATGCCTGGAACCTAAGTTTTCTCAGGTCCTCAGTTCAGATAGGTTGCCTTATTTTCTCTTCTAAGTCTCCTGTCAAGAGTTTGAACCAAATATGGATGTATCTTATCCTACATCCGGATCTAAATAAAAACTGTTCCACAAATCATATTTCCAAGATTTTTTCTTCAAGCAACTTTTTTTTTTTTTT
>VWZY01009359.1:214447-254757 GCA_013399075.1 Chloroceryle aenea
TTTTTTCCTAAGGAGCACTATTAGTGCTAGTTGCTATTAGTCTTGTTTATGGAAGGAGGAAAAAAATAATGACAACATCAGAGAAATTCTTTGGTGAGATCCTATTTACAAAGTATGCCCACAAAGTACTGTTTCCAGGGGAAAAAAAAAAAAAGAAGGTAGAAACAAATGACAGCAGAACATTTTTTCTTACAGTTACTGTCTCCTCCTTCTATCAGTTCTATTTCATGATGACATACTTAACTGTTTCCGTATTTTACCTTGCTTTTTCTTGCGTACAGTTATTGCCAGTGACTGTAGACCCTTCATTTTGCAATTAGAGAATATCTCAGCCTTTATTTCTTAGGATCTGACTAGGCCTCGTGTATTTTTTTTTCCCATGTCACTGTGCAACAGCTTACTGTAGTGTGAAGATTTTGCCTGAAGGCAGCTAGTAACACCTTGCTATAAACATCTCAATAACACATGCTATATTCTATTCTGCATCTTCTGAGGCCATAGTTTATCCCTCAGTCTTGTGAAAGCTCTGTTACCAGGTCATGCAGCAATTGAATGCATGGTCATGTGGGCAGACAATGAACAGTCACTGCTCTTAGCTAGATCACAAAGCAGTGATTTTGTGGCATGGACACACTGCCAGGTGTGTCCCAGAGTGCCTCATGCTCAGCTCATTGCTTGTTTTTCTCAGGAACAGTAGGATGCCAGCAGACTAGGGGCTTGATGCTGGTTTTGTACCTTCTAGACTGCTCTGATTCTGGCTACCCTGTAATGCCACAGCTATTAAAAATCATGACAGCTTCTCTAAGACTGCTTCTCTGCTATCTCCACAGCTCTTCCATCCCTAACTACTTATTTACTTCCCCATCTCTAACACATTTCATGTGGTTTATCTCCTTTGACTACATCATGGACCCTTATCATTATCCAGCATCTCACTGTGCATAACCTGATTATGTACCTCAGAGAAGCTAGATTCAGACCTTTCTCAATCACAGCAACAGATTTTTTTTGTCCTTTTTAGACAACTGCTTCAGATCATGCCTATGTAGACATGTACAGGCAAACTTGAAGTCTTCCATATGCTCCAGGATGGGTTCATGGCAGGGGTGTGCTAAGGCAACTATTTGACTTCTGGGTAGAAGTTAGCCTGTACCTGCCCATGAAGACATGCTCTCTGACAGGTTTTCTGATAATCCCAAATACAAGCCTGGAAAGTAAGTTTTATCCTGCACAGTTCCCCTTATTGTCATTTCCAGAAGCACCAACTCCAGAAAAGCAAAAGCATCCTAGGAAAAAACAAGGTACTGAATTTCCCAGAGGTGCAATACCCTTTATCGTTCTGTGAAAGGTAAAATGAAACAACTTTTTTTTTTTTCTTTGCAATATTCCTCAACTTATTGTTGTTCATAAAACCTCCAAGTCAGGATTAATTTTCCTCAAATGTAGGTTTCCCCCAGTGCAATCACCAACCACTGAGTTAGGCTTCCTTTGTAGTCAGCCAACTGAGGTGCTTTGCAAGGGCATAATTCATCCCAACTTCAAGTAGGTATCTAAATTAGGGCAAGAAAGACCTCAGGGGAGCAGCTCTGATATAGACATCTACCCCCAGACATCTAAAGTTCAGTAAAATGAATCCCACCTCCAGATACTTTTCATCTGACCCAGTTTATCAACAACTGTCATTTACCTCAGCAAAAAGCAGACACTTTCATCTGTACTTTTATTTCTCTACTTTTATTGAAAACTCCAGGCTTGTACCACAGATGTGTGGGACAGACTAGCCCTTCAGACAGCAGAAGGGGCTTGAGAAGAATGGAAACATCTTCACAACACAGCTAATTTACAGTGTGAGAGCTCACATGGACCTTCATCATCTGATCTCACACATAACTGCATTCCCAAATGAAATATATACTTAATCAAGCACCTTACAGGACTCTGAAGTATCTATTTTGCAACAGTTCAGCCCAAATTACCTGCTATTTACTTACTACTATTGTTCAAATAACTCCTGAGACTTATACAGGGACAATACTACTGCGTGGGGGCTGAGGAAATGGTTACAACCAGCAAGGATAATGTGGTATATACTTCTCATTGAAAAAAAAACCAAAACCAAAAAACACAAAAACAAAACCCCACAAGTTTTCACATTTTCCAGTTGATATTTGTGGCCCTGGTATTTTATGCTTGAAAAGCTTCTTCCTGACCTGTCTGGTTTTATTTGCATTGAACCATTTGCTTCATCGGAGTTTCCCAAGAGACTGCAGGATTGTTGTAAACTCTCTGCCACTCTATTTTAAGCAGACTATCAATGTACTTGAGCATTCAAACTCTTAGGAGCTGCCTCCACCCTTGCTAGCAGCCAGGGAGTGCCAACCACAGGCCCCTCTCAAGTTGCTGACCTTCCTTGGAAGACCCCATTCTGTTTCCCCATAGCTGGCAGCCTGGCTGAGGAGGAAAGGTGATGATGGGAAGAGTGGCTCTGCCGGCTGCATTTTTGCACACAAGATGAAGGAGTCTGGCACCTCATTTACCACTTGTGCCAGTCATAGGGTAAGTCCAGAGGTGCCTTGTCAGACACAGACAAGCCTCAGTGGGACTTGAAGAGGCACAGCAGGAGTATGGCAATGCTCCTCCCTGCACATCTGCCTCTCACGGCACCACCATGGCTCAAGGTGAAGGAGCATGGAGGAGCAGAGGAACCACTCCAGACCAAGACTGCGTCTCTCTCCCTTGTCACCCTACAAGCTAACCCTAGTCCTCTGCACAAGATTTCTCTCTTCTGCTGGGCAGGAGAGTAGAAAAAGACAGACTGGCAGGGGACAGCAAAGCTCACTGTCATGGAGAAAGTCACAGGTGCTCAGGGCTCAGCCCTGTACTTTCCTACTCTCAGCATTCCCCCATCCATGCCAGCTGGGTCCCACAGGCAGCTCCACCATTTGCTGCAAAGGGGAAAAGAGGGGCCATATGAGGAGGAGGGCACCTGCAGCACAGAGATTGCTCACTGCCCCCCTGAACCCAAAGCAGCCTCAGTAGGCTCATGCCTTGAGCAGGCAGGGAGGTCAGAGCTGCTATCCAACGTGGTTTCCAACTGCCCTACTACCCAGACTGATGGCTCCCAGACATGACCTTGGAAGCCACAACAGTTGACAGGATTGGTCTTTTGCAATAGAGGATAACAGTAATTTTAATTAATATTATTAATTAAAATATTTTAGCATAGATATGATAATTGGATATGATCATATGATCCTGTCCTACTACAAATAAGGTTAAAAATATGTTTATTTGCTACCTGGCTAGCAGGGAATTTCTTCTGACATTTTGACCTAGCTCATCCATCTCCTCTCTTCACCTCTGATATTTTTTGATCATTGAACCTCTGTTTAACATACTTAATTCGACGCTGACACACACTGCCTGCAGAAGCTATTCATCCACCCTAAATTACTACCCATTCTTACCATAATCTGTCTCTAATAGTAATTACACATTATTCCCTATATCACCTTACACTAAATCTTGAATGTAGGCTTACCAAGACAGTTAAAAGGTATTAAGTGATACCACACTTACAATACAGCTGTTCATGTACATATGTTGCTGTGCACAAGCACATTAGGGTGACAACTCCCTCTGCTTTCCCTCTCTACCCCTCCCTGCCTGCATGCCCTGAAAGCTGGTGTCCAGCAGCAGGAGTGTCTCTGCTGTAATGTTTAACATGCAAAGGAAGGAATTGGGGAATCTCTGACCAACTATGAGACCAAAACACTTGCCAGAACCTCTGCTACAACCACACTTTAAGCAGCACCAGCAAGAAAACATCTAATAGGTCTTTTAAAAGAAGAGCGCACATACACAAGAGATTTTCTGTCCTACCCCCAGCTAGTGTTGATGTTGTGACACATATCTCCTTATTCCCACAGCTGTCAAAAACACTGTCACACCCTTCCATCAGAAATAGCCATTGACACAGATTCTGCACATGCTGACGATTTACCCATTGTGGTTATAATTATAGGCACAGGGAGCCATGCAAACACATGTAGCCTTTCTATGCAGAGGTCTTTTGATGAGATATGAAATCCCCCCCAGCCTGCGGATGCTTCCCTGAGCATCCTCTAAAATGCAGGCCAAGACCTCAACACAACTTCCTCTGTCACTCTGGTAGAGTCATCCTGATGATTTTCCTAATGATAGTCAAAGCCTAATAGTGTCTGTCCATTACTACTATCCATAAAACACAGTGATGCAGCTCCCCAGTAGTCCAAGGACTAATGACCACTGTAATTCCCCTCAATTTCCCCTTGGAGATCTCACAGGGAGGCCTTCAACAGAGCATAAGCTTCTCCACTTGCTGCAGAAGGGTGAATTTTATCTCTAGTGCTTGAATACTGTAGAGTGGCATAAATTAAATCAAAATAGAGCTGAGGAAATCAGTCCAGAGTGGAGTCACTGCAGGATTTAGATTGCTTGAAGTAAATAAGACCTGAAGTCACACACTGAATGCTGAGAATGAATGAGTAATAGCTAATTGCTACCAAGCCAATGAGCACCAGCCAGCCAGCACGCTAAAGGGGCCATCATGTCACAAAAAATAGAGCATGTGACCATGTAATTGGAAGCCACATCACACTGCATACATACAAGCAGCTGGGATGGACAACACACAAGCAGTTTAATTATTCTCTGTAACTTTTGCATGCTTTATGTCAATCTTCACACTTCCTCATTTCTTAGATTGAAGGTACCAATACATTATTGGTATCAGTAGATACCAGTGACATTAACTATAGGTGTTACCTTCATCACACTCAGTTCTGAGAAATGACTAGTGAAACTGCGTCCTGAAGCAATCAAGGAGTATTCAAAATAGGCATGTGGGAAGTAGTTCATGGAAATGTACTGGGCTGGAGCACAAAAAGTGTGCCTGAACACCCTCTGGGAATATTATGGCTACATGCTGTTTTGCAAGAGAGGCTGCACTCTGCAGAGATGTACTTCAAAAATCAGCATAACCACAAATTCCTTTGTGTGCTGCCATAGTATCTTATTGTGAAAACATATATGGATCTGCAGAAACTTATTCCACCTGCCTTGAAGGGACTAAGATACACAGTGCAATCTTGTAAAAGCTGACAGTTGTAGAACATCAATAATTTAAAACCTGTATGACTCACACTGCCCAACCCATCCCCCTAAGGTTACTTTTACTTATTATGCACAGAAGGCACATTGTTTTTTGTCTTCAAAAAAGTAATGAATAACTTATCATTCATTACCCAAGTACCTTTTTTTCACAATTGACTTCATCTAGAAGAATAAGTAAGTGTAGAAAATGTTGGTTTCCCAACCTTTTAAAAACATCTTAGTTCATTGCGGTTGAACATAAAAGTATTGTTCAGAAACTCTTAGTTTGCAGAAGACTACATCTTGGGGGTTTTGTTTAAAGGGCTTAACATTGTTTTGTAAGCAATATTTACCTCTCTTCCTAAAAATGTAACCTAATGAAAAAAAGAAAGCAAAAGCCAGACTAGATGAACATTTCCATTTATCTACAAATGAATATATCATAAATCACACTTCAGACTATGAGATTAATGTATACTGCTAGAGTTCTGTTATGCCTTGTTTGGTAGAAGATGGTAAATTCTCAAGCACTCCACCTTGGATCGTTTTAAATGTCTCAACTCAGAGTGTCTGCCTCTACCCATCATAGGAAGAAGTGACCTCTCCACTGCAGGCCTATTCCACAGGATGAGATGGAATCTGTCACCAGTCAGCTGCTATTTTTCTGCTTGTGCATCATGTATGAACTAGGGTGGGAATGGCACCTCTCTGAAAGCAGTGTGAGGCTTGTCATCAGTTACCTCAAAAATAGTGATTTTCACAGAATTGGTTCACCTGGTTGAGCTAGAACATACTACTTGGAGATTTTATTTCAGTTTCAAGACAAGTAATGAAGTTGGGATGGGATTAGGCCATTGTTTCACCATCACCATCAGCCAAAATAGAACCCCAAAAAGGAATTTTGCACTTAGCCCCGAGCTGTTCAGTTTTATCCCATGCCATTTCCTTCCTTGCATTCAAGATGCCATGGGAAATCAAACTGGGATACTGATCTGGGTTAAAACAAACCTTTTCTTTTTGAGAGGGTGATTAACTTGGAGCAGTTCCCAAACCAGTTCTCTCTATGGCCTTGAAAGCACTTGTTCTAATGTATTCAAGATAGGGGTGGTGTGGGAATTGAAGTAAGCGCTGAAGGGCAAGGCTGTTTCTCTCACTGGTTTCTGCTAGTATAAAATTATCTCTCAGCTGAAGAACTACTGTCACTGGATGAAACAAGAGTCTTATTTCTAGCCTGAACTTGCTTCTCTTCTGGTTAAACTATAGGATCCTCTCTGTTTTCAGAATTTTTCTACTTATGTAAAAACCTAAAACTGTGATAACTCCAACATCTTAGCTTCCTGTCATTAATAAGGCAAACCAATTGGCCTTCATCTGTGTCTAACACACCTATTTAATGGCACAAGTATGGTTCCCCACATGACTTTCTTCGTAAGTTTTTCACAGAAGGGAAGGGATGATACTGCTTTGTCCTTTGTACTTTAGCATCTATTTGGTACAGCAGCTTCACATCAGGTATGTGGTCAAATATAAGTCCACGTCTCACACCTCTGCCAGTGCAAGCGCAAATGGGAGTGTAAAACATGCCTTTTCACTTCTTGTAGGCAAAATCTGCACACCCACACCACTTGCATTTCCTCAGCCCCAGAGGAATCCATAGAATCACAAAATAGTTTGGGTTAGAAGGGACTTTTAAAGGCCATCTAGTCCAACCTCCCTGCAATGAGCAGCAACAGCTTCAACTAAATCAGGTTGCTCAGTACCCCTGTGCCTGTGGACATTAGTCAGACAAAGGTGCAAGAGAGGCCCTTTACAAAATTAACGGCCTGTATGAAGATTTTTCTCTCCAACTGCATTTTTGCATTTGCATCTGGGGGCAGGAACCTGGTGTAGCAGTTACTGCAGCACCAGCAGTGACTCAGACTGATCTGTCCCCTTAGAGAACTGCCAGAAGAAGTCAGCCTGGGTTTGGGCTGAGCTGACCAGCCCTGCATTCTGGAGCCCCTTTAATTGGAAAGCCTGAAAAGGACAAGTACTTTCTACTCCTTGAGGTGGAGAAGAAGCCTAAGATGTTTTCAGTTTGTCACCTGAGACAATTACATCCCCGTGCAGTGAGTGAATGTGCACATTCCCTCACTCTGCTCTAAACCTTCTTCTTCCTCAGCGTTGCTCTGATTGAATTTTTTCCCTCTTCTGCTCCTGCTGTGCCTTGTCAGTCCTCAACTGACACATCTCCTGCGTCAGTCCTCTGTCTCAAAGCAAGCAGAGCTTTCTGCTAGTCAAACAGGAATTTATTGAGAACAGTGCTGAAGTAGCCCTTTACTCCTAATTGAGCTCAAAATGAAATCTCATCCTCCTGGATGTAAACATTCTGCAAAACCACCTCCTAGAAGATAATACAGAGCACATCAAAAAAACAGCAGAGAAAACCAGCACTGAACTCTGAGACCAACAGATCCGAATAACTTTGTCAATGGCAAGATGCTAGTGAACTGCTTTGGTTTTAGCTCTCCCATCAGCTGCCTAGAACCAAGCTAAGCTTGTGTTTTGCAGTGGTGTTCTGCTGCGGTAAAGAGAGGTTAAGACAAGAAAAACACATATGTCTGGTGCCTAAAAAAGTTAAACTGAGCAACATCCCATCAATTTGTGTCCTAAAATTCTTAGAGTTTATTTTCTAAACAACTGAGGCCTTAATTCATTTCCTACTATCACTAAAATCTGAAAGTACATGTAACACTAACACTATAAATATAGGGTAAATCTAGCTAGCAAGTGACTTCAAACTGCAACAACCATGCCACTTTTAAGTTTAGGTATGTGTATATATGCATATAGAATACATATATATTTATATACACACACACTTATACATAAACCCTCTTATTTCCTACATTGTTATGCTATGGGCCATATTTCTAAAAAAACCTAACTCACAAGGTATAGTGAGCTCTTTGCAAAAATCAGCTGTTCAGTGTCATATCAGATGCTACTTGGTTATTTATTTTTAAAAATATCTTACTCCATGTGAGGGTACCAAGCACCATTTTGCTGAATTTAGACATTCATATTTAGCTTCAGTGAGGATACTTGAACTATCAGAATAAAACCTGGCCTTATGTGCCACTACAAATTCAACAAGAGAAGTTTAGCAGTATCATCTAAATCCTGCCAGCACAAGTCTTCTCTTTTCTCTAGAGTCTCAAGTTCCCAACCTCTTCTGTTAGCACTAACAACTAAGCAGAGAGTTCAGGGAACTGTCTGAACTCAGATCTGCCTGTGATCTCATCTTAATTTTTCAGTCAGATCAGCCCTTTTCAGTAACTCACTGATACATATATGTAAGGGGACCCTTAGGGTAGGAAGTGTCAGGCAGGGTCGGGAAAGGGGAGCTTTCACAGAGATCAGCATGAACTCCTGTTGGACAACTCCCTTGCTCTTGAAAGCAGTTCTGCTGTGTGTAACATATGCCCTAGGCCACAGCTCAGTAGCACAGAAGTGGAGCCTTGAGGTAGGATTACAGACCCGCATGACATTCCAACACGGAGTGTAGAGCAGTCAGGACACCTGGGGTTATCACACAGTCAAAGAGGTGGGACACCTGGTTCAAGCTGCTCATTAGCCAGGCAGAAGCAGCCCTTGGATGGGATCTCCCACAGCCCAACAATTAGAGAAACTAAGGACTTAGCCTCTTCTCCCCAACCTGGCTTTATGAGTGGTGCCATTGCCCAGGGGATGACACCATCTGTGCTCAGAGGAAGACATTCATTACCAGCACTTTCCCAATGACTGAGACAGCATTTTCTAAATAATTTAAAGGAAGGAAGGAAGGAAGAGGAAATAGCCAGAGACTTCCTTCCAGGTTGACAACTCTGCAAATAGCAGAGTTGAGCGACGTTGGTAACACTCTGAGGACGTACACACATTTGGAGGCCCATGCACGTGCATGGCCAATGCTCTGCTCTGCCTAACTGCTTTTCAAAGCTTCTGAGCGCTGCCTCTTCCTGCATCCTATTGCCTGCTTTGCGTGTGTGGACTCTGCAGGCCTAGCAGAGGCAGCATGCAGTGATAGGAGCAGCATATTTTCCATGTTTTAAAAATAACACAATGCATGCCTTGTGCCTTTGCTTGAAAGATATCTAAGTGTTTTAGAAATATGCATGAAGCAATCCCCAGTGGTGTGCCAGAGGCTTTCTATAGGCTTTGCTGAGGCATGTTCCTGAGAGTGAGTATCTGCAGAGGTAATTCACAATAAAGAAGTATTATTATTGCCTGTTCTTCCCAGATCACCTTGAGAAATGGTGTAATAAATACTGTAATGGCAGCTCTGACTGTATTGTTTGGGCACAGGACAGCACAGTAAGGAAAGTGGTATTTAGATGCAGCTCACAAGTACTATTATCTCCTGTGAAGACACAACCCATTGCTTTTTCACATGTATAATGCCCTCTATTACTCCTCAAAGTATGCTAAATCACATTGCTACCTCTGCTGATCAACAAAGACTTCATATGAGAGTTTATACACAACATGCTTTTGCACAAACACAGATTTTATATGAACAGAGTAAGTTTCCAAATTATGGTATCAAGTAGTTTGGCACCTACCTGTTCAGCCAGCTCTCTGAGTCTGCAGGTAGAAGGTGTTGAATAGGGTAGAGCTCTGAATTTGGAGAGCCTAATGTGATCGAATAGCAAAAATTCTGACTATGCAGTCAAGTGTGTTAGCCTGGCAGGAAGAGATTAAAACAAGATTGAGGTGTAAATTTACATTAGTTCGAAGTATAAATCAGGCTTTAGACACATTAAGTAGACATTAGGCCTGTAAATAATGACACAAGCACAATTAACAGACTCTTGGCAGGAGGCTGCCCTTGAGACACAATGGTGGAGGCTCCTGAGGCTTGACGAAGGAATAGAAAATAATCAAAGAAGTGAAGGAAAATGCTATCAGTCCCCAATGTGTATAAAACAGGGGACTAAACAAATCAGAATAACCTTGAGGTGTGAAGGCCTCCCTGATCTTTCTCTGCTTCTCCGCTGCCTATGTTCCACCTGCGAAGCTGTAAATAATGAAAAGAAGTCTCTGAAGCACTTCAACAACAAAATAATTTCCAGGTATTCTATCAGCAAGAGCAGTTTCCAGTGTTTATTGCAGAGATAGAGCAGCAGAAACATTTTTCAGCCTTAATCTCATTGGCCACTCTAAGATTGAAAACAAACCAAATCTCCTCTATCCCTCAGTTTTCTAAGTTAACTGATTTGCTCTACATTGGCACTTTTAAATCCTCTTCTGAGATGGAGAGCCCCAGAACCTTCCCAGTTAGTGAAAACAATGCTATCTGGGACTTGGGGCACAAAGGCTAAATAAATAAGATCATTTTTTACATTTTTTTCCTCAGAGATTCTTATGGGGTTTTTGTCCTCTCTGAACTCAAGCTGATGACCACCGGGTTTATTTGGTCAGCACCATTGAGGAAGAAGGCTTTTGACAGGCTTGGGAATAGCTTCCAGGTCACTGTTCAGTCAGTGAGGGATGAATAGTCAGTGATCTTTCCATGTAATCACAAAGACTTCCAGTCCAGACCCATGCTCGCATTGGAAAGTGAACAGGAATGAAAGGACATCTATACAAGAGGGAAACAGACAAGAAACGAACACTAGAAGTACTTGTGCTTATCATGCATGCATAGGACCTGGTGTCCCTATGGCTTACTGCTTCCACAAGAACCAGTTTGCCCAGCATGATCTAGAGTGTCAAACAAGTAACTGCAGAATGACTGTAGTTTACAACCTGTGCTCCAAGTATTTTTTGGGCAAACTTGCACAAAGCTTCCCTCCCGTGAGCACTCTGGCTTTGTCAGTCCATCCCTTCTCCTGAAGGCTGAAGAGAGGAGCTGAGCATAGGATGGGCTTCATGTATGACACTGTGAGGCAGGAATGACGGGAGGATGCTGCTGGCTTCTGTCACGGAGAGCCTAAGCACCAGGGGACTTTGATCCTGCAGTGTTACTTTTCTCCAGCCAAAAACTACGTATCTTTATCAATCTTGGCCACTTCCTCCAGGAGGCAGGGAGAGAACCAGTATTGCCAAGCCCATATTCATCTGCCCAGACACAGACTGGTTTTACTTTGCTTCATACCCTCTGCCTCACTGACAATGCATGTCCCCATTTCAACAACTCTCCAAGCAAAGCTGCAGCCAACACTAGTCTCTGTGCACAACTCTAGTTCATCCAGGCGACTGAGTCCTGGAGGAGATGAGTATGCTTAAACACCCAGCATAAATACAGGTGGTAGCACCAATGCTTACATAAGGCATACTGAAGTTGCGTACTTATCTTTAATTCTCACCACCTCCCATGCTGAGTTTGACAGTCTTAGCCTGTTGTAGTTTGTACATACTTTGTGAAAACAGATCTCTGTTACTTTCTTGGATCTACTAATCAAATCTTTGTCTCTTCTTTTCAGCCACTTATACTGTCCTTATATTCCCTTTGTAGTAATCTATAAAGATCCCTCCATCTTGTTTTCTGGCATGCTTTCTGGAGCACTAAGAGCACACAAAACAGGCTCTCTGCTCTCAGCCTCTGTGTCTAGTACTACAGCATTCCCAAGCAGCTACCTATAAACTTCTGCTTTGCTTCTGAAATCATGGTCCAAAGCATGACTCCGTGCCAAGTTTTCTCAATCTCTCTACTTACTACATGTACCTGTCAAACTTCAAGAGTTGCTAAGTGGGCCAAATAGAGGCAATTTATCTTGGAAAAATAGCAAAAGGCATGCCCCTGACACTATGGCAACCCATTGCAAAATCACAAGCATGGAAACATGAAAGATTCCCAGCTAAAGCCTCTGAAAGAATTTTATTTTTTAAAATGCAATGTGGACAAAGCAACATTTTTTGATATCCCTTTTCTTGGAAATGATTGAACTAATCTAGGCAAGTCTTCCACAACAACATCAATCTGAAGTTGCTACCTGACCCAGGAAATACCTATTAAAATGGTTCAAGATTGGCAAAACCAAATAAAAAATGTGTAGTTCTAAACTTTGGACAATGCAGGACACCTACCTATGCTATACATGTGCACGCATATATTCGCACATGTCACGAGAGAGAATAATTAATTTTCCAGTAACAGGCATCATCCAGCTCTGGCACCATTTGGGTTGTTCACTTTGACATCAAAACAGTATCCTAGGGTTGCAAAAGAGGTGGGAGCACATCTCCAGCCTATCTCCAGCCCCGCTGGCTGGCAGGATGCTTTACAAAGATGTGCACTTGGAGGTATGATGTGTATGATGTGATGACAGTGATGACAATTTAGGAGTAGCTGAAGTGCCTCAAAAGCTAGGAGGAAATGTTGTTTGGAAAAACACACGTGTTTTAACACACTGACAGGTTTCTTTAAGTCAGGCAAAACGTAACATTTTTCTTTAGGACGTGAACAATAGGCCTCTGACAAGCTATCTTAACTGTATCCATCTGCAGCCCAGATGTGAAACACTGGCACAAGTGGAAATTCAACCGAAGCTTCTCTTATTCTTCCAGAATCTACATGATGTCCCACAAACCCAGACACGCAGTCATCACAACCATGTGCCTGAGCAATCCCCACTACACTCTTCTTTCCCATTTCCCTTAAGGAACCTGGATGAGGAAAGGTTTAAAACTAGAATGATTGGTGTGAGTGGTTAAGACAGAGACTCTGAGTCAGGCAGAGACTCTTCCCACTATACTCCTCCCATGGATTTCACATTTGTCCTTTCTTCATACAAGGTGCTGCTCTCACTACACAGAGGATCACCTAACACTTAGATGTGTGAGTTTTGCTGCACTCCCAGAGATGCCTCCTTCTCCCACTCGGGTGAGACCTCGCAGGGCAAAAAGAAAGTGGAAGACTGTGCCTTTTAAGCACACTGACAGATTGTGTATCTAACTGCATCCAGTTTAACCGGCCAATCACCCTTAGAAGATAATGAGCTGTCAGGAGTCAGTGGAGCAATCCATGTGTGCATATGTTTCAAACTACCACCTGCACCACAGTCATCATGCATTTAGTTGCTATCACAGTTCTCAGCAGATCTGGACTGGGAATTCCCTCTTAAGCAGCCCTGTTGTGACAGCAGATTGGTATTTGGGAGGAAAGCTAGCATTCAGCTTTGGTACTTGCTAAATGTCACAACCCATAGTGGAAATAAGAAAGTAAACATCCCAGTCAGAGGGAGATTCAACTAGAATTACACTCTTCAAACTCATACCTCTGTTGAAGAAAGAACTTGCACACTTTCCAAAGACTCCCATGCAATCACTCTCAAATATCCCTCATCTCTCCTCTTGGGCACTATATAAATTTATAGGTTTGTTTCCCTCCTATTTAGTTTGTTTAGCACCTCATTTCTAAGGAGCAGCTTCAACCATGCATAATGCGGCAGCTGCTAGTAAGTCACTAGGATAGACAGCCTTGTTTTCCACAGGGAAGTGTGTGTAGTCAGAAAGAAATGAAGCATCTAAAAATAATGCCCTTAACACTCTACATGCAGCTGGTTTTCTCCAATTTTCCACTGGCCTGCTGCTGTATGCTGATGACAGTGTAAGAGGAGATCAGAGAGCCAGCTCAGTACTTTTCCATGGAAGGATGAAATCTCTAAGAATAACAATTTATCAGAAGAGCTGTGTCTGTTTGACCTGGCTCATTTTCAGAGATTAGAAACCAAATAGCTCACAATGTATTGTGTTGACTTTGTGGGCTTTTCTTTATCTAAGAAGTGATTTTCATGTTTCATCAGTTCTCGGTGCAGGGGGAAGGAATGCACATCTGTCTTCCAAAGTGGATCAGTGAGAGGATAATAACAAATAATGATAACTTGCCCACATGGAGTGCTTTTCATCTTGAAGGATCCCAGAAATGCTGCAGTTTGTGGTCCTGTCCTTCACTGCTGAAGTCACTGCTGATTTCAGAGAGAGCAACAAAGCAGGGTAGTATCACTGCAACATTGCAGGTAGCCAGCTAGAATGCAGAGAGCACCGTATATATTGCTGGAGAAATAAATGCTTTTGAACTGATGAGTCATATGTTAGTAGAATTTGCTCCCTCCTGCTTTCCTGGGACAGAAAGGCTACCAGCCCTGGTCTTTCACACTACCAGATGAGTAGGTGAGTTGAAGGTAGTTGAAGCTGTAGGGAATCCTATCGTGACAGAGGAGATGGCCATGAAAAAGAGTTTAAAAAAAAACCAACTCATCATGACAGTAACTGACATGCTTATTATCATGATCTCACACATAGAAAAAGATCCTGCATCACTGGCTACACCTGTCCTAGTAGACTGCACCATGGCAAGGCACACACACTGACTCTGAGGTCAGCTAGCACAGGCTGGCCACATCTGTGCTATTAAACCCTCTTAGCTTACAAATCAGGGTAGACATATTCAAACTGCCTGTTAGGAATGGTCCTTGCACTCAGGGATCTGACACCACCACCCCAGGAACTTCATTAATTAAACATCAGGGAAATTTGAGTTGCAGTGCCTGTGTTCAGCTCCTTCCAGTCTTTATTTATTCAGGCAGTGAGGTAAGTTGAGAGCTGGATGAACAACAGAGCTTGAAGGGTTGTGATCAGTGGTGCAGAGTCCAGCTGTCAACCTGTAAGTAGTGCTGTTCCCCAGGGGTCAGTTCTGGGTCCAGTATTATTCAACATCTTCATCAATGACCTGGGTGAAGAGATAGAGTGCACCCTCAGCAAGTTTGCTGATGATACTAAACTGGGAGGAGTGGCCAATACACCAGAAGGCTGGGCTGCCATCCAGTGAGATCTGGACAGGCTGGAGAGATGGGCAAAGGAAAACCTAATGATGTTCAACAAGGGCAAGTGTAGAGTCCTACACCCGGGGAGGAACAACACAATGTTCAGGGGTAGACCCACTAGAAAGCAGCCCCATGGAGAGGGACCCTGGTGTCCTAGTGGACAATAAGTTATCCATGGAACAGCAGTGTGCCCTTGTGCCCAAGAAGGCAAATGGTCTCCTGGGGTGCATAGAGTTTGGCCAGCAGATCGAGAGAGGTTCTCCCCACCATCTACTCTGTGCTAGTGAGTACTGTGAGCAGGTCTGGTCTCCCCAGTACTGTGGGCAGGTCTGGTCTCCCCAGTTCAAGAAGGACAGGGAAATACTGGAGAGAGTCCAACAGAGAGCTACAAAGATGATTAAGGGACTAGAACACCTCTCTTACAAGGAAAGGCTGAAAACTCTGGGGCTGTTTAGCCTGGAAAAGAGAAGACTGAGAGGGGATGTTACTAATGTTTACAAATATCTGAAAGGTGCGTGTCAGATAGAAGGGGCCCCTCTCTTTTCAGCTGTGCCTTGTGATAGGACAAGAGGTAATGGTAGCAAGGTGAAACACAAGAAGTTCCACCTCAACAAGAGGAAAAACGTCTTCACTGTGAGAGAGACAGAGCCTGGAACAGGCTGCACAGAGAGGTTTCAGAGTCTCCTTCTCTAGAGACTTTCAAGACCCACCTGAATCTGTTCCTGTGTGGCCTCCCCTAAGTGTTACTAAGCTGGCAGAAGGGTTGGACTCAATGATTTCCTGAGGTTCCTTCCAATCCCTACCATTCTATGATTCTATGGTTTTACTAATACAGAAATAACTAGTGGCTTCAATGAAGTCATACCCTATTTGGTGCTGGATTGACCTATACACAAAGATGTGGATGCATATAAATTCAGGGACAATATGGAAAAGGCTTAAACTCCTTGCAGATTTTTTTTTTTTTTACTGGGCAAAGCCTACCTCCATGCAAAGCCAATAGAGTGGACATGAAGTGGCCAAGAATGCTTAGAGATTACACTACTGGGATGAAAAAGCAAACCCCATACACTAGCAAGGAGTCACATTCCACTATTGGTTACCTCCACGCACTCAAAGGCATTTCTCTTTTCTGTCTGCTCCCATCTTCCTTCACACCATGTAGAAAACACTTCTGTTAAGCTAGTGAGATGTATGTTCCAGATCTTTCCCAACTTGAACACTGACTACTTTGATGACTCAGAAATGCCAGGTGCAACATCGAAGCAACAGCTTCAGTAAGTTATTATGATAGTATGAAAAATATAACTGCAAATTATGAATATATGAATGCATTGCTTGAGCCCCTAGAGAAACTGGTCAAATTCTCAACAGAGAACTGAAATAAAACTACCTCCATTCAACACTGGAGAATGATATCAGGATTCCCACAGAGGAGGCTTGCTAAAGTCCCTAGCCAACTTAAGGGGCAGAGGGAAGTTCTTTCCCATCTCAGTGGACAACTGTCACACAAAATGAGATACATTTTCAAGAACTCTGCCAAATTTAGATGCAATGTACTCCTGCCTGGCTGTCATGACCACTCTGGAGGTCATGCAAAAAAAAATAGTTCTCACAGCACAAAACCAAGTGAAGTGGATTGCATAGCAAACTACTCTTTCAAATATAATAGAATCTTCTCCATTCCTTCCAGGAAAATCCTGTCTACGTGCTATGATGCCACATCCCATCTCGAGTGCTAAATTTGTCCAATGCACAACATCTGGGAGATATTCACATGCACACAAAAAGCCCTGTCCTGCGACACAGAGGGAGGAGCCTTGTGGAACCACACTTGCTCTGAATGTTTGCCAGGCAAAATAGCACTGGATACTATATATAAAAAGGTGCAATTTAGAAGCCCAAATCTTCTCCTGAAGGCAATGGCAAAATTGCCACCATCTGATGCAACTGCTAATCCTTCAGGAGACCCTCAGAAGAAGCAGCAGTGAGGCTCTGTCATTCCATCGGCAGCAGAAGCTCAACAACATGATGGCAATTCATGCATCAGGTGGCCAACATCATACACACAGCTGCTGCAAATGCCTAGTGAGGCAAAGCCCAGAGAGAGTTACAAATAAATTTAGCCCTTTGGAAAATACTTATGGCTCATATCATAGTCTGAAGTTCTGAGCTGGGCAGCAGTAAAATCCAATGTCATTAGGGATACGCCTCTTTTTTCATCTAGAAGTCTCTTTCCAGATGTTTCTGTGATATTTTTATGTGAATTTTCTTTCCAAGAATCTAATTTAAGAATCCAAATAAACTCAGAAAAACTCAAAAGATGATACTGGGGTACATGCCATATGCTGCTGCAACATCCCCAAAAAACCTCAACCAATCACCATGCTGTGCCTGGACAGAAGTCTTAGGCCCACTCTGAGTACAGCATTGTCAAGACACACTCAGACATGACTCAAGTCTGCATTTAAGAATGGCAGAGCAGATCAAGATTACTCAAGTCAGTCCCGATAATACTCCCTTTTTTCTCCAGAAAAATCTATCAGACAGCAGTTTCATATTTTTTCTGTTCAGCCTATACACAGCCTATATTCCACTGCAGAGGCCATTCTCACAGCACAGCACAAACCCTGATTTGTCCCCAGGAATGTGGAGATTAGAAATACCTGAAGATTTAAGTCTAACTCTCTGTCCCCTGTCACCGTGTTGGTGTTTTGCCACTTGTTTTGGCCTCAGCAGGGTTTGCTCCCTATATCCCAGCCCGAAGTCCAGTGAAGCCAAAAGAAAATTTTTGAATTTGAAATCTTTGCTCCTCAACAGATAAAAAATTATCTAAACCCGATTAAGGGTGAGCAAACTGGAGGGTGATGTGCTTTGGTTCTTAGACATTTAGACTTGACCATTATTTTGTGCCATTTTAAAATGAGACTAGAAAAAAAATAATATATTTTACAATCAAATTGTATTTATTTTGTTCTTTCCTGTTCTAGCATGTTATAATGAATGTGTGCTGTCCTGAAGACAATGCTATTTCAAGGGAGTCTACTTCATAGATCATGGTTTCTGGGAGGGAACTAGAAAAGAGATCAACTTTGATGTCCTGTAACCCAAAGCAGAATTGTTCATGAGATACACTCTATTACAAAGAAAGTAGCCTCCTGGGTATCAGTAAACTATGTATAAAAATAAAACTTTTAACATACAGTAAAAATGTTGTTGATTGTAGAAATAGTCCCATAGTTTACAATTTCACTCTAAGGACACATGATGACCACAGGGCACTGCATGATAAGGTCTCCACAGCTAAGCATAGAATTGCATTTACAGTATTATACATCACTCCTGTTCCAATCTTTTCAGGAAGCTGAGTTACCCAAGTATTAAACAGTCTACAGTTAACTAACTCAAAGGTCAATGTGCAATAGGATGGGGAAGAAGAAATTCTCCTTTTGCAGGACTTTCTCCTAGCTGTGCTACTCTAAAGGCTGGTAGAGCAAAAACACTCACACCCTTCAGCCAAATCAGCAGGCCCTCCTGAAACACAGAAAACAGAACTCTGTCCCCTCCATTGCTTTCCGAATGCAGAGCAGGGAAAATCATTACATCTCCCCACATCTCCATGTCCCATTCAACACTCTGTTAGCCTTGGCTTTTCGGGCTGTGTGCTGATTCAGCCAGGGACTTTTTTCTCCAAGGTGTTTGTATAGTGCATGGCAGACTGGGATCTCTAGACACCCTCACAACACAGAAATCTATAAGAATCATCATTGTGCCCAAAGCCTGCCCAGGCAGCTGCTGGGGGTGCATCCAGGAGGCACAGTTGTGTAATGTCTCCACACTGAAGTGTTATGACTTGAAATTTCCATTCAGAGTGCATTAGGCACTACTTGGGGTGGAAACGAGAAGTACCAAGTTAGACTACACTTGGAAGCTCCTAAGTAGGACACAGAGCTAAGTCTAACCTTTCACTCTTACTCTGAGCTCATGACTTGCGAGTGCTGGCCTTCTTATTCCAAATTTTTCTTTCATCTTAGTTCTCACATGGAGCAGGGGTCATCTTTAGCCACAAAACTCCTTTTTCACATCTGCAGTTACCAACCTGTGCTTTTGGGTAGGTAGAGTAGTTGCAATACAGAATGCTGCTGTTTGTCCACATTTGTCTTTTCCAGGAGGAACCATCCACAATCCTCAGATTTTACACACTCGCTAAGACCTCTCTTCACATCTTCCAGAAAAAGAAGGCTGTGAAAGGTTTAAAATTTCCTACCACTCTGGAAGCACCAAAACACTCTTTCCTCTAGGCTTTTCAAGTGCTGTCAGCAAAACCCTTCCTTACTTCCCTGTTCCTTAGCCCTTATTCAATCAAGGAAGAGGGTCAGCAGCACACAGCTTATTTGGTGGTACAGTCCATAAGAAAAACATCCTGTTTGGAACAGAAGAGCTGAATTTGCTTAATTCTTATGCCAGTATTACACAGTAGTTGTAGCTAACAGAGAAAACATACAGTAAATATAGCAACTTTAATCCCAAAATGAGGCATCCTTTACTTGAAATGCTTCTGAGGTGACTGTGAAGAGACGGACTTAAATATACAGTCTCAATGCAGAACAGAAGATGCTATATTGAAGCTGACCCTAAGAATCTGGAATACTGAGGACTGAGGGACAAGTAGAGAGGATGAAAAAGGAGTGAAAGGGTCCCTGAGTCCCCAAGAATCTGCCTAGAACTGGCACAATGTAAGTAAAAAAAACCCCAACCCACACTGTTTACAAGCAGTGTATGAATGGAAAAGAGGTAAAGAATCATCCCATGGAAAGAGAGATGTGATAAAATGCCTATCCAGACATGGTCTGTAGACATGTTTTTTTCTCTTGCTTTAGTTGTCTTAACACAGAAGAATATGTGAAAAATCACCTGATTTCTTAATTAGGCAGTAGAAATATTACTTGGGGTGGGAACAAGAAGTACCAAGTTAAACTACACTTGGAAGCTCTACTCCTGAGCAAGAGGTAGTTTCCAGTAAAGACAATGTAGTGGAGTAGGCTGAGCTCCTTTTGCCTATTTCAAGGCCTATGACATTCATTTGCAGGACTGTTATCCTCAAAGTAAATACCTGAGTGGTTTTTCCCCTACCCTCACCAGCCACAGCAGTGCCAGAGTCTGGCAACCATGTGCAACTCTGCAATAACAAACTGATAAATTCATAATGGTAGTAAAACAATTTCAATTAGGAATCAATTTCATTTTTTAGCATCCAAGAACTTATTTAACCAGAAACCAAAGAAACCATTTTCCCCCAAATTAGGAATCTGTTTACTAAAATAGAAGTAGCATAGGGCTAGTGTAAGATGCCCTGTATTGAAGAAAATTTGGTTGAATAGTCCACTCTTATCCTTGTATTGTTGTTGGTTACAAGCAAACAAAACAAACCCAGAAAGAGATAAAATTTTAGAGATAAATTTGTTTAAACACCAGCTTCAGCTGTACTTCTGCAACTTCAATGAGGTCAATGGATAGCTCAGGGACATGATGTAAATTAGGATTTAGACTTTGTCTCTTAAAGGCCTAATGTGTACACACTTCACTAGTAGGACAGATTTCTTGACCAGAGCACCACTACAGGAAGGAAAGGCAGGAATAAACATGGAAGTTCATCTGTCCTATAGCAAATAGATATATGTGTCTTAAATAAAGGAAAAGATGGCTTTGCTGAACATCAGGTTGAAAACAGAGATGTAAAAAATGGCACAAATTCTAGAAAGTTGCTAAAGGTCACTTAAAAAGGTAGAGGGGGACAAAGGAGATTTTTTTTGAGCAAATATGAGAAAGACCCAAAGAGAATATCTGATGGTACATAGGCAGCTCTTGGACAAACAACTCAGTGGGAGAAGTGCGTACAGCATGCTGAGTGCAGCTTTTTATTTTCGGTGGAGGAACATGCTAAGGCTTGACTTTGCCTTTTGTCCAATTTCAATTGATTGGCAAGTGACAAACTAAGAGAATAAAGTGACAGATTTCAGTATTCTATGAAAAAGGAAACATGGGAGCAGCAGAAAAGGAATGAAAGATCTCAGGAGATCAGACTTCATTAGCTAAGCAAGTGGCTGGTAGAGTCTTCTAGGAAGATAATTGAGGATAGCTGTGAGTTAGTGAAGGATACTACATGGAAGGTGCAGATTCATAGGAAAGGTCTTGATGCAACCTCTGAGCCTGGAATGCTAAGTTCCTCAGTGACCTAGAATACCAAAAAGAGCTTGGGTAAATCAAAAGCACGTAACTAAGGATGAGTGAAATGGAACAGATAAAGCACACAGGAATAAGAATGTCAAGTGACAAGGGATATAAATGCAATAAGAAATAAATTAGAAAAGTAAAAGTAGTGCTTTTACAAGCAGGAATAGAGAAGAGCCCACAGAGATGTAAAGTATGTGATAAAATACTTCTTTCTGTATTCACTAAAAGAGGTTAACAACGACAAGGAAATAGTGAAGTATTCCACAGTCTATAAAACACAGGTTAAAAAGATTTCAATAAATTAAGGATGTTCAAACCACCAGGATCTGAGGAAATCCTCCCTTGCATGATAAGGAGCTAGCTACAGTAATCTGAGAGCCTTGAGTGATGGCCTTGAATGGATGGTAGACAGAGAACACAGTACTTCTCTTGAAAAAGGATGGGGGAATTACAGTCTTATCATCAAAACAGAGATTGCTGAAAAACAGAAACTCTTATTAAATAAAATTATCATTTTTCAAGTACCTAGGTGATAACAGAGAGTTACACTGACTTTGTCAGGAACAAAATGTGCCAAATCAATACAATTCCCTCCTTAGAAAAGACAAAAGACTTAACAGATCAGATGGCATGATGGTACAAGGTCACTGGGTGCTAACTTATATTTTCTTCATCAAGCAAAGATGGAATGGTAACTCTGGTTCTGTTTGGTGGGGCTTCTCAAATAAGACAGAATGAAGCTCCAGGCCCCTTGCAAACCTTGCCATGAGGGGACTGACTGCTGGGTAACATGATGCTGAAGACAAACTTGCTGAGCAGTGCTGCTTGAAGTCCACAGTCCTACTCTGACCTCATGGAAACACTCAGTTTTTTAATTGACACAGCAGAGGTCATGTTAAAGGAGGAGCCAAGCTGCTGGCCCAGAATACTACAGGGACTGGGATTTCCTGCCCTAGACCTAACCACCACACAGCAGATTGGGTTGAGTATTCCTCTGCTTAGTGAAGGAGAGCAGAAAGGGGAGTAAAGCTAATAATTATTTATACATTCCCTGTTGTAGGACAGGGAGAAGATTAAAAGATCTCTCAAGATCCTGATCATCTCACTATTTCTTTGTTTTGGTTTGTTGGTTTTTAGTCCTTCAGTGTCACAGAGCCATTTTTACTTTCTGTAGCAAATGACCTTCTATATCTTCCATACCAATTGAGTGATGTGTGTGTTCCTCTTCATTTTGCATTGGCTCAGGTTCCTTTCAATAGACAACAGTCAGGCAATCAGTTGAGTTAGAAGACAGGCAGTCTTTTAGGTCCTTACACAGCTTTGCTTCTGCAGTAGGGGAGCTGAGAACTAGTGAAAGAGGGCTTGAAGGGTAGTGGAGAAAGCACTAAGGAGACATCCTGAATATGCCAAGAGAAGCATGAGGCTCTACGAGGAAAGAAAGAGAGGTTAAGGGAGAAATGATGACTATGGGAGGAGGATGCCTTGCGAGACATAAAAATGCCAAAAATGATAGAGAATTCAAGAGGACGGGTAAGGAAAGACAGCTAGCAGACACACATTCCTGGGGAGGGAATATTTTTGGAAACCTCATTTAGCTATTCACACAGTCTTTCCTTCTCTTTCTTTCATACACATAAAAACACAGACATGGTGCACACACAGAATAATTTTATCCAAACTACTTAGGATAACAAATGCACACAGCTAATCTTGTGTATCACAATGGTCCCAAAAAGTGTCTTAGTTATATTCTTTATCTAATAGGGGTAGGTCAGAGGGTGATACCAATGTAGGATATCTTAAAGCATCAAACTTCAAAGCTTGTCTCCCTGGGCATACCATATGGTTGTGGGAAAGAGAGAGGTTCCTCCAAGAGGAAATTGAGAGCAAGAGCATGATTTCTATGTCCAGAATCATGCTGTGTAGCAGGTTTTCTCTCTGGATTGTATAGACAGCCTAGGAGCCAGCCTTCTGAATTAGATACCTAAAATTAGTGCAAGTATGAACTAATATGTTTCAAGAGAACGAAGTGATTGCTTTCAGAGAACGCTTGGAAGTTCGGGTCGTTTTTATGTAAAAAACATACTTGCTAAATATAAATATTTTAATTAATTTACAGTCCTCCACATAAGTTTTCAGATTTTCACCACAAAACTGAAACCCCTCCACAAACTATTTTCCAGTTTTCTACAATCAAAAAATATAACCCCAAAAATTCAACCAGCCAGTTGTTTAAGTTTAGATTGCCAGACACAGAAAGATTTTCTAGCTCTCAGTTTTCCTAATGGAAGTCATGAAAATGTAATTAAGACCAGATATTTTTACCAAGGAAATTTCCATTTTGGCTAGCATTACAGTATTCATTTAAAAAGCCATTTCAAGTTAAAAATTCCACTGAAAAGGCATTCTAAAGAGATTTCTACTGCAGGCAATTGTGCAATATAAATTATGTAGACTGGACAGGAAAGAAAGTAGATGCTTTGATTTGGCAATGTAACTAAACATGAGGAAACTCTGACCATAGAAGTAGTTCTGCTGAGAACACACACTGCAGGACATTGTAACATGTATAAACTAGATAATCAAACATAGGCACAAACATCTTTGCATTTGCTGTACTTGGATACTGATGGTTCTCATGTTTAAAATGCTGGTTTGGCTTTCAGTGGCAGGCTAGCTCATCTGGTTACTCATTTAAGATGCTAAATCTTCTCTAAGACCTGAGGAAAGGACAATCATGGATATATGCTGTCACTTAGTGACACACTTTCTCAAGACAGACTGCTGAATGAATGGAGGAGCCTTCTGTAGAAAAAACACATTCAATTTGTTAGACAGACAAACCTAGCTCACGTTTGGAGAGTATTAAGAAGGTAGATTAGTAGCTTTGCAATAGGAATCAGTAACCAATTCATTAGTGGAAAAATAATTTTGTTCTCAAGAAAAGCAACTAAATTAAGATAATTCACATCAATTTCATTAGCAAAGATGTTTTTCAGTAGGAATAGAGATGATTTTGTAGTGAGTAAGAACATCATGTGCATGTAAAGAAAGTTTCAGCAATTCTAACTTTAGTTCTGGAATAATATAAACTGAATAGCTACTTAAAGATATTCTTTAGACTTATATTAGTCACATCATTCTGTGTTCTGCTGTATTTCACATGGACTATGACTGCCACAGGCAGAAAGGCCAGTCTGTATCTGGAATAATCAGTAAAATAAAAGAGAAGAAAATATTTCAGAGCTGGTCTTCACTATTTTTTAATGTCAGTACATAGGCTTGAGGGTCCTGCAGAAAATGTGCATTACATTTACTTCCATGACAGATGCATTCTCATCTATTTATAGTGGACATTATCATGTCCATCCAATTATGACATAGCCAAGGCTGTAGATGTATAGCAACATGCTAAGGTATCCTGAAGACCCACAAGTCAATATGAAGTCAATGAGAGCCTTATACTTTTCTACACAAGGTTACCAACATGGTGCCTACCTACAAAGGTACCTGCACATACAGAACTCAACACTTCGGTGGCTCCATGTCTGGATGCTGGACTCCACAGCAGGATTCCCATCACTGAGATAGGCAACCAAGCTCATTATAGGGTGCCTAGGGATCTGTCCATACAAAGAGATTCACAAGAGGACACTCAATGGACAGGAGATATTTCAGATGGCTCAGAGGAAGTGCCAAGGACATACATTTAAACCCCACATTCAAATAAGGCTCAGCTGCCTTCTTCTGGGCTGTATGAAGTACTTGCCTCCACCCCACCCCACTCTCTGAGCCCTCCCCTGTCCTGAAGCACCTCGCATTTTCTTTCAGAAAGAGCAGGGCTAACTCACTCCTGTCTTGCATGGGGTCTCACTTCCATCCCAGACAGTAAGAGGAATTGATGGGGCATTCATCAAGGGTTCTGGGGCTAATTCTCTCTTCTGGTGAGACTCAGATCTCTTCTCCCACATGAGCATACTAGCTTCCCCTGTCATGTGGGTTGGCCTCTCAGGTAACAAATAAATGAAAGAATTGGTTCAGGTACAGCCCAGTCCTACAGCAGAACACTGGGTCTTGTGTGGAGCCCTTTACTTCCTACCTGTAAGGTACAATAGGACTTCCCTAGCTCTCAGCTCTCTAAAGGATGTGGTATAGGGCTTGTAAGGGTCAAGAGGCAAGCCACCCCTGACATGCTGTCAGTGAAAGGTAGGGTATTGAATAGCAGAGGCAAAGCCAGGAGGAAAATCATTGCAGTTGCTCAGTGACTATTGGCAATCAGACTCTTGAGAGCATCTTGGGTAGGGTGCTCAAGGTCATCAGCCACATCTAAGACAGCCTAAAGATTTTCACTCATAATAAAACAATAGGTGAGTTAGGCAACCTGAAGCCTAGAAAACAGTGAAAGAAATAACCCAGCAAGGCCAGCAGACTGCCATCAAACTGAAGAAACTTTCTGAAATATATTTTAAGGCAAGTTAAAAAATCTGAAAGGCTTCCAAAATGCAGAATATCATTGTATAATTACCTTGTAAGATAGAAACTGAGAAGAAAAACTGATAGATAGGACTTTAACCCCAGAAATCACACTTCCAGAAGGTTGGCTGCCCGATGAAATCTGTGCTTAGATGGGTTCTTTCTTCATCTGCATGGCTTTACTGCAGACGCTCTATTGAAGGTAGATCAGACCAAAAAGATCAGCAAACAGCTGTCCAGGAAGACACTTTCTGAAAGGAGGCAGAAAGGAAAAACAGCACAGAGGGAGTCCTCAGAAAGTGGGTGTCTAGATAGGTATAGTATCTAGGGAGAATGAGTATGAAGAGCCTACATACAGCTAGACTGCAAGGCTAGCTGGACTGACACAAAAAGACACGTGATAGAATAAACAATCCCAGATACTGCTCAGATAGACACAACCAGTCAGTCCAGAGCAGTCTAAAGGAGCAGGCTGGTAAGTGGTCACCCAGAGATGCGTCTCTGACCCTGCAGATCAGCATAGACCAATACCACCAACACTCTCACTCATATTTCTCCTAAATTTCTATCTCCATATGAACTCTTAGCATGAAAGTGAATATTTGGTGAAGCACCATTAGACAGGCACTAATGGCTTCTTTGCCATTTAAGAAAAACTCTGAAATGACCCAGATTAACTGGAAGTAAGTCATCCAGAGGAAAAAAAGCTCTTATTACCATCCAAGGAGTTTTTAGAATTGGTTTCAGATACTATTGCAAAGAAAGCTGAGTTCTAAATCTTTAAACTATTGAAAATATCATCAAGCCAGAAACATCAGACAAACAAAAAAGCTGTCATGTAGCATCTTGAGTAAGAGCAACTTGATGTCTGAACCTCTTTCTTACGATGCCATGCTCCTAGCTCTTCACTCCCTCAGCCTGCATTACAGACAGCAGAAAACCAAAAGGTTCTGATTTTGTAAACTGAAAAAAATACCTCTTCAGCACTGGTTCTTTCCACGCTGGAGGACACATCACAGCTCTGACAACTAGGTTAACAACTGCGTGTGCTTTTAGCATTGAGCAAAGGGAAATTGGCAAAGGGGAAATAATCAATAGAATTGGTTCCTGTCTTTATAAAAGACTCATCATTCAGTATTAGAGCCTGCATGTGCTCTCACAAAATTCAGTAGAAAATCTCTATTTGTTTCCATTTACTGAGTGGAAAACTTAAAAGGCTTATGTACTAGTCTGTGCTGAACCAGCAACACGGAGCCAGCAAACTAGTTGAGAGAAGCAAAACTGCGTTCAGAATTGGATTGGATTACTTGCCCTCATTTTTACTCAGAGAGGGACAAAGGATACCCAGAGGATTATCCAGTTTATGGTTAAAAGCTCCAGTGCCCTGCCAGTGCTGGTTCTCCCACTGTTACTGTCTGCCAGCAGTCTAACGATGGGAGATTTCCTCAAGTATGCTACTGTAGACACAACCACAGTGAAAATAGGCTGCTTCTCCTCTGGGAAAGCCAGTCATGCCAGGAACTGTCAAACAGCAACAGCAGCAACCAAGGTGCACCGTTCTCTGCTCCTTCTTGTTAACAGCAGATGGACAAGATGCAGAGGATTAAACAGGTCTGTTACATGGCTCACGTTGTAATCAAACAATTTCCTCTCATTTAAAAAAAGTTGAAACAACCAAAAAGGAAGTCAAAACAAATCCAAATAATTGCATTAACATAATGTAAGCACCTCACACTTAAAAATCATACATAAGTACAAGATTATTTTAGCAACCACAAGAACAGAGAAGTAGTTTTGGGTAGCCAAGCCTTCTTTTCTGTTCCATATACTCTTCAGCCTCTCCAGAAGCTGTAGCAATCCTAAAATGTTAGATAGAATGAGGCTGAGAACAGGTAAAATACTTAAGGGACAGATGGAGCCTCATCTACCTTCAAATCATCCTCTTAGCATAAAGATCCTTTCACAGCATTGACTGCAGTTTAGCTCTTCTCACGTGTAAAGCTTGTCTTTAGCAGAAACTTCTCCCTGCTCTGTTCTACAAAGCAACAGCGTTGCCTTCCTAAATTTCTGTCTTCACATGAACTCCTCAGTACAAAAGTGAATATTTGGTGATGCACTATTAGACAGGCACTAATGATTTCTTTGACATTTAAAAAAACTCTGCTTACAGGTGCAACAGAGGATAAATGACTTTGTTTTAATTTCCAAGAAGGCTCCTTTTATACAACTTGAGTAGTCCAATAGGGACTTAATTATAGTTTACACCGGCTAGTTTCCACTAGATGACACAGAAGCATTAAAACACACAAGAAGCAGGTCTTCCCTTCTATTTTTTATTTGCACAAGAAAATAATTATTTTTATATTTACTTGCAGTAAATGCCAAGGATTATAGTGTAAATTAGAACACATGGAAGTAGGAGAGTAGTTAGAAAAAAATATTGCAAATTCATTGTTTGTAGTGATTCTACTAAGAGCAGATCTAGCAATTAATTTGCTTTGATAGAATCATGTTTTTCATTACACTGTTCCACATATTTAATTATGTACTAATCCACCTCCAAGAAATCAGAGTGAGCTAAACTAGAGAACCATTACCTAAAAACATGACTAGGAGCCAAGCATTTGAAATTCACTTATTGATACAAAACATAAGGCAGACTTCCAGCACAAGCAGTCCCTTGCGTTTAATCTTAAAACCTATAATGTAAAATCTCTTCTCTTTACCACTGTAGTCTTTCATCTCTTCCCAGGAGGGAGAAATCATCTTCCCAAACCCTCCCTCGTGGTCCTAATTGTCAAAAGGGAGTTTTTCTGTTAGGCTAATGAAATTACCGAAGTGAAGTTCCTATCTGACAAAGACCAACTACTGAACTACAGCATTGTACTGATTCCCAGCAATGTTATCTGCGCAAATCACCTCTGGTCAAAACAGCATCACTGAAAATTTACTGGTTAGTTTTCATGAAAGTGCAGTTTGTCACTAGCTCAGGAGACACTATCAAGTTAAAATTCATGTAGCAAAGATAATTGTTCTTCACCTGGAACTGAATACAAGCCATTGCCCAAATCAGGGCTGGGAGATTCATTAGGAAATTGGGATTTTCAGAGAAGGAGAAGAACTTTCTCTAGCAGGTACGATGGAGTTGATTTTGGTTTATCTGATACTTATCTCAAGCTATGGAGAGGGTGGGGTGCTGGAGTAACTCTATGCTGATACTACAGACTTGCACTGAACCAGCTGAGAAGGCCAGAATGATGAGGAGATGTGACTTCCAACTATACAACTTCACTTGCTGCAAGCCCAAATGTTGGCCTAATTACCCTGGCAAAACTGGACTTCTCCCAGGATTGATAGTTTCCCTTGGTAAGGGAAAGCGCTTGCTTCTGTAATACCTAGCACAGTTACAAACAGTCATATTTAGATAGACACCAAAGAAATGTTTTCTGCAGCATTCATTTGGTGTTTGGATTTTTCTTGTCCAATATGTTTTGGTCAAAAGTCATACACTTGCAAAGCCTCATAGTTGTTCCCAAGCTTGCTTTCTCAACAGTGAAAACACTTTGGATAGAACTTGTAAATGAGTGTGCCCTCAGGCCATCAGGACAGCATTTTGTCCTGAAAACCCTTCTGAGCCCAACAAGTGTTGCCCTAGGCCAGCAGCCAACCAGGAAACTGGCCAGTTCAATACACTAGCCTCTTTAGCAAACTCAAAGGCAGTCCTCATCAGTGGCTTGAGACCACAAGGGAACCAAGAGGTGAGGCTTTACAGTAACAGTGGAAGTGGAAGAGAGGCTGCCTCAGTCTTCAAGTTTCCAAGAGACCTGTAGAGGCCATTCATTGACTAGTCTTTGTATGACTGCAGTTAGCAAAACAGAGCATGACTTGTGGGTATATTCATGCTACAACTTTGTGCTGTAATAACTTGAAAAACTGATGAGTAAAGCTTTCAGGACTGAGTCTTTACTATGTTAATGAAAGATAAAACATTCAGCACTGTCCAAGAATACCAGCTTTTGTGGTACGCAAAAGCTATTTCTTTACATTTTTGTTCTCTCCTTGATAATAGCTGATAATTTTAAGTGAGCTCTGCAGGCACAAGTGCTTCAAAAGAGTTTGTGCAAGGCTACAACACAGACACTTCTGAGAAGGCTGAACTCTCACAGTTTTCACCATGTCCAGTCACCTGAAGTTCAGCAACATGAAAATTCTCCTAAATCAATACATTTTTCAGTGCATCTCAGTGACTCAAGTTCCTAAGCCATTTCTACCCAGGACCAAAGATGTGTAAATGTAACAGGGCACTTGCATTTCAGGGTCAGATCCCCACAAGGGACTTCCACACTGTGATGCCAATTGCAGAGCTGCTAAGTCACTGACTGGAAGTTGTGATGTTGGTGTGAGCACTGACACCTTCAGGAAAAAGCTGCTTTGATATCCACAGAAACAAATGCATCGAGGAAGGAGCTGCCTAAAACAGCCAACAGTGTAGCTCCAAGGACTAGGAGGTTCCTTTAATCCCACTTCCCTCTAGAAACCTGTCACTTTACAGAAGGTGAAAATGAGGCATCTCTCTCCCCTCAGGAATCACATACCTAAATCCTCTTCTCATATTTGGCACTTACACACAACTGGAGAACGAAAAAAAAAAAAAAAGAGAGAGAAAAACATCTGCCAAGAAAGCAAGCATCCACATACCACTTTCATCTGATAGCTCTTTGGTTATTGTACTGCTTCAGGCCATGGAGTTGGTACTTGCTGGAAGTTGAGTCAATGACCTCTGGTTTAGGCTTAGGTAGCTAGTACTGCTGTTATACAGCTGAGGCTAACCCTTGGTATCCAAATAGCTTTAAAATCTGGACCTTAAGATCCCAAGTTTTTCAGAAGTCAGCACAACTATGATTCCTACATACTCTTTGAAGATGGTTATTAGATACTAAGGTCTTTTGAGGTGAAATTCTTTGAACTGAAATGAAAATATTTAGTCCATGATAAACATCTGGACTTCCCCTCTGATCAGTGTATACCTCCAGGGATATCTGCAGATATTCCATCCCATTCTAAGCCATTTTTGAAGGAATGATTCATAATTCTGTTTTGCTTCCACTTTATAACAAAGATAAGTACATAGCTCTTAAATGTTTGCAGAGCTGCTGAGCAGCATCTGGGAGGCTCAAGAGACTTAAAAAGAAATTTATTTTCTAACAGGATTGTCTGAACTAAGGTGCAGTCAGACTTGTCAGCTCACAACTGTTGAACTAGATCTGATAAATGCACGAAGGCAGAGTCTGACAGAATGGCAATGGGATTCAGAAAGTGACACTCAGATGCATCTGGTTCTGGGCTGTCTGGCAACCTGTCAAAGAAAGCAGAACTGGAGTGTTTTCTCTGAGATGCTTGTATTTGCTGATAGACCAGATATAGGAAAGAGAGGCGTCAAAGAGCAAGGAAGGCCAAAATCCCCCCATCCACAGCCACACACACATTTGGAATGCAGCTCAGCAGGGAGGCTCCCAAAATCATTGTTGGAAGAACAAAGGCAAGTTTTAGATGACAGGCATTTCAAACAACAGAAACGTTTGAGGAGACCAATAAGAATAACAATTAGAATGGGAAAGGATTAAGTGGCCAACAGAAAACAACAAAAGGAAAATTAACATCTTTTCAAAAATCACAAAGCAACTTCAAAAGCAGGGTAAGAACAATGAAAACCCCAAATTATGCACAGTTTAGCAGCAAAGCTCACAAAGAAATTGATTCCTGCAGAGCAAGGGTGTGGGGAGATCTTCTAAATTTACCAAATTCCAAACAGGATTACAAAAAAAATAAATTCTCACACACATAGCCTGGTAGACAGCCAGTACCGCTCAGTGCCATGATTTTTGAAGGTCAAATTCTAAAATGTGTTTCTAATGCTAATATTTTTGCAAAGAGGAAAGCTAAAAAATTAAATGAGATTAGCAAAATCCAACTGGGGTTAGTAGGAACTACCAACTAGTGACACCGCACAATGTGTCTGTGATAATACCTTGCTTTTGTGTACCCACCCATCACCTAGACAAACTTTAACAATTTGGGATGAAAGTTTGTATGACAGGCACTAAACTCAAGTGGATTTCTGTCTGTTTTTTGTTTTGAAATGTTCAACCAAAATATTGTGCTGTTTCCCATAATGAGATTTGGAGTTGACAGATTATCTCACCACTTAAAGGAAAAATCAATGGACTTTCCCCTGAAGAGTTTTACTACTTCCATATCATTGGAGAGGATATTAGAATTTAGCAGAAGCTTAAAACTTAGCATATCTGTGTTATGGCTTTACCTTCCGACATAAAACTCCAAGTGAGTTTAATTATAAATCTTAGATAAAACACACTTCATGCATCCTTAGTAGAAACTTCCTCAATTTCAGCAGCTAATGATTCTGGCAGTTCTTTCTGAACATTTCCTGTTCTTCTCTAAACCCGTTCCTTTAACAGCTCTTACTGTTCAAGCTGTAGATAAAACTAGAGAAAACCTGCTTTTCGTTTTTCCAGGCCAGCAATAAGGCTGGACACCAGACCTGAGAACAGGAAACTGCGTTACTACACTCTGATGATGACTCTACTGGTACCCAAAGGTAGAGTGACACAGATACGGAAAAGAGAAAAAGGATCTGGGAGAAAAAGAAAGAGAATACTGAGATTCAGTGTGCGAGAAATTGTGATGGAAAGGTGGAGGAGAGGACTGGAGCACATCAGGAAAGGAGGTCCTTGGATTAGGAGCAGAAGACAGTACGGGAAGAGAGAGCTGGGACCACATGGCAAAGACTGGTAGCCGCAAGGAGGGGTGGGGAGAGGGGATCTGGTCCTGCTAGAGACAGGAGTTGGAGTCAGGGAAAGAAAAAGAGAAGTAGTTGAAGGGGAGACACAGAAGTGGGTGTGGAGTTTAGAGGTGGGGAAACAGACACTGGCAGCAAATGACCGGAGAGAGACTCAAGGTGGAGGAGCAGATGGGGAGAAGAAGAGGTCAAAGAAAGTAAAAGGAAGAAAGAAGAATCGGATCTTACTGGTGTCTGGGCATACACAACATTGAGAAACATGAGGTTCAGGCAAAGAAAACAAGGTAAAAAGTCAGGGAGGAAGGGTCTGGGAACAGGAATAGACCAGGACTGAAGGAGAAGTCCAAGGAAGGAAACTACAATCTATAAAAACTAGGTGATGTAAGACAGGCTGTAGCATGGAGGCAGGGGACAAATAAAAATCATAGGGGAAGAGAGAGATGTCAGACAGAGAACTGGAGTACACTGTGCCTCAAAAGCAGTTCCTGAGGGAAGAGAGAATTACAGATTTGCCAAGTGAAGAGAAGAGCAGGGTGACCAAGTCAAAACCTTTGAGAAGAGACAGGGAAAGGGAAGGAGGATGGGTCAGTAAGTAGAGGACCCAAGGAAGGACAATGGAAAAACGGGGAACATGAAGCAACACCAAAGGGTTGACATGTAGCTGAGCACTAAGAAGAACTGACAGTGCTTGCAGCCCATGTTTCCAGTGCACCTGTGAGACATATTGCAGTTGGTCTAGACTGGGAATAATAGCAGCTGCCTGCCACACTTTGTTAGTGTTAAGTGCCTGCGCATGCTGTAAGGAATCCCTGCATAGCTAAATGTCCAGCCTTAGCATTCCGAGGGCTGGACACAGGATTGTTTTCCTTGCTTTTTAACAAGCAACCAAGGAATCTGCATGCAAAATAACTGCCTTCAAAACTCATGCAGTCCAGACAACATTGCTGTAGAACCCTCATTTACCTTTTCCATATCTATGTGCTCAGATAACAGCTTTTAACAACCCAATCACATGCCATTTTTCTTTCACAATTCCCATGCAGAATGCAGCACACTCTCTTAACAAACACCTATTCACTGGTTTGTTTTCCCACAACCATTCAGCACTGGCACATAACTATTCACAGCACACAATTCAAATTGCCTCTGAAGTTGTTATCGCACAGTAAATTTATTTCTGCCTATATCCTTAGCAATATACTTACTCACTTCCTCACCGATTTCCTTTTCTGTGGCATTCACAGTGGTAGCATTTTCAAGGCCTAAAGACTCAATAGTTTCTTCAGGAGCCCAAGAATGCAGACAGATGTTTAAACAGAGTTTTAAATAATTAGGACCAGCATTGCTGGGAGTGTTTAGTATATTGGTCTACATATTTGTCTGTATTTGAATAAACACCTTTGAAAATCTGTTTCTCTGTGCTTGCACAACATCAATTCATTTATTTTCACAACACTTCCCAGAGGGCAGGGCAGACAATATTATTCTCTCATTAGGAAATTGAAGCAATGAAAGTGTCTGGTCAGAGTGGGTGCCCAGTTTGAAATAGGCAGGAATTGCTTTCTGTAGCATACTACTGGCAGCAGTTCTGCACGTGCCTCGAATGAGCCCCTAGGCTTGCAAGTAATTCAGGAAACATGGAACACACCATTCATGACCACCTGTGGCTGCAAGAGTGATTGTCTGAGGATCACAGAGAGGCTTTGTGGCAGAGAACAACAGTCTGCACCACAGTAGGCCAACACGAGGCTTTATCAGGCAGT
This sequence comes from Chloroceryle aenea, assembly GCA_013399075.1. Lineage (NCBI taxonomy): Eukaryota > Metazoa > Chordata > Aves > Coraciiformes > Cerylidae > Chloroceryle > Chloroceryle aenea. The sequence goes on from VWZY01009359.1 coordinate 248,677, forward strand.
TGTCCTTCCACCCACCACCTGCAAGTCCATGTTTTGCACCTTATACATATTCCTACTTCAGCAACAAGTGACAAGAGACTCCAGGCAGCAGCCTCCTTTGCTACACGATAATTCATCTCTGGAGAAATAATCCTACCCTACAGACTTTATCCTGTTAAAAACCTTTTGTAATCCCATCATATATTTGACAAGATGGACATGTCAAGATAGCACAAGCAGAAGCGAATCTGCCCTCACCTAATGTCTGAGGGAACAGAAGCCTGTGCACTTTATTCAACTTTAATCAGTGTTTGTTTCAGAGCTGTGCACCGTAGACACTGGATAGGGGATGAAGATCCCAGAGAAGCTGGTTCTGTTGCCAGCTATTCCACCAGCCTGCAAGGCAATCACAGATAGGTTTTCCACTTCCTGAGGTCTCCCTTTCCTCTTTTGTAAAATAGGGACATTAACATTGACAACACCTCTAAAGCATTCTGAGAACTATTGATAAAAGGCACTGTTTGAGAGTTAGGTGTTATTACTGTCATTGCACATAGTAGGTTTGATGTGTAATGCATCCATACAAGATTAAGTGGCCGCTGAGCTGCTGGAGGTGACACACAAGGTAAATCCTATTCAGGTCTTCAAGCAGCTCACCATCATGATTCCATGCACTGAGGACACAGACACATTTGAGTTTACGACTTAATCCCAAACTGAGTATAACTCAGTTATAAGTATAACCGTATTATAAAGATGAAAGGGTTGAGTTAGAACAGCGACAACTGATGGAAGGACATAAAACAATGCAAGAAAAATCAGTGGATCATGCTCACTATGCCAGTTTTTCCACTAACCCACTACTAACCTGAAATATACACCATCGTTGAAACTCCCTGTGACTTCTTCACAGTCAGCAGAGAAGCTGTGTGCATAACGGATCTAGATGTCAGCGCAGCTTTTTCACAGTTATTTTATGCAACACATCTAAGCCAACAACTCTGGTGTACAAAGGGAGAAGAACAAGCTCTCTGAGTGAACAGCAAACTACTGTAAGCCTTTAGGTTCAGAACCTCTTTCTTTATTTGATTACTATGCCATTAAACTGACATTGGAATGATGCTTGAACTGCACTTGAACTTCATAGCCGATTGCATCAAGAATTGAGATATGCTCTTGATCACCCTTCTGAAGCTTGTCTCTGACCCATATCATTTGCATTGTGTTGTATTGTTATAGATTGGTCAGAAACAGATTTAGCTGCAAGTTTAAACATCAGGGGTAATTTAATAAATTATTTCCATTATGATAATTCTTTTGAAAATTTCAGTATGAGTATGCACAAGTATGCATGATGATATGGCCACACTTTAGGTAGTAAACTAATGGCATTTTTCTAATTTATTATTCTCCCTGAGAGAAACTAGGGTTTTTTTTCTAGATTTCAATTTTCTAGATACAAATGATATTAAAAAAAAAAAAAATCATTCTGGTTGATGAGATTTAAAAGCAGGATTACAGAAAGATTGAAAACTCCATTCAGTTGGAGAAAACAATTTGCTATTCAACAGATTTGTGCTTTGCTGCTGATCAGAAGATAATAATACCCACATTAATACCCATGTTGCCACATTAATACCCACGTTACCATGCACCATAATACCATACAAGTGCAACAAGCACACAGTTGATGAGATTACAACTCCATACATTTGGAACTAGTAAAAAGAAATACTTCTCAAAGAGGTCCAGAGCCAGTCTGGGGAATTTTCTGCAACAGAAAGTCATTGTGATAAATAGCACAACCATCTTTTTGAAAAAAACAGGATCGTTTTGCGGACATTAAGCAGCTATGCTGGTGAAGATAAGGACAAATAGAAACACAAAGATTCTTTCCAAGGACAGCCTTATTTTTTTTCAGTCTTGTCTGTGGCCTTCAGTGAAAAGAGGCAGCTCCAGAAATAAAGTACTGCTCTGTTGATGTGGTTAAGTCCATGTTCATGTCTCTAAGTAACCTACTTTAAAATTTCCATTGCCTGAGTTTGGCAGAGAGCTAGCCTAGGGCAGGATTCAGGCCTCTAGATAAGCTTTAGGTCAAGCATGAATCAGAGGTAAAATGTTTATGGAGTTCAGGGACTGCAAATCTCATAAGCAGTGGGATGAGAGTTCATGTAAATGTTAATTCTTATGGGATCATCTTTCTTATAAACTTGGTGCCACTCTGGTCTGTAATGGCATTAAAAGGAAAGCTTTAAAAGAAAAATTCTGAATACAACACAACCCAAAAGCCAGAGAGCCAAGGCCGGTGCTAGGAACCATTATTCAGCCTCAACACTGCTGCAAACAGCTGATTAGCAACAGCATTGATGTCAAACTGATAACAAATAGCTTTGAGCTGATAGCAAAGAACACTGAGTCTGAAGGGACAAGGCTGAGCCTAGCTCTGCTGCCAGAGAAGGCCAGTTCACTTCTGTGGCCAGGCAAAAGGAGAAGCAAGAAGACACTGGAACAGTGAAATTTGCACACATTCACCTCAGCATCTGCAAAACAATTACAGCAACACATTCCGTGTGTACACCACCAGAGATTTGTCATGCCTGACCTAAAGACCACACCCAGGCAGAATACAAGAGTTAGCCTTGCTCCATGAACGCAGATCCACAAACTCCTCCCCACTCAGCCACCCCACCACTTGGAATAATAGCAAACAGAAAGCTCAGCATGGAGGTTTCCTGCTTGCGGGTACAGTGCCAGTGCTCCCCAGAAAGGGCAGTCACATCCCTTGCATAGTGGCCAGCACTTCTTGGACCCTAGAGACCCTCTCCTCCACACCTGTTTTTCATGACCTGGTTCGGTCATCACAACATGTCCTGGAGCAAGTGCCAAGGAGAGACACAGATGCTGTGCTGCCCTAGTAACTGTATTTTCCATCCCAGCGAGGATTTCTGTCATATCAGAGAGAGAGATTTACAGTTTTCTTTTTGCAGGAAAAACACATCTATTTCTTAGCAACACGAGGCTAATTCCCTGCCTTGCTGCCTGCAGCTAGGCTTTGCCACGTTCTACTCCACTGGGGTACCCATTTTAATGCACTGACAGTTTCACTTTCTCTGCACAGTGTGTGTTTTTGAAGTCACTCTGCAGCATGCTGAGAAGCAGACAAGGGAGGAGGGAGTAAAGAAGGAAAGAGGGAATGAGAGAAGGTGGTTCAGCCCTGTGGAAATGTTGCACTTCCCTGGAGATTAAGCTTCTGTTTTCTCAATAGTCCCAATAAGGGAATCTAAATGTTTAGGAGAGCAAATCTTAAAATAAGTTTACACGTACCATGCTGTCCCGGCCAAAAATATTACCCCTGCTTAGCAGCAGCCCAGATGCACTGGCATGAGTTCACACTAACTTGCTGGTGGGTGCAGAGAGCAGAATAACCGTGTTGTCTGCTTGCAGCTACTCCACCACTCACAAGCCCCAGGAAAACACCTAGAGGGGCTGCTCTGCATTACATGTCTGCCACCATAAATGCAGACAGCACTTTGTGAACCAAGGGAAGGTCTGCTTCTCTGCTTCAGGAAATACCCATCACGAGGCAGCAGAGCCCTACCGATTTCAACCACAAAAATGCTGGTATACTCTAAACCCATTTTCAGCCCTCATCCCTGTCCTAAGCACCTTACAGTTCATGGCTTGAGTCTGCCACACAACCCCATGGCGTTTGGCCCAGGTCATATGAACAAACACTAGCTACTGAGCTAAAACCCTCACAGTCCTCTCCATTAGCCCACATTCGATAACAAGGCCACTTGGCTGGTTGGATGTCCAGAGCACATAGCTCGGTGACCTCAGAAAAGGATTAAAAAAATTAAAAAGAAAGAAAGCCTCAGCAAGTTTGTGCTCTTTCTCCAATCATTTCTACTCACTGTCTGCACTGACCAAGTCAGACCCAGGTAACTAATTTCCTAGGTTCAGATAGTTGAAAGTAATTCAAACTCAACTTGCCCACTGTACCCTCACAGTTCCCACATGCAGTCTGTTACATCAAGGAAACATCCTACAGTTTCATGCCAAGGAGTACAGTTTCTGGGAAAGATGCCATTACTTCTTCTAATCAATTGTTCTAAGATGACACTACTTCACCATGGCTAAAAGTGCCACTCTTGGGGACATATGAAAATAATTCCTTCATTTTTAGGTCAAACATTGCCCTACAGCACCACACAGCCCACATTACAAGAGAAATTGAAGTGAGAAGAGGTCCATTCTAGTATTGTGATGCCCAGAACAGAGCACAGAGCTCCTAGTGTGGTCCCATCTGGAATGTCCTTTAATATCCAAGTCAATGAGGTTTTGAGTCAAAAGGATTAGCTTAATCCAGCTAGTCCCCCCTCCTTGGGGGTAAGGGAGGGGAGAAGTAGTTTAGGTTTCAACCTCAAGTGATACCTCATTCATTTAGAAAAACCCCCAGCTAAGAGAGGGGATGTCAGCCTGAGATTTCTTACACAACAATAAAAAAGAAAGACCAAAAACATCAGCATTAGCAAGCCCTAATCCATTTGCTGTGATTTGCTATTTATCAGGCCATAAAGAAGCTAGGAGCAAACTAATTCAATTTTGCCTTTGTAAAGGCTTAGCTGTAAGGGAAACCTGAGCTTGTTATAGCTTTCCTTCTGAACAACATGAAAAAATCAGACGAGATGGATGCTTCTGAACCCCTTGGGTCTGAGGAGCAGCTTGAAGTACCTGAAGCAGCACCAGTTCCATTTGGTACACCCATTTGATTAAGGAGCAAAAAAGACACACCTTATCTACTACCCTAGATTTTCTACTCTGCCTGCTGAGCCTTAATTAGAAGCTGAGCACATTCAAGCAAATTTGGATCAATTATCTTGGACAGCACTCCCAGGAATTAGATCAAACAATACACTGGCACCTATGGAGGGCCAAGGAGGAACAGCAGGAGCCAAAACTTTGGCCTTCCCCTGCATCCCCTTCTGTTTGATACACAAATAATCCCGCAGAAGCAAGGCTCGCCTCTGCCATAAAGCTACAAAATGTCTTTACTATGGCACTGGTGAAACACAGAGGTGGGAAATCATCTGAGGAAGTGACTCCTTCTGAAAGACTCCTCACCTCAGGCAAACTCCTCAGGTCTAGGAATTTGCCAGAGCACATTTTTTTCTCAAGTCCAAGGGCATTTTCACTGCAGTACCAATTTCTTAAATCAGGCCAAACTCAGACTTTCATGGCTTGTCTCTTTGGTTCCCTGTGCCCACAAAGACCAGGCTGCACATGCTCATGAAAATGTTCTTATGCACTTTAGTTGAGCCACTCTAGTAGGCAGGTTCATAATTAAGGCATTTTGATTTGATTTTAAATATGGTTGAGTTTGGGAGTCAAAATGTAGGCTTCTTTTAGACAGCAGACACTCTTCTTGATTTCACAGGCTGCAATGGGTGGCAGGGAAAGTGCCAGAACTGAAAGAGTGTTTCAGTAAAGAATCCAGTTCTTATAAAGACACCTGCCTGCAGTTGCTGAGCACAAGCAAGAGAATCATTCAGTGAATTCTTCACATATAATCAGCCATCTAATTGTGTGTGCAACTGCCAGGCTGGAATATACAAATCCACCTGTAAAATGAATATGCACATTCTAAAAAGTAAACTTTAAAATGCTTGTGGTGACAGGCAGCCAGCAAGACATAGTTCCAAATGTCTTCTGTGACCTTATCATGAAAATAAATGACAGTCGATTCAAGAAATCTCAAACCATTTCTGACCATTTGACGTTGAAGTGACATTTCCTAGCTACTAAACTGCCTTCCCTACAGTCATCTTTCACACCACTGTGAGACCATATATAAACTTCAGTAAAGTTCTTGGTCAAGGTAAAGTGCACAAGCTCTGCTCCATCTCCTGGAACAGTTCAGAAAGCTGGTCCCCTCATTTCAGTTGTAAAGCAGCTGACAGTAATTGCTTGTTCTGTCTTGCTTCAAAGCAAATGAGAACAAGGACCTAAGGAACAATAGAGTAGAAACGACACTTGTGAAACAAGCATGTTGTAAGTCCTAGATAATCAACTATGACAAATGCATTCATAAATGTATAATTG
>VWZY01009359.1:260166-320607 GCA_013399075.1 Chloroceryle aenea
AAAAAAGAAAAAAAAAAAGGCAGAATTAAAATAAGATACAATAAATTTTTTAAAAGGATTATTTCAAATTCAGAGTTCAAATAGGTCGATAGTAGTTCCTAAAGTGCCCACTGTCAGGTAGCCTCTGGACAGGCATCACTCTCATCATACACACCCCAAAACTACTGCACACCCAGAGCCCCCTCCTGCTGCTGACTGCCAAGCCCTGCAGACAGGTATAGATCAGGCTTTTTGGGAATGGCTGTTGCCACTCTTTTACACAAATGATGGGTATCTCCATGCTTATCTCAGGGAACAGCACAAGGTGCTGGCAGGAAGCAAGTCTGAGTATGTTGAGTGCTCAGTTTCTCTCTTTCATTACCTTGCAGAGAGCTTGAGATGCAGAGAAGACCATTTATATAAGTGGAAGAAATTCTCCTGATGAAGACTGGAGAAGAGAAAACTTCATCACCGGAAGCAGCCTCCCACCATGATCAAGACTGGATTGTGGGAACCTGCTCCAGACAGACTCTACAGAGGTCTGAGGCTGGAGACAGCATCTGGCAGTGTCAACAAAACCTCACATCTTCTCAGGGGAAATAAATGCTTGAAGTTGGAGGACGCACAATCTGTATCTTAATATCATCCTTGATTTAACAGGAAACCATTTCATTAAAACATGGTCGTGTGATGGGGAAAGATATGTTGTATTCATGTTGTAACATCTCCCTACAAATTTTACCCTAGGCACAGCTGCCAATGAGGATAAATGAGGGGGACTTTTCTCACAATCTGAGAGAACCATGAGCAGAGTATTGTATGAAGGGAAATTCTGGCACCTGCTTTTAAAATAAACAGTTAATTTCATTTCTGTGTGTCTATAAAGCTCATATGGGTTACAATGACACACGCTCAGATGCAGCCTTTCATCTCCAAGTGTTTTTCAAAGAGTTTGACAAACTCAGCTGGTTCTTCAAAACTGTATAAACACACATACACATTACCACATTCCTGCCTGTTCCTGAGATGCAGTTGCCCAATAAAAGAAATAAAACCCTTTTTTAAAGCAGCAGTGCAAAGCAGGCAATACTTTAAGGAATCAGGCAACAGGCTCTCAAGTATCTTCATTGCCCTTACTGGGACACAGCAGCTCATATGAATATTCATCTGCCAGACCTACATGCACCTTTTATATAAGCATCCATGGCCATACTTGAACTGCACTGATCCAGATTTCATGCAGGTACTTGGAGGGTTCTCAGGTCCTGACCCTGTATGATATGTAGATAACAATTCCAATGAAATGCAAATACCTGCATGTCTGTGAGGCTCTAAATTCCAGATATGCCAGGGTGAACAGCTTCTGGACTCAGGGTGGGACAAACTTCCTGCAGTAAAAGCTAGTAGGCAGAGAATTACATGATCCATAGTCACCACTGCTTGCCTTGCAGTGGGCACTCTCCAGCCTTACATCCTTCACATGCCATCCTGATGCCAGTCCCTTCCCAGGTAATTCTCCACACAAGTATGGAAGCTGTGACCCTTCCAGAAGGATGTTCCCTGAGCAGAACAGTGCAGAAATGGAGTCTCAGGATACAAGGACTGAAGAGCTAGCCAGGTGCATGTATGCCAGCAGGCAGCTTTAGGCATACAGTGAATGGGCAGTAAGTACCAAAGCCAGAAAATGCTGACCCAGGTTGCTGTGGGAAGGCATTAGAAGACTATCAGAACCTGGATTCTGGGCTTTGGTTAACTTCTTACTGCTGCACAAACAGTTGGAAGCTCTTCGTTTTATGGTGAAATGAAAGCCCTAGTATCTGTTCCCAAACAAGACAGCAAGCCTAAGATTTCAGAGAAGTGCCAAAAGTTCTGTGTAATTAAAGAGTCTCCTGTGTAAGGGGAAGGGATATGAGGCAGGAGTTTCTCCTAGGTTCAGATACCAGGTTATTAGATATAAAACTAAGACTCTAGCCTTTTATGACCATTCAGGTTCTTGCCATCAGGCCTTGCTCTTTCTTACCTTCTTTAGTCCAACCTGCAGCAGTCCTAACTGCTGGTTTTTTTTCTTGTCCACACCACTCCAAATACACAACAGTCAGTCCTGAAGGCCAATGAAGTTCTTTGCCAGCAAACTGGAAGTGATAGACCACACAAAGAGCCATCTTAGTTATGCAGATCTCTCAGCTGTAGTAGTAAATCTTTATCTCTGGTCACCTTGACTTAGTTCACACTGGCAAGGTGGCTGGCCTGGAGTCCAGACCTGACCTTGGAGATGTAAGGGCTGTGAGCTGGTAACATTGAAAGTGCCCACTGGGGCAGAGCTGGAGGGTAAGGCAATCCTCTTCTACACCTACCATTTCCTGCCCAGATTGCCAACAGCTGTACTCCAGGTAATGGCCAGAAAAAGCCAACACACAGGGAGTGTGAACAGGGAGCTCAGGCTAAAGTGTTAACACACAGCCGAAAGTGACTAGATACTACACATACACTTTCTGTGTTTATGTCTTTTATCTGAGAGTATTTATAGACAACTTAGGAAATCAAATATAAGAGTTCTGAAGCCCATAATTTGGATTATATATTTCTAAAATTAATTTATTTCCTCACTCTCTCTTGAATTTTCCTCTTCCTGATTAGCCCACTTGCTTTTTTTTAGTCAAGTGCTTTCTCAGACTATTTCATTATTTTCCTTTGCATCAAGTCTCTCCTTTTTTTTACTGTAAAATATCAAGTTTGGCCATCCCTCTTTCCCTTAATCCAGGCTTGATATCTTTTATTTCACCAGATTCTCCTTCTTCTTCTCTTATTAAATGAGATATCTTGCATCCTACTGATCTTCCAGGGAAAGGCTCTTGGAAAGAACAGACTTACTAGTAATATATAAAAAGGTACAAATAAACATAATATCTACATAAATATAGATGACTTTTCATGAAAAGTGTTTCATGAGACTGTTCCTACTAATGAGAAGCTGTACATCAGGGGAATACAATCATGAGAAGTATAAGACTTAAAAACAAGCATATTTACAAATACATCTTGGCTTCTGCTTCTGAATTTTTCTGCCTTTTTTTTTTTTTTTGTAAAGTACATTAGTCAAGGGGAAGATGCATTTCAGAAACTATATCCATGGATTTCTCAAACCCCAAAGTGGGAACCTGCCTCTCTCAAACATGTATAAAGTTGCAGAAAGCTAGGCAGAAACAGTACGGTGCGAGTGATAATCAGTGGAAGAGGCTCTCCAGAGGACAGATTAGATTACCTGTCACTTGAAATCTTCATTTGAAGTTTGGCTCCTTTTCAGAGAGAAAATCTATGCCAAACCGAACTTGTTGGGCCAACTCAAAATGGGCTGGAGTATGGCAATAAGTAGAGTCTGTGATAGCCAGTAGAAGAAACAAAAAGATCTGAGGAAGATTCTGGCCCTTAACATCTCTGATTCTATGAAGACAGGAGAGTGCACTTCTAAGGAAATGATCTGACACTTGCCTGATCTCCTCCATAGTATAGTCTCTGCAAAGGACATGACGGGAAGATCCTTAAACAGTCAACTAGCCATGGACAATGCTAGAACTGCTCAATTGGAAGAACGCAAAAGAGAAGAATTTGGTTCAGAAATGCACTGAAGAACAGATGAAAGAAGTATAGAAGAATATATGACAATTAATCTAGTTAAAGAAAGACACCTGAAACAGCTTGAAAGTCAAGCAAGTGCAAGTACTTCCGAACTGCAGTTTCCTACAACAGAAAGAGGTTTGACATATCCTGTTTGAAATGGTTCTTTTCCTGACAATGAGGCTCGGATTAAAAAATAAAATTGAACTTCTTTATGGTAAAATGTGGTGTAGAAAACCTAAAAGGGAAAAAAGAGGATTCAGGAATTTCAGTTGAAATTCTGTCTGACCTCCAAGTAAGGAACAGAAATTTGAAAGATGTTAGAAACAAATAGCAACTGTTTATCTGAAGTCAGAAAAAGTCTTTCTTTGCCTAAGCATGCCTACAACATGCCAGCCTGGAGAAGCCAGCAGGCTTTCCATAAACTCCAGAAGGCTCTCAACCAAACATTTCAATGTATTTTCAAATAACGGACACACATAGCAAAGAGGAGAAAACTCATTAAAGTTAATTGGCCCACCTAGAGAGTCTTCTCTCTGCCAAGAATTTATTCTTTTTTTTTTTTTTAATAACTCTTTTGCTGGCACTGATCAAAGCAAAAACAGTAGAACTCTCGGTAAAATCTTCCAAATTTTTTTACATTCACCCAGGTCTGAGGAGAAACTGGCATCTGAATGAGAAAGTAACTGGAATGTGGGTAACCTACTAGAATTTATTTTCAGGAATTAAAGAAAAGTAATAGGTTGGGGGTTTAAGTAATGTTTGTTAGAAATCTTTTAGGGAATCTCTGCAGAAAGCTTTGATTTTTGCACCTGGATGACATCAAGTGAGTTGTTGATCCTGCAGATTTTCAGGTATGCACTTAGCTTTGTGCAAGTAAAGCAGTCAGATTGAAATCAACAGGGCAAGCAAAGCAAACACATGCTCTCCCCCAGATCCAAGGAGAAATCAATGACATAGGAATAAAACAAAGCATGTGAATGTGTTTGCAAAAATGAGATACCTTGACAACCATCTGGACTTCCTTAATTTTCATCCTCACAAAAATACCTTAGCAAATACTTTTGGTAGAACCATCTACCATGGACTCCAACCAGCTTCAGTGGGTTGGCCACATTTACCATTAAAAGAACCCATAACGTTTCTGTGGATTCTCACATGAGTAAGACCACTACTGTACTTTCTTAAAGGCCAGCATTTAAGGACCATGTAATTCAAATCATAATAACACTCAAAGGGGGCTCTTGCTCTTCACAGTGCAATTAACTGAGGGCTTTAGACCACAGCTGTTTTTAGAGTTCCCAGAGGTTAAGAGGAACGTCACGTGCAAGAGTGATTATAATGCTGTGATTTACAACCCTCTTCTCAGTCATTGGCCCCACTCATCTCTGAGTGATTACTCAGTGTCAACGGAGGCTGCGGAGAAGCTGGCAGCACAGACCTACACAAGAAGTGCCACACATCTCGGTAGTGATTCAGCCACCAAGCACAGGAAGACTTCAGAGAAACTTGCTGCAGCATTCTTCAACTGGAAAGAGGGGCTGCATCCACACTGCCTGGTCAGTGTGCTTCCCAGCACCCCTTCCCTGACCCTCCACGCTGCCTTGTCCTCACACTGTCTGCAGGGATGCCATATGAGCCCCTCAGTTGCTATGATGGGCTGCGAACCTCATCAGTAGCTTTCCTGGAGCTGCTCAAACCCCTTAAGCACCTATAGGATAACACAGCACTGGCCAAACCACAGCACACCCAAACTGCTCCCTGCCCTGCCACAGACACTGCATCTCCTCTGAGGTCACACATCACCCAGCACAGCAATGAGGGGGCTGCAGCAAGCTCCAGCAGCAGAGGCAAGTCCTGCTTGCTACTTGTTTTGCCACCAGGCCCATGGACTTCCTCCACCCACACAGAGCCTGGGCAGCACTAGCTGGCACAATGAGCCTCTCTGGGCATGGCACTGCATGCATGGGCCTGACACTGTTTTATCATGTTCAAGGCTATTGTTTCCCATCCTCCCTGTCCCAGCCAAGCCCTCTCCACCCACCCTATAACCTCAACTGCAAAGCCAAGGTGCTGCAAAGGGACAAGCCCATCTGATGCTGTCTCCAACTCAGGCAAGCACGAGATGCCTGGTGTAGGAATGCACCTCCTGGCACATGGAGACCAGAGGTCACAGGATCATAGAATCATAGAATCATTTATGTTGGAAAAGACAAAGGTTGGGGACAGAAAAGGAGATGCATATGAGGACCCATGAAGTGACTCCAGCTCTGGCCTACCCATTTACCAGCAGCTGTGACAACCCTCATCTCTGGAACAGACCACCTGCCTACATCTCATTTGGTCTTGTGTTGTGGTTTAACTCAGCAGGCAGCTGCTATCCCGTCCCAGCTTCCTCACTGTCAGGACAGTATAAGAACCTGAAAAGTCCTTGACTTAGTGTAAGCTCTGCTCAGTGATGGCTAAAACATCAGTGCATTATCAACATTACTCTCATCCTAGATCTAAAACACAGCACTATACCGGCTGCTAAGAAGAAAATTAACTCTATCCCACCTGAAACAAGGATGCTTGCCACCAACATTTAAGCTCAGGTCTCATGAGTAGTTCAGGTGTCCAAGAGATGGCAGTCTCTGGGAAGGTGTAGCAGAGGCTGGGGGGGAGGGGAGTGCTTCTTGGGACATTGCTAAGGCAGGAGAAGAGGAAGGAAGAAGGAGAAAGGCACATGCAGCACCAGCACTCACTAGCCACGTCTCTCTGTCCATTACATAATGTCTATGGCATATTCCAGGATGACCAAATGGGCATTACTGTCAGCTCTGCCAATCACAGGTGACTCCTGCAGACTGCAGCCCAAAGCACAGCATGAGACACAGTAAGATCTCAGGACAACCCCAAGCATCTAAGTGTACATTGACCAAATACACGCACATCTTTTACAACCAAATCTTGGGCCCATCAATCAGCAGCTCCTTTTGGTCCTTTTTGCAATTCTCTAACCAGAGAATAAAGTTTCACAGTCAGCCACAATCACCTATCTTCCAGCAGTTCTGCCAGGTTATCTGGCCCAGGGAGAGAAACGCTTTTCAGCTCTATCTCTTGGTCCACCAAATCACTTCTCAGCGAAGCTTAACAGGGGTTCCAGAGCAAGTCAGTAGCAATTTCTCCGCACATGTGGAACATGGAAGAGCCACTCTAACAAAGCAGGGGTGGCTGCTACTGACGTGGAGGCCAGTGTAGGAACCTCAGGGTGAAAATCCCCATGAACGAGGAGCTGAGTGTGATCCAACATATCAGTCCTCCACCTTCTTGATCAGCATGCATCCTGCATAAGAAAGCCTCAGGATCTGGAGTTTCTTGAAAACTACTTTTTGAACCCAAGATTATACAGATTTTTCCTTCCCGATGATAGTCCTCCTTTCTCTGGCAGGAATCCTAAGCTATCCTAATGCGGCTCAGATGAATCTGACCAGCATCATGAATGCGCTAGTTCATTTTATGTTTCTTTTATCTTTCCCTTTTTGGCTGTGTGTAGCTGTTATGTAATTTCTTTTTCATCAATATAGAGGAGGGCATTATTTATAGGGGATTACAGGGATTACTTAAGCAAACCGTTTGCACTTTCCAGTGGCTGGTACAACTTGCAATATCCAACCCTGCCTCACAGTTAGCAAGTTGGAGGATCAAACAATTTTGGTTTGAATCTCCTCCAGCATGCTGACGCAGCACAACTCTTGTGTCTACACTTTGAGCACACTGGGCACAGACCCATACCCACCAGCTGCTTCCAGTACTCCTCTGTGCAAACATACAGATTGTTTCAGGGCAGGAGAGAGGGGTGCGCTTCACTTTCCCCACCCCTGCAATGTTACTACATGCTTCTGAGGCCTGTAGTTAGCATGGGTCCCTTCAGCTTCTCCACAAAGACCCTTTACTTTGATATTCTTCTCCATCACTGTTTTCACCCAGTGTGGTCTGTTATGATGATGGCTGCAACTGCTTACTCTTGAACAGGATGCTTGGCCCCATTCGCCCCTCTGCCCAGTGCTGTGGATCCTAGCACTTCTAAGATGCCTACTTCCTTGACATTTAAGGAGTGCATTTCTTTCATGACATTCCCACTCACTCAGCAAGAGAATGGGAATGATGCCCATGCATTAAGATAATAAACATCCCGATCTTTACATTTCCTCTGTCATATATTCTCCCAGGTACCAGCGCACACAGATGGAGCAGATTACATATGACATTTTCATTCTGCTTGTCACATACAAAAACCAGTGAAGCAAACAGCCTACAAGAACACTGAGTATGCAACAAGCCTTCTTCACCCTGCATCACCACACTGCTGCTTCCAAGGTGAATTGTAAAGGGAAACTCAAAATTAATGCCTTTTCTCCCTGCATATAACTTTCACATTAGCCTTTGGCAGAAAAATGAGCACAACTTACCTCATTATCACAGTCAGAAGCTTCATGAGAGTCCTGCCCATGTTGGGCATTCTCCAAGGTGCATCAACCAACCCCTGCACAGATGCATCGTGTGTCTTCATCAGCAAAAGTTCAGAAGTCTGCAAACCCTGCTAAGGTGGCTAAAGGATTTTCCTAGAAGAAAGTGCAGTATACTGTCAGGAAACATCTGCTCCTACAGAATTCATCCAGAGGCCTCTCTCTGATTCAGTGGAGCTGCACTATTCCCCAAAACTACCTCAACATAAACATGTTGAAGATTTTAGTAAGTCAGATTTTCTATGTGCCAGTTCACGTTCTCCGAACACGCTGACCTGGCAGCCTAAGCATAATGCAAAAATAACAGGGATGAACACTCTCCCAGGTTTACAGTGATCATTACCCCCCCATTAAAAATGCTTTTAGAAGGCAACCTTGAACACTCTAGAACTGGAATCTGTCAATGCATCACTCCCCCTCTTAACCAGCATTCAATAAGTGGTGACTCTCCCACTCCTCCGCAGCCTGCACAAATAGCTGTGCAAAGAGGAGCAGCATTAGCCTGAGGTAGTCCACCAGATGCAGGCTGCTTGATTTTATGGTCTGTTGAAGAAACACTAAGAAAGCAACACATTACATAGGTCACAGAGAGTAACACATTTTTAATCTTACCTTTGTGCAGCAGTTGGGAAAACGCACATTTTGGCTTCACGTCAATTCTCATTTTTATCCTATCCAAACCTCAGAATTCTAGAAAAGGACACAATAATGGTTCCCTTTTAAAATTCTCTTGTTCTGTTTCAGTGGGTGGAAGGACATAGCAGCAGTCCCAATGAATTTATCAAGCATCTCATCTGCTATAGCTGTGTTTTTCTGAGAGCTCTTAAGTCAGATCCTACATGAAAATCATGCCAGAAACAAACTTTGGAAAAAAAAGTGAATCAAAAAATCTAAGAGGCCAATAAAAAGAACCTCCGATTTTAAACAGAACTCATCACTTTTAAACCCATGATTACCTGCCGTGAGTTCAAAAGATCTGAGGGTTTTGCCTTATGCTTCTTAAACATCTATGCTGTAGACACTGTCAGTGCTGGACAGATCCTACGAGCCTCCCTGAGCAGAAATAAGGTGTGCAGACTGGTCATGTCTGATGAGAAATTCCTGTGACCCTCCAGCAGCACTGCTTTACATTCCTAAGTCTTCCTTCATACTTCTACAGGCCAGTCAGCCTGATGTCGGTGCCAGGTAATGTTATGGAGCAGATCATCTTGAGCACCATCACGTAGCACACACTGCAAAACCAGGTATCAGGCCCGGTCAGCATAGGCTTATAAAAGGCAGGTCCTGCTTGACTAACCTAATCTCCTTCTATGACAAGGTGACCCACTTAGTGGATTAGGCTATAGATGTTGTCTACCTGGACTTCAATAAAGCCTTTGGTATTTCCCACAGCATGAAACTGGCTGCTCCTGGCTTGGATGGACATACGCTTCACTGGGCAAAAAAATGGCTGGATGGCCAGGCCCAGAGAGTAGCGGTGAATCATAGAATGCTAGGGGTTGGAAGGGACGTCTGGAGATCTTCTAGTCCAACCACCCTGCCAGCTCAGGAACACCTAGGGCAGGCCCCACAGGAACACATCCATGCAGGTCTTGAAAGTCTCTAGAGGAGGAGACTCCACAACTTCTCTGGGCAGCCTGTTCCAGTGCTCTGTCTCTCTCACAGTGAAGATTTTCCTCGTGTTGAGGTGGAACTTCTTGTGTTTCACCTTGAAAAGCTAAAAGGAGCAAAATCCATTTGGTGGCCAGTCACAAATTATCTTGACAAGGGGATCAAGTGCATCCTCAGCAAGCTTGCAGATGACACCAAGTTAGAGGAGTGTGTTGATCTGCTTGAGGGTGGGGAGGCTCTGCAGAGGGATCTGGACAGGCTAGATCGATGGACTGAGCCCAGTGGCATAAGGCTGAACAAGACCAAGTGCTGGGTCCTGCACNCTAAGCCTTCCTTCATACTGCTACAGGCCAGTCAGCCTGATGTCGGTGCCAGGTAATGTTATGGAGCAGATCATCTTGAGCACCATCACGTAGCACACACTGCAAAACCAGGTATCAGGCCCGGTCAGCATAGGCTTATAAAAGGCAGGTCCTGCTTGACTAACCTAATCTCCTTCTATGACAAGGTGACCCACTTAGTGGATTAGGCTATAGATGTTGTCTACCTGGACTTCAATAAAGCCTTTGGTATTTCCCACAGCATGAAACTGGCTGCTCCTGGCTTGGATGGACATACGCTTCACTGGGCAAAAAAATGGCTGGATGGCCAGGCCCAGAGAGTAGCAGTGAATCATAGAATGCTAGGGGTTGGAAGGGACGTCTGGAGATCTTCTAGTCCAACCACCCTGCCAGCTCAGGAACACCTAGGGCAGGCCCCACAGGAACACATCCATGCAGGTCTTGAAAGTCTCTAGAGGAGGAGACTCCACAGCTTCTCTGGGCAGCCTGTTCCAGTGCTCTGTCTCTCTCACAGTGAAGATTTTCCTCGTGTTGAGGTGGAACTTCTTGTGTTTCACCTTGAAAAGCTAAAAGGAGCAAAATCCATTTGGTGGCCAGTCACAAATTATCTTGACAAGGGGATCAAGTGCATCCTCAGCAAGCTTGCAGATGACACCAAGTTAGAGGAGTGTGTTGATCTGCTTGAGGGTGGGGAGGCTCTGCAGAGGGATCTGGACAGGCTAGATCGATGGACTGAGCCCAGTGGCATAAGGCTGAACAAGACCAAGTGCTGGGTCCTGCACCTGAGTCACGACAACTCCCTGCAATGTTACACTCTTGGTAAAGAATGACTGAAAACCTGCCCAGAGGAAAAGGATCTGGGGGTTTGGTTGCTTGTAGGGAAGTGATCATCTCCCTGTACTCAGTACTAGTGACACTGCACCTCGAGAACTGTGTTAGGTTTTGGGCACCTCAGCAGAAAAAAAAACATTGAGGTGCTGGAGTGTGTTCAAAAAAGGACAATGGTAAAGGGTCTAGACAACAAGCCTTACAAGGAGCAGCTGAGAAAACTGGGGTTGCTTAGTCTGGAGAAAAGGAGGCTGAGGGGAGACCTTATCACTCTCTACAACTGCCTGAAAGGAGGCTGTAGCGAGGTAGGGGTCAGTCTCTTCTCCCAGGTAACAAGTGAAACAGAACAAGAGACACAAGATGAGGAAAAAAAAGCAACTGAAGACATACCTAAAATCTTCACCATAAAACCATTTGTGCCTATTTGTTTGCTGAAGGCTAAGACTGAGAAAACATTTCTGAGTCAGGAGAACTGCCAGTTGTTACTTAAATACTTACCCAACTCTGTATCTCCACAATCCACAAACAAGAAAACCAGAGTATCTAGGAGCATAAAAACTACTTATTTTATTCACTGGGGGACATAATCTGAAGAAGGGTGGAAGAGCTTCACTATCAGATTCTTCGGTAAACAAAATTTGAAGTACTAGTATTCAAACTGTTTAGGCCTTTGGGAATGCCAATGGAGTTTGACATTTTATATATTTGGCCACGGTTTGGCTGCACAAATTCTTCTGGCTCTCAAGCTATACCACAGCATCCTGAAATTTTATTCTTGAAGAGTGGCTCCTCACAGCACAGTGGGACAAAGCAGCTATCAGTGATCAAAAAGGCAAAATCTCCAAAAGGCATGCTAAGGTTTCCCTTCCCCTGCAGGGAGAATTCATGATCACTCAGGGTACAGTTACTCGCTTTCTTCCATAGCACAACCCAGGCTGTTTGCTCACCCCAGATCTCCTCAAATCTTCTGGTATACTCCAGTGTCCACTTCTGTGTTTACAGATATTGAGAGAGAAGGCACACACTGTTATGCATTAGCTTCCCAAAATAGCTAACTACCAGTCTGGGTGGCTGACTGGGCTAAACAAATTGCAACCCAAGACTCCTTCCTTAGCCTCTCTCCCCCACCCTCCATTTAAAAAAAAAATAAAAAATAATTCCTATTAGAAACTATCAATTATGAAGAAAATAGTACATCCACTTGAGAGCCAGCTATTCAGCAGATCTTTTATAAATAAATCCTGATGCTGAGAAAGCAGCAGTGCTTATGTAACCACGCACCAGTCCAGCAAGCATGGCTCTGCTTATGGCCACTGGTTACAGTAGTATTTCTATCCCATAGAAGCAGGCATAGATGACTGCTTCAGTCACCCCCCCTGCACATTCAGTACTTCAAAAACCAGGATCACCTGTGGCTCTGAGATGCCCTACTGCTGATCCATTCTTGGGGTGAACTGGACTCAGGACCCCAAGTCTTCTGCTCTTAACATCCATCAATCTTCTGCTAAGACCAGAAATGGGCCACACAGAAAAGAGGACCATGAATGTTTGACTGACCAAATGTCCTAATTCACAACAAATAATGCCTCATATTTAAGCTGATGGGCTTCTAGGATCCTACTGAATGCAAGCATCACTCTAGAAATTGTAACAAATTAAATGCACAATTTAATACTACACTAAAGGAAACTGAATAATGACAGAATACCGTATTTAGATATGTACGACCACTGTTGACACTCTTTCTGAAGCTGAAACTGTATATATTTCCTTTCTCCTCAAATGAAATCTAGGGCTCAAAGTCTTAGCCAAAGGCAGAGTAATGTTAAACTATAGGCTTTCTATTCACTTTCTATTTAAGAAAAGCTTCTGATAAGCTTTTGAGTAGAACAGGTTCTTAAAAGCATTCTGTAATTCCCTACTTGTGGATTGGACTTTCTATGCTGTGAATCTGAATTTTCAGCAGCGCATCAGAAAGGGCAGCTAAGAAATCCAAGCCTGTGGCATAGACTTACAACCCCACAGCTCCTCCTGCCTAAGCTCACACCAGTATGGAAGGAAGGTCTGTCCTACAAGCAAAAAATTNTCCACAAACAAGAAAACCAGAGTATCTAGGAGCATAAAAACTACTTATTTTATTCACTGGGGGACATAATCTGAAGAAGGGTGGAAGAGCTTCACTATCAGATTCTTCGGTAAACAAAATTT
This sequence comes from Chloroceryle aenea, assembly GCA_013399075.1. Taxonomy (NCBI): domain Eukaryota; kingdom Metazoa; phylum Chordata; class Aves; order Coraciiformes; family Cerylidae; genus Chloroceryle; species Chloroceryle aenea. The sequence continues at coordinate 273,257 of VWZY01009359.1, forward strand.
GAAGTACTAGTATTCAAACTGTTTAGGCCTTTGGGAATGCCAATGGAGTTTGACATTTTATATATTTGGCCACGGTTTGGCTGCACAAATTCTTCTGGCTCTCAAGCTATACCACAGCATCCTGAAATTTTATTCTTGAAGAGTGGCTCCTCACAGCACAGTGGGACAAAGCAGCTATCAGTGATCAAAAAGGCAAAATCTCCAAAAGGCATGCTAAGGTTTCCCTTCCCCTGCAGGGAGAATTCATGATCACTCAGGGTACAGTTACTCGCTTTCTTCCATAGCACAACCCAGGCTGTTTGCTCACCCCAGATCTCCTCAAATCTTCTGGTATACTCCAGTGTCCACTTCTGTGTTTACAGATATTGAGAGAGAAGGCACACACTGTTATGCATTAGCTTCCCAAAATAGCTAACTACCAGTCTGGGTGGCTGACTGGGCTAAACAAATTGCAACCCAAGACTCCTTCCTTAGCCTCTCTCCCCCACCCTCCATTTAAAAAAAAAAATAAAAAATAATTCCTATTAGAAACTATCAATTATGAAGAAAATAGTACATCCACTTGAGAGCCAGCTATTCAGCAGATCTTTTATAAATAAATCCTGATGCTGAGAAAGCAGCAGTGCTTATGTAACCACGCACCAGTCCAGCAAGCATGGCTCTGCTTATGGCCACTGGTAACAGTAGTATTTCTATCCCATAGAAGCAGGCATAGATGACTGCTTCAGTCACCCCCCCTGCACATTCAGTACTTCAAAAACCAGGATCACCTGTGGCTCTGAGATGCCCTACTGCTGATCCATTCTTGGGGTGAACTGGACTCAGGACCCCAAGTCTTCTGCTCTTAACATCCATCAATCTTCTGCTAAGACCAGAAATGGGCCACACAGAAAAGAGGACCATGAATGTTTGACTGACCAAATGTCCTAATTCACAACAAATAATGCCTCATATTTAAGCTGATGGGCTTCTAGGATCCTACTGAATGCAAGCATCACTCTAGAAATTGTAACAAATTAAATGCACAATTTAATACTACACTAAAGGAAACTGAATAATGACAGAATACCGTATTTAGATATGTACGACCACTGTTGACACTCTTTCTGAAGCTGAAACTGTATATATTTCCTTTCTCCTCAAATGAAATCTAGGGCTCAAAGTCTTAGCCAAAGGCAGAGTAATGTTAAACTATAGGCTTTCTATTCACTTTCTATTTAAGAAAAGCTTCTGATAAGCTTTTGAGTAGAACAGGTTCTTAAAAGCATTCTGTAATTCCCTACTTGTGGATTGGACTTTCTATGCTGTGAATCTGAATTTTCAGCAGCGCATCAGAAAGGGCAGCTAAGAAATCCAAGCCTGTGGCATAGACTTACAACCCCACAGCTCCTCCTGCCTAAGCTCACACCAGTATGGAAGGAAGGTCTGTCCTACAAGCAAAAAATTATTGATAAGCTTGGCCTGGAGCAGACACTGGTGCACATAGCAACCACAGGAGTAAAACTGGCAGTAATTACAAATATAAAAATAAAAGCACATTTAGTATAGATCCAGCTTCAGTGAGCATGTAGTGCATTCTCTCTCTTCTCCTAACATTTTTACAGGAAAGAGACGAAAATGGACAGTCTGCTCCTAAAAGAGAAGCAGATTTAAAAACAGCAAAAAGAAAAAAAATGATGAATTAAAAACAAACAAAACACATGCATTCATATTTCCTAAATAAAGATGTACAGAAAGAAAATATCCTCTTTCATTTTTCTAATTCACTGTTTCCTTTAAAAAAGAAGATACTTAAAAGAAATGCTAGTTTCTTTTCACCCCGAAGTTCTGCATCCAAGGAAAAAAGCTGCATTGCCCCAAAGAAACAACCCAGCTATCTCCACAAAAGAGAGAGATGCGCTCGTGATGAAATAGCACACTGGAGAGTAGTCACACCAACAAGACCTGTCACAGTTCTCTGTGAATCTGACCTCAACTTCTGGACTGGCCTCTCCTTTGTCAACACACAACGCTGGAGTGCCAGAGGAGGCAGCTTCTGGGCTAAGCTCATTCAGGTAAATACATAACAACACAACAGTGTGATCTTACTTTCTTCTACAGAAAGAACCATATACACACACTCCTTCAGAAGGAGAAATGGCCAGTGTGTTTCTTCAGTAGAACAGAGGGAATAGAGAGATCTTCTGGAGGTCTTCTGGAGACTGCTCAATTCATGTCCAACCTGCAGGAGGCCATACGACATTAATGTCATCTGTCATGTGTCTTGATCTTTCTCCTGTTTCCACATGAGCAAAAGAAAGATGAAATATACATGAAGACCTTTGTCCTGATGTTTTTCAGTTTGAAATGTCCACCTGGGTGTAGCTTGCAGTGAAAAACCAAACCAAACCAAACAAACCCCACAAAACCAAACAAATAAAAGAATGAAAAAACCCAAAAGAAACCCCACCACACCACAAAAAGCATCTTTTATTCTTCTGTTCAAATATAAACATGATTCTTCTCTAACCTGCCATCTGCAAGTTTCTGGCTTTTTCTATAGAGAATAATTTTTCACCTATACTTTAAAAAGAGTTATTACCTTAAAGAAAGAAGTATGATGTGTCTTTTGGCAGTGTAAGTTATTTTTTCTGCTTTTAAAAAATGAGTCAAGTTTTATTTTTAATCGCGCTTTTATTACCTTGTTCCAAAAACAAGCAAAAAACCATACCTCCAACAAACCAAAAAACCCCTCCAACAAATCACATCTTAAATTGCTATATTTACACTGTAGACTTCTTAATCTCTTATGTAAATACACATATTCTGAAGTAATCTTTGGAAAAGAATGCTATTTTTAGCACTCTGATGATGGATAAATCTTCATTATCAATGTAATGCTTGAAGAGAAAAGAAAATCAATTTTCAGAGTTGTCAGATATCCAGATAAGGATACAGATAAAGTCTATTTAAACTATTTAAACAAAATCTCAAATATTACAGTAACTTAAGATAGTGTATTACACCCATAGCATAGCCAAAACTGATTATTTTTGATGGACATTAGTAATCACAATTGTTTTCCAAAACAGGATTATTTTTTTTTAAAAAAAAAAAGTTTCTAACATGCTATCTGGAAATTTCACTTCTTCTTGGAAATAAGTTTATCTTCATAGTTGACTGGGATTATGCCACTGCATTCTTCTGTCTTTGATACATGATGTTTTATAAAAGCACGTCTAATTACATCAATATCACGTCCTAAGTGATCCATCATGGTCGATACAATCGAAGGAGGGCCCTCTAAGTCTATCAAAAAATACCTGCAATGAGAAACATACACACAATAAAAAAAAAAATACCTGTACTGAAACAACTTTAATACAAGTCTGTTGCATTTCTTAAATGAAACTTTGACAATTTTTTCTTACATTTTGGTAGCAGAATGGTTTGAAATAGAAGCTCCAAATTATCTTGATTTCAAATAAGAGAAGTTCAACTGAAGCAGGCTCAGCCTGAACTTTTTGTTGCTGTACAGCACTGCTTAGCCCAAGGAGATTAAAGAGAGGTTGCTCTTCTTGTAAATTCATTTCCACAACTTGATTTGAATAGTCTTAAAAAAAAAGTTAGGGTGGCACATTCTTTTCAGTTACAACATGCATCCTCCTTCCAGCGAGAAACACCTCAAACTTATATACATACAGGCACATTTCTTCCTTAACAGTTCTGCTTCAGAAATAAAAAGCAAAACCAAACCAACAAACCAGCAGAAGAAACCCAAGAAGAAGCACTTATCCCATTTCTATGTTTCTAAGTTAGGCACGTCTCCGATGTCAACATGGCTTAAATTTTCAATCTGATGGTGGGAGCTGAAGCTGCCTGCAGGCAACGTCCACTTGCGCAGTCAGCACGTGATGAGCACACTGTCCTGATGACCTTGGCAGGACTGAAAAGGTCTTTCTTCCACCTGTGCACAGCACATATAGAACACGCTGCTCCAGGTAAGCACTTCATCTCCACCACACAGCTATCTCTGACATCCATACAGAAAAAGCCGACCGCCTCCCAATGGGAAGGGGAACATTGCTCCCCATTAATATGTTAGGTCACCAAGGTTACCTCGGCAACAAACTCCTTTGCTGAAAAAGTGCACCTTCTTCAAAGGCTCAACTGTAATTTTGCAAGAGGCTTTTAAAACTCCAGTACACCTGAACAAGCAGAGAGGTCTACTGTGCTTCATGAGCCCCATTTCAGACAGAGGATACAGCTACATACTGCACATTAACTTTATCACAAATACTCAGATTCAGAACATGTCTTTAACATAAGATGTACCTTCAATTCATTAGTAACATTAGGTCTGCTTTTCCTGCAAGTTACAAGCGACCTAGTGCCACCTATCACACTAATGCAAAAAAAATGAGTGACCTATGTCACTGGCCATCCCTCCTCCATTAAATGCTGTGAATGAATCAGCACTGTCAACAGAGCCGTAACCAGAACACTTTTTAATCACTTTGTCTGCGTTTGGCATAACACTATCTACAGTATAGTAAAAACACACTGCAACTGTCTCAGAAATCCTACTGAAGAGAAATAACCACTCACCTCATTTCCAAGACTATCAGTAATTTAAAGCCTAGATGTACAGCACAGCACTTCCCACCTAGTTGCTTCATTTTATTCTTTACACATACTCTCATTTATGAAAGCTCCTAGTCCACTCATCAGTATAACTTCAAAGGGACATTCCTTAAATAAAGTCTTATTACCCAAGCAGGATCAAGCATCCCAGCTTGATTTAAAAACTGTACCTAACAGAGAGGACTTTGTTCTGGAAGAGGTGTGGGTTCTTACTAAGTCATCTATAGTGTGAGCATCATAGTCCTCCTTCATAAAAGTAATGTTGGAGGATAAATCTGCAAGACCAGAAGCTGAACTGGGACTCTAAACAGGAAATACAGGACATGACGTCATGAACAACACACACACTCATGTTCTTCATACTGCACGGAGTTCATTTTCATCCAGCTACATGTTTTGCATCAAAAATACTACACACAGAGGAGACCCATCAGGCCAGAAATGACTCCAGCAGTGTGTGCTGGATTACTGAGCAGCAGTGGAATCCACCCATGGAAAACATGGCACAAATGCTTCTCCTTAGCCAGACATCCTAATCCTGAAGCTCTAACACAGCCACAATTCATCTCTGAAGTCTTTTTCAGAAACACCAGATTGAATCACTAAATTCTTGTATGTGAGGGATCTGATGGCATAAAATCACCCTGCAGGCCGTACTGAAGCAATGAATCCTCCAGAACAGATGCCTAGCTGGTGCAAGCTGTGGCCGAGCATCGCTGAAGCCAAGGGACCAGTTCCAGGTCACATCAGTAAAGGTGCTGCTTTTCTGGCTGCATAAGGGCCACTGAGAGCTAAAGGAATCATTTGCCTCAAGAAGGATTTGGAAGAACATTGGTAGACTCAGTCCTCCACACAAATCCTCATGGCCTTCAATGGGTAACAGGATTTGGCTTAATATATTTGGAAACCTGGACTGCCTACTGTTTTCTGGTCTCCAAAATTAAGAGATGCCACCTGGTTAAAAGTTTAGGGAAAAAAACATTTTTTTAAGCTTGGACAACTCATTAGAAATGCTGCACAGCAACATCTAAAGGATGTACACCCCTTAAACAGGGAAAGTCGCATTTTCTGTTAAAGTCATTAAAAACCACTGGTAAATATAACAGATGACACTTAACTCTTCTCCTTGGAAAGAAGCCTTCCAAATAATCCTCTCACAGTTGCAACTAACAGAAGGGGGGGAGGAGGTATTCTAGCTGTTGATCCACCACCACTTTCATGCCCCCTTCCCTTAGAAAGGGCATTCATTCATATTGCAATTCATGCTCTTTGCTGCACCATTTTAGTTCCACCATTCCTCAATAACTTAATTCCTGCTTGCAAGTTGTATGCTGCTTTTCATTGTGTTCCTAAAACAGCAATAGGTGGTGGCTTTTTTTTTTTTTTTTTCACTCCAAAGGCTGCTTTGCAACTTTGTGCTTTCTCTCACATTAGCAAAGGGTGGAAATTTCCACTGACGCACTGTTGATAACTGAAGAAGAGGGGGATGGGAGAATGAGCTGTTACAGCGTATCTTTGACTCCTCACAGAATAGGTATTTTATCTGTCGATACAAAACTGCAGCAACTGGGGACAACGAGAGGTTTTAAAAACAACCACCACTCTTCAACCCCGTCCCCCAAATACAGACATTTAAATCAACTGTCACGAGGCCATGGGGTTTTTTTAATCCACCCTCAACAAGGCAAGCAGCAACCTTCATTTCAGGCAGGGATCCTGGACCCGATATGCAACACTGTAGCTACTGTTTGTGTAGTAAACAAAACCAAATCCCAATGAGGCATGAAGATAGGGAAAATTACAGGAATGCAAGAGGGAAACCAAGTCATTCATGCAAGCAAAAATGCAAAAGCATTTAGGGTCTCCAAGAGTCAGACAAGTCATCAGGGGAGAAATGCAGGAAAATTCCACTGATTCACTATGAGGCCGAAGTTATTTTTGTCATCCTGCTTGACTGTAAATAGAAGGATGATTTAAATAAAGGAGAGCAGACTGAAGCACACTAAACCAATGCACTAACAGAAAAAAAAAATTGTATGATCTGAAATAAAGGAGGATGTGCCGTTACATATAACAGGGGGGAAAAAAAAAAACAATTAAAAAATGCCGGGTTTCATTTATCCTTTTTAACATAATTAAGACAGAAACTGTTTGAACCTTACATCCTAAGGATACTCAAATATTTTGCTTTCAAATGGACAGTCTAGGACTTCAAAGAACCACAAAAAGCACCTGGATCAAAATTCACCTTTTACTGCTCCTGGAATACAACACTGTCAGCCTGGGAAGCTGACGAAAAAGCACATGTATGGTGGACTTGGAAGATGCTGTGTGGATCCGTGGTTGTGCTCAAAAAATGTCTGTGTGCTTAGATTTCTCCTTTACATAGCAGCCATAAGTGTATGTGAACTTCCTCAGTGGGGAGGTGGAAGATAAAGATACAAAAACATTCTGACAAACAGGTAGTGGTGAAGCATCAAACAGGGAAACAGGAAACTGCCTGGAGGAAAGCAAGCTGGGGAACTCACATGAGAGCAGCTGGAAATTCATTCTCATAAAGGGAATCCTAAGTAAACAAAACTTTTTTGGTACCTGAATGATCACTTCAACTTTGGGACTACTGCATTGCTCTGAAGAGAGGTAGTTTGCTTTTCTTCTTACCTGTTGTGGTAAGCTACTTTTCCTCAGCAGGGCAGGCAGGCAAGTTCATGCTAAGAAGGATTATGATTTTGTAGCTGGAAGGACTAGTACACACGTTACTTTTAGCTTAAAAAAAAACAAACTTAGGGAGTACATGGAAGTCCCTTGAAAAATCACAAGGACAGCAACAGGGAAATACCAGATCAAAACCAAAAGCTGGTACCTCAGTAATGAGACTGTGCCACAGCAATGACACAAATAATCCCTAATAAGCAAGTACTTTAGGGAAAAAAATATATTTTACCATCCACAGTCTTCAGATATTTAATTTGATGCCTGTTATTAAGCTAATTAAATAATGGAAAGATGTTTTGTAGTGCTGCAGAAAAATTTTAAAAATAAAGTTACACTGCAAAAGAGAAGGCAGCCTGGCCTATATCAAGTATTTCAAAAGTCATGCTTACTGGGTAGCATTTGAAAAGTTTGCAAAGTCTTTATTATCAGGGCTGAAGTTACAACAGTGAGCATTAATTATGCTTGTGTCATTTCTCTGTCTTCTGCATAATTTACAGCTTAAAAAAAAACACCAAATGGTGACTGATTTCCATCCCACCAAGCCCACTATTTGAGTACAGCCATTATGTTTAATCAATGTGCTTGCAGAAGGATGCTACAGAATTTAGTGCATCAGAAAATGATACTGGTGCCTCGACAGCACAAATTATTGCAAAGTGCCATTTCTTCTAAAAAGCACCTTGAATTTTTTTCTCCACAGGTAAGGTAGAGAAAAAACAAAAAGACATTTTAGGGCTCTGATATTTGAGGCACTTACACACTTACATGTAGGTGCATGTGGACAAAAGCATTTGAAGGAAAAAGTAGTGGTTCAACTCATCAATGAAGAAAGCCCCATCTAGTGGAAGAAGACCATCAATTTAGCAGAAAAATATAACAAATGTGCATAATACTCAAACATTCAAACTGGTTTTGCTTTCATTCAAATGCATTAGAGACACAGAATTCCTTTTTCCTGAACCAGATAAAGATGTTCTAAAATCTGAATAGAACCTAACCACACAGTAATAGATACCTCTTTTGCCTGTTTTTTCTTTCCTCTTCGGTCTTCAGTAGTAATGAAAATCATCATGAGAGTCTATCAGTCTGAGTGAAGCTAAACCTCTTGGTATGTCTATCTGCAAGATGAAGTCCTTTAACTGTGTAATAGTTTTTATTTTACCAGGGGGTGAGGAAAAGAGAAGGGTTGATAAAACTTGTAAACACTCCAGAGAACAAACCTGATGGGTAACTATTATTTTACTCTTACAAATAGAAGTAAAATTGTAACCAGAGAGCATGGGTTATTGGAAGATGATTACTTCAGCATCTCTTGTCCTCATGGAATACTATTCTGCCACATGCTGCTGTTTAAAAATAGGCTGTGCAAGCTCAGATACTCAGAGAAAATGTCTGAACATGTAACAATTTACATAGATACATTTCCAAAATATTCAAACGTCTTAAAAAACATGATGCTCAGTTACTGAAGTACTCTTAATAACTATATACTCCTTGTGTAGCAGGCCACTGAGGCACCAAGAAATAAGAGAGAGCCATGTCCTCTTTTCCTGAGCACATGTTTCGGCAAAGCACCTTTACATCACTCACCACATAATGAAGACAAAACACAAGGTGCTCCATGGGATAGCTAACAACTTCAAACCCTGAACTTCCCAGAGGAGGTGGTACTGATTTGTGGGAAAGCCAGGACAGCCTCCAAGCCTTCCCTACCATGACAGAAGGGAAGCTGGTACTAATACTTGGTGCTCCCAGCTCCTGGGGAATAATGACAGTGCTGCAGGCCTGGAAGCCAAGTTGATTTCATGATGCTGCAGCCCTGGGAAAGGACCTCCTTGCCTCGCCATTTCCTCTCATCACACAAGTCCACAGTGCAACTAAAACTGCAACCTGGATTTTCTGAGTCCTTATCCCATTAGATCCTATCAGTATACATATCCTGTGCTCCTCTGTAGACCCTAGAAATCAGTAGGATCCCTGAATACCTCAACAGAAAGTTCACCACGCATATGCTAAGATAAGCTCCCAAAATACAAGAACAAAAGTAAGACCTGAGTTTGCTATTTCAGAGAACAAGTGGGCTGATGAGATAACTGGGAGTGAATGGCAAAACAAAAAGATTAAAAGACAAGCAAGCAAATAACAAAAGAAAACTGCCATCTTTTCAAAATCAAATTTGAAAGGGAAAAAAACAAGGCAATGAAAAAACTGGCAAACAGAACATGGAAATTCTTACGAATAATCAGAATTATGCACAAATTAGCTGGAGAACTCAGAAAGTAAATGAAATAATGTAGGTAGAAAGGTCTGAATTACTGTATTACGGGTAGACTTAATAGGGAAAACCACACACATACACGAAACAAAGTAGAAGGGAAAGGCCACAGTACCAAATTATAAAACTGTACTAACCCTGAGCACTGTCCAGGCTGAGGTATATTACTTTTTCTACAGCAAAAGTAAGAATGGAAGCAGCATGAGGTGGGGAATAAAATCACTAACAATAAATCTCTAGGGGACAGCAGGACAGCCAGTATTCAAAACCCAGTTACATCTGGACACTTCATTCTCCCCAGAGCCCCTGTCATACCTGCTTCTAGTTAATAGATTCCTAGTCTGCAAAAAGTTAGAACCATTACCTTCTCAAAGGAGTGTCTGAACTTTATTTTTTAAAAGATCTGTTTTGCAGTCGACCTTGTACCATCTCCTCTAAGGTAAAAATATCCTACGTACCAACCATGGCCCCCAAACCACCTCCTTTATCTGATGCCCTGAAGCATGAAGTGTCACAAATGTATGATTAAGGCTAGCCTGGCCAGGCCAAAGAAAACAGGTATGCCACAAAGTGCAAACCCACAGACTGTGCTACTGAGATCTATCATTTCACAAGCAGCTGCAATATTCTCCAATTCAGCGCTGACCAAATATGCACAATGTCTCTGTAATGCCATCACCCAGACCCAGTCCAGACCTTTATTTGAAAGCTGCTTGGAGGGATTCAGTGCTTCTATATCATCTTAAACAGCCAAAACACCCAGAGTTTAACATTCCATGAATTCAAATACTAGTACACACCTTATTTAAATCAGTTCACTGTTGTTTGTTCCAGAAATAAGCACCTCCTGGTACACATAGCACAGAATTAAAAAAAAAAAAAAAAATCATATTAAAAGCAATTTAAAAGCTACTCATTAAAAATTATAAACAAGTAGTGCCTAGTAAAACAAATACTTGACACAAAACTATTGCGCACTGGAGATAAAGTGGGTAATCCTTATTTACATTCTTCCACTGTTTTTCAGACACACGGTGGCCGTGGTCAAGTCACTCAGGCTCAATGCCTCAACTAAATTTACATTCTCAACCCACACTGGAACCAATGTGTCCTTGTCACATTTTACTCATTTATAAGGTGACTAGTATTTGTTACAATTTTGTGAGATGTTATTTGAATCACTAAAAACAATTTCTGTATGTTCCACTACAAAAACTAATACCAGAAATGGGAATTAGTAGCCAATTCAACTTCAGTTTGAAATCTCAGCAATCAGCAATTTAAAAGTCTGATTCTTCAGACATATCCACACAATTCCCGAAACGTACTATTTTCATAATGACTTCAATGCAAAAGCTGTCAATACTAGGTCTCTAAAAAATGAAGAGTGTTTTCTGCCAAAAGAGATGCATTGACAAGAAATACCTAAATTTCTTTTAATATACCCTCAATGCACGTGCACCACCTGCTCAGTGAATATAATTTCCTGTGAAGAAACTAGTCAATTATACTTATGATCTGAGGTCTTCAAAGCTGCCTGGGAGAGTAAAACTGCTCATTCCAGCGCCAGCTGTGGGCCACAATCCCTTACAGCAGGCTTTGAAAAATCATAGCTTTACAGATGAACTGGCAGTAAAATTCTCACTCTCTGTAGTCGCCTGGATATTCTTAAATTTGTCATGTGCCTGTAATGCAGTATATACAAGACAGATGACGCCGAAGCACTACAGAACACAGAGGGGAAAGAAAACATGCTTTATTATGGAGAAAACTCTCCTCCCTATTGACTTATGAGTATGTATTTTCCAGTTCAATTCTTTACTGTTCACTAAAAACACCAGCAAAACTTGGCAAAATTCAACAGCAGCTTTGCCGTGCACATCGCACTGGTGTGTCCTTTCACTGTCAATCACTCAGTTTTAATATATGCTCACTGTATATTATAAAGACTTACATTGCAGCTAGACACAGAATTAACTAAATGAAGAAAACATACAGCAGAAATGTGGGAGAAGGATGACTACCAGTCATGCCACAGAGCATGCCACCGTTGACATGCAAATAGCTGGCATTGCCCTCCTAATGGCCTTTGATTCAAGGTTAGGAGACACAGTCTGGATAGGAGTGGGCCAAGTAGGAGGGAGCCAAGCTAGGCTCACTGCGCCAGTGAGAAAGATTGCTTTGGTTTGGTTTGTTTCTCAAACACCCCACGCAGGTGGGGGATCCCCTGCCATTCTGACTGACAGGAAGATGGTTTGTGCAGTGGTCACTAGGACAAGAGCTGTCTCAGAGACACATTATTAATCTGTGACCCATGCTATAACTATGGAATTGCACTGATTTTCATACAATTTGTTGCTATGAATATTATGTTCCATTAATTTTCATATAATTTGCCAGACAGGAGGTCCAAGGAAGTAACTAGCACTCTTCCCGGTGCAGACACACACTATCATTTGCACTCTCCCAGAAGCCTTTCCAGTTACTTGAGAAAAAACCCAGGCTAAGGAAAAGTTGACACACTCTGTACTACTTAATATACCACTCTTCACCAGCTTGCTAGGAAAGAGAATACCAACAGAATTAAAAATTGGCTATGAAGGATAAAAGAACTTAGGACTTCCTAGTATATGCAGGTATATATTCAGCTTAGTGAGGTATCTGGAAAAGACAATTTTTCCCAACTTCATCCTGTTACAAAAAAGTATTACTTTTTTTATAGTCGCTGTAAAAGTAGAACTGACTGATTTTACATGGTGTATCAAGAACCGACTTTTCACTACCTGTTCCCGGATTACGTTTAATATCCTGAGTAACGTATTCTTCAGACCATATAAAATACTGGATGATACACCAGGAATCTATTGTCCCCATCCACTGAACTGCAATCTCCTCAGCAAAATCTACAGAAATACAATTCTCCCTCATTACCAGGTACTGAAACTGCCTGCTGCTTGTCTCTGTAATATCATATGTGAGTTTGAGTTCTCCAGTTAAAAGCACACAAACCAACTATTTTCTGTAGTACCCTCTCAATCAGTTCTCCCTTTCAAGAAGCCAGGCAATTTAGGGGATTAAAGTATCATGTTCAACTACAGAGGAGTCCAAAACCAGGGCAAGCAGAATGACTGATAAATATTTAAAGACACTTGAACTGGCAGGTGGAGGAGGAACAGTGATGGTGACATGGATTTGGCTTCCTCTCCATGTTTCAAGACACAATCACAATTATTTGCTACTAAAACCTCGCCTCATTCACAACACAAAAATACACCTGCTCTGAGGACCCTGTGAAAAGGACAGTTATAGTCTACAGATCCCCTTGTCCTGCTTACTGCATAGGTAACCTGCTACAGTAAATAAGTTAAGCTAATTTACATGCCTGAAAGATCCCCTGAAGAAATGACTTCATCTCTGCTAGATAGTTCTTGTGATGCTGGTTACTGTCCTCTCCTGTCCTGGTTTCCCTGCTGAAGAACCCAAGACCTGATCTGCAGAAATACTGCCCCCCAAGCCAAACAGAAACTGTCATTTGAAGTGGTGAAATGTTAGAGAGTGCTAAATTCTCTATGGGGGGAGAAAAGATAATTAAATCTAGAAATAAAAGTCTCAACTTCAGCATACAAAATTCATAGAATCATAGAAGCATAGAAATGTCTGGGTTGGAAGAGACCTCTAGAGGTCATCTAGTCCAACCTCCCTGCTGAGAGCAGGGCCATAGTGGAACTTAGTCTCTCTGCCTTAGCTCCACACCTGTACAAGGAGAGTAACACCGGCTCCTTTCTCTACTGAAGTTGTCTGAGAAGACTTTAATGTTTATAAAATGCTTCTGTAGAAGGATGAGGTAATTAGTAACCTGTTTGAGACAAGGCTTTGATTAGCTCCTTTGTGTAGGCAACAAGACTTCATCCTAAAATGGAAAACTGGTAGGATCAAGCCATGTTTTCAAGAAAACCACAGAGCAGGAGTGTAAGACAGTCATGGCCACAGCGCCAATGCTTTTACGTGGTGGAGATTTCCTCCACTACCCTTTCTTGTCATTTTGTTTTAACTGGCAACTGTCACTACTCCCACTTCAGATGAGAATGAAGAGGTCCTCAGAAGAGGGAGTGGTCAACCATTGGATTAAGAGTATGTCACTAATTGTTGTTTTGATTACTGGAGGCAGCTCCAGCGCAGCATGTGTTGCCTAGCAACACTTTTCAGTCCTTGTGAGAGCCAGTATCCATTTTACAGGTAGCCTCAAGGAAAAACAACACACTGGCAAAAGCAAGCAGGGAATGTGATCCACAGCACCTTCCTCCTGTGCGGTGAGGGAAGATCAACACTGGAGATGCCAATTTACAGCTGCATTTATCTTTATTGTACTTCCTGGAGAATCATAGAATGGTAGAGATTGGAAGGCACCTCTGGAGATCAAGTCCAACCCATCCCTGACAGAGCAGGATCACCCAGGGCAGGCTACACAGGAACATATCCAGGCAGGTTTGCTAGAGAAGACGACTGCACAACCTTTCTGGGCAGCCTGTTCCAGTGCTCTGTCACCTTCACAGTAAAGAAGTTATTCCTCATATGAGGGTGGAGCTTCCTGTGTTCTAGTTTGTGACCATTACCTCTCATCCTATCCCAGGGCACCACTGAGAAGAGACTAGCCTCTTCTACTTGTCACCCACCCTTCAGATATTTGCGATCTTGAGGCTACTTCCAGCTGTCCGTAGAAAGCCTCATCAACATCCTCTTCCTAGTTTGGTGGTCTGTAGTAGACACCCACAACAGTTTCACCTACATTTGTGTGACCCTTAGTTCTTACCCATAAGCTTTCAACATATTCGTCATCCCTCCCTGGGTAGGGCCCAATGCATTCTGGTTGCTCTTGCACATAAAGAGCAACACCACCACCTCTCCTTCTTGGCCTGTCTTTCCTAAATACTACATAGCTGTCCGTGACAACATTCCAGTCACGTGAGCCATCCCACCGTGACTTAGGAATTGCAATGAGATCATGGCCCTGCGATTGAACTCAGATCTCCAGTTCCTCGTGCTTGTTCCCTATGCTGTGTGCATTGCTGTATAAGCATCTAAGAGAGGGAGTTGAGTGCAAAGTTTTCTCCCATGAGGGGTGGAAGACCTTCTGGTTCACAAAAATGCCAGCACACTGCGCTGTGAGTGCTGGGGTATGACACCCATGGGCATCCCTAGCAAGCGCAGATGCATCCTCCTTCCCCTTCAAATCTAGTTTAAAGCCCTGTTAAATCAGCCCTGCAATCTCTTGTGCAAAGACTCTATTCCCCTTTGAGAAAGCATCTCCCATTTGATGCCAGCAAGCCTGGTGCTTTATAGGCCCTCCCATTGTCAAAAAAGCCAAAATTGTTACGGTGACACCAGCTACAGAGCATTAATAGACTGTATTCGTCTGTTTGTTCCAGTGTCACTGAAATCACATAAAATGACATAGCGTACGTTGGGGAAAGTAGCTCTGCAAGCCTGGACTCAGGCCACTTGTAACATGACAACTAAACACTAACAAAAAGCCAACACCACAGAATCACAGAATTATCGGGGCTGGAAAAGACCTCCAAGATCGTCAAGTCCAGCCTATGCCCTAACACCACGACATCAGCTAAATCATACTACTAAGTGCAGCATCCAGTCTTTCCTTAAACACCTCCAGGGATGGTGACTCCACCACCTCCCTGGACAGTCCATTCCAGTGTTCTATCACCCTCTCTGTGAGGAAGTGCTTCCTAAGATCCAACCTAAACCTCCCCTGGTGCAGCTTCAGGCCATGCCCTCTAGTTCTGTCACAAGTTTCCTGGGAGAAGAGCCTGGTCCCCACCTGACTACAACTTCCCTTCAGGCAGTTGTAGGGAGTGATAAGGTCCCCCCCATCTCCTCTTCTCCAGGCTCAATGACCCCAGCTCCCTCAGCCTCTCCTCACCAGACTTTCCCNATGGGCCACGGCCCATTGACCCAGCCTGTCCAGGTCCCTCTGCAGCTTCTTCTTACCCTCCAGGGTATTGACACAGTCCCCCAACATGGTGTCATCTGCATCTACTAATGGTAGACATGATCCCCTCATCTAGGTCATCAATAAAGATGCTGAATAGAACTGGGCCCAGTACTGATCCCTGGGGGACACCACCCGTCACCAGACACCAACTGGATGCAGCACCATTCATAACCACTCTCTACACCTGGTCATCCAGACAGTTTTTAACTGAGCAAAGGGTGCAGTTGTCCAATCCATGGGATGCCAGCTTTTCCAGAAGGATGAAAATCACACACAGAATAAAAGACAAAAAACACTTCAAGCAAAACACAT
The DNA here is from genome assembly GCA_013399075.1 of Chloroceryle aenea. Classification (NCBI taxonomy): domain Eukaryota; kingdom Metazoa; phylum Chordata; class Aves; order Coraciiformes; family Cerylidae; genus Chloroceryle; species Chloroceryle aenea. The sequence continues at coordinate 289,192 of VWZY01009359.1, forward strand.
ACACAAACACAGACAGCCACACAATCCCTTACTGAGATCAGAGACATTACAGGTGTACTCCCAAATAGCACAAGAGAGACCAAACTAGGAGAGTTACTTATGTACATTTTAAAGGAGCACTTAAATGATTTTAAGGAAAAAAAGCATCATGCATACCCTCCTCTTCTGTGGCGCTCCTTGTGCTTGGAGATTTTGTAAGGTAGAGATCTTTCTCCCAGGTTTTCTAAATTCCTAACGATGGCCCCTCTCTCCATCAGAGCCTCAACAGTGCGCTTCAGCACAGCGGCAGTCTCGGGCTTTAAAAGAAAAAAAAGATAAAAATATAAGAAGTGTACCTATAAATATAAAAAATATATATTTTTTACATTCTATAAAATAAATTGAAAAAAGTAGGAAATGGAGATAAATCTGGTTGTTCTTATTATGCAGTTAGAAGGTCCACCTGCACGTGCACGGCTCAGCGCTGGAAGTTATCATTCTGCAACGGCAATGTGGAAGCAGAAGTAGACATCCTCCTAAGGAAGTAAATTTTTACAAACAGACGGTTCCTCTATGATTTATGGCAATAGGTAAGTTCCCATCGATTTTCCAGTCAGGCCCCAACAACAACAACAACAACAGGAAAACCCAACTAGTTAATGGATTTAACTCACCTGGTATTATTTTGGCTGACCCTTGGACAGGTGTAAGTAAATATACGTGGCAAAGCGCAATTATGAATCGGCAACAGTTTTCAGGTCCCTAGAGCATGGATGCTTATTAATTTTGTTCATCACAACATTTATGGTGAACAGTGTGATGTGATTGCTAATCCACAGCTTGCTACAGAGACAATAATCAGCACCACACTCATTTTATATTGTCATTTCAGGTGCATGTGCGTAATAGATATTCAGACCCTCATTACTTTCACCTAGCCAACATCCAAGCCTTTTTAAGAGTTAAGGAACTGATCTGCAGTAATTAGTCTAACATGCAGAGATTTCACTCCTTGGAAAAACAAGTTTGAGGGACAGGCAGCCAATAAACAGTAGGTAAAACAGATGCAATGCTTTCTTGCTCACTGCATATCAGAGCTCTTTATCAAAACGATTTGGCACTCTAATGATGTGAAATAACATCTACAAAAATGTTCAAAAAATACAAATTAGAATGTTTTGAAAACAACTACAAATTTATATACTCTTGGCAACAGGAACTATTTTATGAAATAGAGAAAGGAAATTAAATGGATGTCCATCTGAACGCAAAGCAAACTGCATAAGCTTTCTCCTGCCTTCCTTGCAGTTTTTCACATCAATATATATTCCCAAGTCTAATTGTCCAGTGAGATGGCAACAGCTGTAAATGGAAAAGTAATGACAGAGCTGATTTTCAGCTTCATTCAGATTTTACTTTGTTAAATCAGACCACCATGACAATTTCATTGTCCCTTCCTAGACAGAAGAAAACTCGTGTAAGCCTTTAATCACCTTACATATAAGATGACTAAAAGTAGGTTTCTTCATTCTAAGGTAGTGATGTAAACCCTGACTAAGAAAAAGGGCTGTTTAATGTCCAGATCCCTTAATAGAAATTGGTGGGAAAAGGTGGTACAGGAATCTCACAACATGTGGTGCAGCTCTTATTCCAGAATTTGACATCGTATCCTCTGGGAAAAAAGAAAAGTGATATAATAAGCCTCCAAATGCAGAGCAGAGATGTTCAACATATGATGTTTTGCACTGTTGATTGTTCTTTAAAAGACATTTGAAAGTACAGATGGCCTGAAACGATTTCTTGTTTCCACGGGCTAACTGCCCTGTGGTAGTCAAGAGTGATCAAAGGATCACACCTACTGCTCCTCACTATCAGTCAGAAATTTTATCCCACTCTCTCCAGCTGCAGAAACTGTTTGAGGAATTTATTTTCAACACAAAAAGTCTAAACGGTTATAAAGTCAGCAAAGAAAGCCTGGATGTTTTTTTCAACATATGTTTAGACTGTGTTGTAAAGAAATTAGTGGGACCAGACACATTAAAAAACACATTAAACACATTAAAAAACGTGGCTACCTTGCCAAAATTCTTTAACACATTAAAACTATTGTTTCTCACAACAGGCAAATACCAAAGGTATCTCTTGTCACGGTGTGAAACTTTAGGATGAAGGGATTAAGATATTTTAGGGATTATAATATATTAAGTCATATTTTAGCTCAAAATCAGGAATAACACTATTTTGCAGTTGACTACCAATGGCTGCCTTCATCATCACTCAGACTTCCAAGTAAACACCTTTCATGCTCAGGACCTCTTTCCCCAAAACATTTACAGAACTAATTGGGTCTCCTTACAACTTTTTTTGTCCCGTTGCCACAAAGGAAGCCATTTCCACAAATGTTACAGGAGACTGAACCAGTTTGTTCAAAACTTACTAAGGAGAGACTGACAGATAAACAGGCAGACTGTAGATACCTTTGCTAGAAAAACAGCATAAAAGAAATTATGTAAAATCATGCAGGCACTTGCATGGCGATGCTATAGCTGATAATGCTATGTTAATACTTTTAGTCCCCCCTTTAAATCTTCCTCATCTCTCAAGTACTTCTGCATACTGGATTCAAATATTAAAGAGTGTCCTATCAGTACAAGGCTTTTCTTCCAAGACTGGATACTTAGTATGCTCATATTTTTTGTTATTCTTCATCTTTTAATGTGTGTGATAACTAGCACAAAGCAGTCACATGCAGTCCTTTCTTCCTTCACAAATCCAAGGAGAAGAACAACCAAATAATATCAGAGAAGAACTGGGAAGTGGCAGTTATGGCATGAGTACTTTGAGTAGTACTCAAGGAGTGGGAAGAGTGACTGAAATCTGTTGGCTGAGCTGACAGGCCTGAAGGTGAAAAAAGAATCAAGAAAAGCCAAGTGAGAAAATCAAGCAGTGTCTTCACAACAATGGCAGCAACTAGAAGAGAGCATAGAACAGAAGCTCTTATTCTGCATCACAGCCACATGTTGTTTCACCATAGTGGAATGTGTTCTTTCAAACTTCTGTTGCAGAAACATCAGCAACAGCCAGAGGAAGGTAACAACTCCATTTTAATTGACCCTGTCCACCACATGTGTCAAAATAGAAGGGGAGAGAAGAGAGCAGAGGCTCTTTCCTTGAGACTTTCCCCATGAAGAATTTCCTTATGGTTATTTTAGCTCGACTTGTATGGCACACAGTTAAGAGAAGCTGGGCTGGATTCTGGACAGGTTTTATGCTGCTTCCATCAACACAGAATCTCAGCACTCAAACCCTTTTCAATCAGGAGCTACTGGTGAGAGATCCTCATTTGTTGTGAAGGAGCAGCTCCACACAGACAAGCCAAAAACTACAGTATCACTGCTAGTGAGACCCACAGTTTAATGATCTAAGAACCGTCCTAGAAATCTGGCTTCAAGAAAGAAAAGAAAAACAAGAACTGAGTTTGTGAAGCAGGCACCAACTTACATGTTACTATCTGGAAGGTTTGGCCTTTCAAACAAGAATCTGACACCGACCAATAGGATTCTACTTACCCACATTAGTAAGGGAAATGAACAGTTTAAGGAGAAAGGGCAGCTAACCTAACAGACTTTGTATTTTGTGCACTGCTGCCCACCTGTAGCACTTCCAACCCCAGGCTTGAAAATACACTCTTATAAAGAAAGCGATAGGATCTGCCATTCGGGTCTTCTGCTGTTTCTGCTGTGTGTGGTTAGGTTGCAGAAGCCTCTGCTGTGCTCAGACAATTGTTGCAGGAAAAATCTGTCAGGTCAATGAATAAAAAAATACTGCTAAGTTTACTGCTGCTACTTCTTTCCCGCTTGCATTAAAAAATGCTGATCCATAAACAGAGCTCTGCTCAAAAGAGACCTTGACTGATTGAGACCTTTAGACAAACAGCTGTATGTCCAGTGGTGGAGTTTTCTGACATAATCTTCTTTACAACCATGGAGATTTAAGTTAAATGTCACCGGGTAAGCTTACTCCTCTACATCCTCACACCCTCAAATGACAAGATTTTTGTCTCTTTTATACATGCCAACAGATCAGCACATTCCCTGAGTGGCTGTATGTCCAACATGATGTGCAGTTGCTAAACACAATGAAGCCTGAGATCAAGTCCCATGTATTTAAAAACAAAACAAAACAGAGAGAACAAGAAAAGAAAGCCACAGATTTCTACATTAAGGATTGTAAAATGTTATGTGTTTTTGCAACCTCCCCACTTGTGGACATACTTTGAAAACATAAACTAATTGTTGGCTTTGAAAGCTTGTCACTGTAATCCCTCTCATTCGTTTTCTCAAAAAAAGACCATGGTTTATCATAGCTTGCCTAAAGCCATCAACCAAACTATATATAGGCTAGCCTTTCTAACCATAATATCCACAGACACAGGTTCCTTGGTTTGCCTCTGAGCCAGACCAGTTGAGGGCATAAGAAATGGTATTGCCTGGCTCCCAACCCAGGAGCCACAACATTTTTTCCTGAAGAGCCAGCACCAATTCCAGTACCAGAGATGTGGGGAAGCAAAGATGGGGGAGGAAAAAAAAAAGAGAAAATGGGAGTCAGTGCCAACACATCCATGCCAAAGAGCAGGAAGTGCTAGAAAGAGCATGTTAAGTTCTGGTATGCAACTCTAGCTCTGGTTCCCTCTCCTGTGCACATCGTCAAGCCAGAGCACTTTCAACTGGCTTCACCCTTAGTGAACTTGGTGAACTTTGTGAGTGCACTTGGTTCAGTATCATTTGGCCGTGAGATCTCAGGCAGGTACAGCCCTGCGGACCTGACCAAACCATGGAAGGAAAAGTAGGGAGGTCACTGCAGACTGTCCAAGGGTTTTTCCTAAGAAAACTGGCCCTGGAAGAAATGACTGAAGGACTGCTGTCCACAGACTAAAATTTCCCACTTCTCTACCCTGACATGTTTTGAACTTAGAGCTGCCCAGAAGAAACAGGGTAACTAGCATGTCAACCCTGCACCTGTTGGGCAAAACTATCACAACAGAGGTACATTACAAAACATACTTTCTGTATGTTGTTGGCTTTATAAACAGGTGAGGATCGCTGCAGCCATATTTATCAGGCAGCTGCACCATCAGGGAGGCCCCTCACCATTGCTGCCGATGCCACAGGATCTACACTTGTCAAGATCACCAGGCGTCTTTCCATAGAGTCCAATCCAGTTGATTTTAAACTTTGCTATTCCCATGAAGTTACACATAGCCCCAGGTGTCACAAAAACCACAACTGAACTCCATGCCCTACGCACTTCCTCCATACCTCTGGTTTCTCCCCTTCTCCTCAACAGTCTTCCAGCCTAAGCATAGTCATCACCCACGCGAGCAGAGAGCTGTTTAATGCACAGCCTTCTTCAGCATCTCACCAGACTTCACAAAGGAAAACAGTTGGGCTGCACCATTAATTACAACCCAAGTTCAAAACCACAAATGCATGTTAATAGCCAGGAAGTATTGCAACATGGCACCAACAACTTCTTTTTGAGGGGAAGTTTTATATCACCAGCATGAGTAAAAACTGAAAATGCTTTTTTTTATCAGTCATACAGAACTTGCATCAACCATCAAGTGGACCAAAAATAGGCAAATAGGAAAAAGACACGAGGTATATGCTGATGGCAAAGTATTTTCTATTCTACCAGAGGCCAAACAAACATCAGCTCCTCAGCCATGAAGCTGCAAGGAACAGCTTGGAAACAGACCAGAAACGTGATGAGACCTTGAAATCAACCTTTTGTAATGCTGCAGTCTCCTGCAAAACAAGGAACCACATGCCCAGTCCTAAAGGGAAAGACAAAACTGTGGCTGGAGCTAGAGCCATGTGATAGGACTCCACACCACTGCTCAATTTTCCATCTTGTTAGCTGGCCAGAGGGATCTCAAGAGAGGACAAAGTCAAAGGAATAGAAAAAAAACATAACTGGCTAAAAATGAAGGCTTCTCAGGCCACCAAAGCTCCTCCAAAAAGAGTTTTTAGAGGGAGAAAAGGAAGCAGGCATCAAACATTTAGTTTTAGGGCTAGGACTGTATACAAGTTCTTCTGGCAACTTAGTTCAACAGGAAGCACTTAAAGTCGGTGGACATGTCTCCTTAAATTATAAACAGAAAGAAATCCATCATAATTTGTTTGATCATCCCCTCAATGTAGATATAGCAGGATAAAATTGTCTTTTTTCAGCTGTTAAAAAGTTACAAAAGATTGTTCTGAAATTATTTACTGCGGTGGAAGTCAACGCAAAATCTATGTTTAGAAAAAATCTACAATTCAAAAGCAGCAAAACTAGGAAGAAAAGACCAGCTCCTTACTGTCATTTACTACATAATAACATACTAGAAACCTATTAGTGAAAAAAAAAAAAATCCAAAAACAAACAAAAAAGAAACAACAAAGAAAACCCAACCACATTTGTAAACTAGCCAAGATCAACACCGGCCTAAGAAGCAGAGCAGCTCTGCAATGAGAAATAAGGTGAAGCTGGAAAGAGTCATTTAATTGTTAGACCCTGTTTTAGTACTCAAGATGACATAGCAAACAGATGAAAAAAATCAGCAGATTAAGAATGGACAGCAAAGAAAAAAATTAGTGCTAGTATTAGAAAAAAACATAGCCAGGCATACAACACAGCCAGTGGCAGGGTTGGTGTTTATCTGCCGAGGGAACAAACTTGGACTTCTGGTGCATGATGAAAAACTGCAATTACTATAAAAGCATAAACAACACAGAACTGAAGTCCTAAGGAGGGTACAACCACCAAAGCATACATGCTATTCAGAAAAGATCAAAATAAAGATAAAAATGGTTGATCAAGCAAAGAGAAGATGTGGGAGCCATGCTGCATTCCTGCTAAAAACAGCCTGCAAGTGACCAGTGAGCACAATCAGGATGTCTGGAAACCGAGCAACAAAAATGTGTTGAATGGGGAATGCAGGGAAGTTCAGACCTGGGCAGGGGTGGGAGGGGATCAGTCTAGGGAAAGCTGGAGACTAGGTAGGGACAAAGGTTTCTGTAACTATGACAGTACAGTTTTTCCAATATAGAAGAAGAAACAAATGGAAGAAGCCCAGGTGCTCCCGAATGTGATAAACATTTTGTATTTCCATCAAACATTGAACAAAAAGGTGTGATACTAATCTAGGAATGGATTTGGTATGTATCAAGAAAGTTACAGCAGGTAAATCACCAAAAGTATGTTTGGTGAATCAAAACTTAGTCTGAATTAAAAATAACACCCCAATAACACACCATCTTCAAGACGGATCTTTAATTAGCATTAGATCTTAAAATACCCTGTTAAAAAACAGGACATAAGCCAAGTAACTAGCAACCACACCTGATGCAAATATGAAGCCCAGAGACTTGGATGCAGAGGAAGCAGCAACTTTTAAAGTCAAAGTGACGCTAGTATCCCCTTTGTTCCAAAATCCACCTTTATTCTTTAAAGAACCTAAATGCCACAATATACTTTTTTTTTTTTTTCTAACTCAACATTTAGGATCAATATTAAAGAAACTGAACTGAAAAGCAAGCAATACAAGTATGGTATAAAGAAAACTCACAGTTAACACACCAGTCTCAACACAGAACGTAGTTGAATTTAATTCATTTTAGAGAGTTGATACTCTGATACTTTCTAAAAAGAACTCTAGAAGGTGTCTTCTAAATCTGAGGTAAACAGCAACAAAATCCTCTGTAATTCAGGGCCATTTCAAGGGTTTAGTACTAGAAGCTATTAACATAACATTTGGCCACAATTAAGAATAAATTATATACCTTTCTTAAAACTGCATTTAGAAACTTGCTCTCTTCTTCTCAACCACAAGAAATTATATTATGTACTTCAATGTAACACTCATGGTCAGCTAAATCTACTTACTGGAAACTTAAGACCAAGCTTACCAGAAACTACAAGTAGGTTTTGTTCATCTTATGACTTTTAGATACAAATACATGTAATCGAGTTTACTTTACATATTCAATAAACTTAAATAATCAAAAGTGGGGAAAAAACCCAAACCAAACCAAACCAAAAGAAATCTCAGTTTGGAAGCTTATTTCTCAAGAATTTTACCTATACTATCAAATTTCTCAACACAGGACCAATTTTAAGTAAGAATTTTAATCCTGGACAAGATCTCTCTTCTCAAATCAGCTCTTTCTTTCAACCTCTCCCCTCTAACTCGGTCTTGTTTCCATCTTCATACACTGCATGTGTGTCTGGCTTCCCTAGTATTTTATCAACTTACTTTAAGCTTTTCTTTTCACCCAAACATTTAGCAATGCTTGGAAGACTTAGACACTGACAGAAAGGGTCCAAAACCAATGGCTGCTACTTCCAAGATAAGCTGAAGCCCATCATCCCCTTGTCCCAAGTGTTCAAAAGGAAAAGGCTGCCTGAACTACCTGACAGCTCCATCAGCTGTCTGGCACCCCCATTCCCTAGCTTCTCTAGAAGGTGGAGAAGGCACATGAATCAAACCTCCGTCATGCTGCTGCCATTACTATTTGCTTCCCCAGATGCTCCAGGGACAACGTCGGCGTTATTATCAAGGACAAAGGCCTCGGTGTGTTGCAAATAGTACACAACATGACCAGAGCTCATAACCCAAGCCACCTCCCTGCCACGTGATACTGAGCCTGGTACTTTTTCACGCAGGGAACTGCTTGCTGTCTGACATGGCACATGTGCAGGCAGCTCCAAATGCACAGAGGTTCTTCCAAGTGTAATTGCTCTGGGCACGTTCAGGATTTTTCAAACCAGCTAGCACACCCTTATAGCTGGGGGAAATCTGCATAGGGGCAAAGGAAACAGGCACTACATGGCTTCCAGAAGACAAACACTAGTTTGGTGGAGTCACTGCTGTAAAGGCCAAACAGAGTTAATTTTTACATTCTCTGGGTTGGAGGCTTCCAGCCTTGGAAGGCCAGCAATAGTCCAGCCTTGGGAGAAATACCAGCAACTGTCCAAAGCAGTCAGGCACGAGAATGGAATCCAACCAAGTCCCCCACACTCCAGACCAAGGATATACCACTAGCACCATCCAGGCTAGCTTAAGCCACTGAAGAGCTCCCTTATATGAGAAAAAATCTTTTAAGGACTAGAGATCTGGTTCCCAACATGTAGATGTTACACCCATCATGTACATCCTTACTTCCATAAAAGAAAAAAGAGTGGAGTAAGAAAAAGCTGAAAATGGTAAATAAAAAAAACACTTTCTAAATGAGTATGTGAGGACCATAACCACAATTTTTAAACCCTCATGCTTTTTGTAAAGAAGTAACAACTTTAGGCTCTGAAACTAACTAGCTTTTCCACCAACTGGTATGCCCAAGTGAAAGTGAATTTGGGCAATTTCTTACTCAAATTCCCCTGTACACTACAGCACATATACTGGGATACTCACAGCTAATTTGCAAAACTAGTTTCATGGTTCAGACAAGTACTGAAAATATTGCCTGGCAAATTAAAGGGTTATAAACACGATGGCCATGAAGTCAGACTGTCTCCTTATTCCTATCAACCCATGAACACCTCAGAAAAAAAAAAAATCACTATGTACAACTTGATTAAACATCTTGCTAGACAGGCAGGAAGAAAGCACAGAGCTGAAACCTCCTGGCTTGTTCACTCTCCTGGCATTGAGAACATGCACAGGGCAAACTGGGACAGCCACATCCAAGGACAGCGAATTCACTTCAGAGCCAGCAGGCAAAGAGTACTCATTACCACCATGTCCTTGGGTTTTTCCAGTGAACCTTCAAAATAAATGCTGCTCCAGCATTTATTGAACCAGCCCACAACTTGCCTGGGCCAGGACTCCACACCCAAAGAAACACTGAACTCTCAAACATCAGTAAATTGAGAATTGACAGATACTTTGCCAATGAATACAAATAGAACCAGCTAGTGATGAAGAGGCTTCTTGAACCTCTTTCAAAATCAATGAAATGGAAAGTTGTTCACTGAATAATCACCTAATAACTAATTAATCAGTTAATTGACATCAAACTAATGAAAACACAGGAGTCCCACTGCCTCCTGGAAATCATAAATCCAAACCAAGTCTGCAGGCAAGAAACCGCTCATTTTTCATCCCAAATCCAAAGCTTCCTTTCAAAGAAAAACGTTTTTTTAACCATTCTTTCAACAAACAACAGCAGAGTTTCCACTTTTCTTTTACAGCACTGCAGCAAAAATACCACTAAGACTCATTTTGATGAATGCAGCTGAAAAACTGAGCTTAACATCCTTCTCTTGGATTTTTGCCAAGGTCCCATCTCTAAAAGAACACCTTAATCCCCAATCCCCAGGTCATTAACCACCGGGCCTGCCTGCCCCTTGCTGAACCATCACCACTGGACAATGTAGCCATGATTCACACCATGTTTTCCATGGCTATTTGCTCAAATATGTCCTTGTGGGGGACAGGGATGAGGGGGAGAAGGAAGTGGAAGACTCATGTTTGGTCTCTGCTTACAGAACTGTGTTGATGTTTTTATCTTCTTCAAATAAAAGTTGTGAGAAGGTATCCTTCCCTCTCCAAAGGGGCTATCTAAGCACTACCACAAGCTGTAACCACTTCCTACAATGAGAAGACAGCATCACACACCTCATTCTTCGAGTGTGACTGCTGGCACAGGCTCCTTGGAGGACTGGGTCATCGGGACTCATTTCTAGATCGCAGTCAGAAATGAACTCAAAGCAAATACAGAGGCATCCAGGCTGGGGCAGTCCCAGATGGATAGCAAAGCACAACTGGAGGTATTTAATGGCACTCCAGAATCAAGTAAGAAGATGCCTGTCCCAGACAAAAAATGGTTAAATTAAAAAAAAAAAAAAAAAAAGACAAACAACAAGGGTGCTTTCCTACATGAGGGTTCACCCACATTTCTTTCTGTATGCAAGCTGCTGCTCTGCTGGGTGCTGCAGGTGGCTACACCTTGCTTGCCCTGCTAGCACCCTGAGCTTCAGGTCATAGACAGACCAGTTCAGTCCAGTCCTCCCCAGCCCCACCTCTCTTTTTGCAGCCAAAAAAAAATGCAGTTTAAAAAAATAATTTTAAAAATCTAGATTGCTTTACTTCTCTATCCCTGCTTCAAGAGGTTTGCTTTTTAATAACGGGGGAAACAGGAAACACCTTTATACATAGGGATGCAAGGCTTGCCCCAAGTAAGAATACATATGAGAAGTATGGGCTGGCTCTCCAAAACAGCATCACAAATATCTATTATATTATTGGGTTTGGTTTTTTCCTCTATTTTTATTGAAACTTTGTACAGAGGTTTTAAACATTTCCATACAATACTTTTAGACAGGACAAAATGCCATGATAAAGGAATGTAAACTGCAAGAAACACAGTCTGAAGTATCCAAATACTCTCTAATAAGAGTTTTAGTTTGAAGACTAATGCAGTAGGCAAAATAATATGCATACAGTATACAAAGAACAGTATACACAGGGCCAGCAATGCTAACTATGAAAATTTTGCATCAGATTTACTTCAAAGATTTATAGCAATATGATAATTCTATACACTAGACCAAAATTCATTTATCATACATCATTTCTATGACAAAAAGCTTGTCATTAAGGACAGTAGCAACTTACAATATAATTAAGCTGTATTAATCTCATTAACACTTCTAAATCTATATTCCTACTACAATTTTTTATATTGTCTTGTAAGATCTTAACAGACCTTTAAATAACACTTTACCAAAAGAGACCTGGATCCATTATAGCGATCTTATCTACATGCCCATTTGGTTTATTTTAAAAAACAAAAACAACCAAAAAACTAAAAAAACACCACACAACACCAACAAGGGACAAGGAAAAAGGCAGGTTTCAAATGTTGTATCTTTTGGTTTTGGTCTGAAATGTATTTTAGTTGAATAGTTAAGAAAAAAAAGAAACAAAAAACCAAAAAGGCAGTTCATTAACTGGTATTTTTTCATATAAAATCTCCAGAAAAATATAACAGCAACAAAAAACAAAAATACTTCACAGATATCTAAAAAAACATTATATCAGAAATACAAGGTAAAGCAGCATCACTTTGACACTGTGCTTTAAAAATAAGAAGATGAATGAAGAGACTGCTCTAGTGATTAGAAAATTTGCTTTCTTCTTGAAGAAGACTACTAACATTTTGCACAGCAACTATTTTTATAACCACCTCATTTAAAAACGTGTATTCATAGACACAGAGAACTGTCATATCATTACCATTTTTGCTCAAAGTGTCTGACTTTACACAGTGAAACTGATAATGCTGTCACCAGATGTCACTATACCATGAATTCAATATTAGAACAGAAGTGAAGCAAATGCTTTTAAACCAACACCATGAAAGAAATAATAGAAAATGTTTTGTAAACAAAACAAACCACTTTGCAAAACAAGAGAGTTCAGAAATCTCACAGTGAAATCAGAAATTCTAATCATATATGTTTACATTCTAGGACTACTCTTTACCTTAGGCCAATTAAAGCACATTAAACCATTTAATTATATACAAACATTTTCTTAAAAAAAATTTAAAACATTGCACACAAGTCTGCTTTTTAACATCACATAACAAGGTTAGTTTTATTTTCAAAACAATTACATTTAAGGGCACAGAACATACAGAATACCAAATTAACAGATGAGTATTTTTGCTTCGCTATACATGCTAAATCCAAAGATTTCCTCAAGAAAGCTAGAGCTTAGCAACTCCAGCTTCTTCCATGTATTCTTTTCTCTGAAAGGGAGCATCTCTCAACATCTCCTTCACCTTAGGATTTAAAAAAATATATATATAAAAAAAATAAAGCTGTACTTTTAAAAGTTATATGCATCTTCTGCTTTAAGGGTTCACGCAGAGATCCTTTGATGGACCTGCCCACTTCACTGTAACCTTGTGGGAAATTGTTTTCACTACTCAGTTACAGTACTCTCATGACTTGCATCAGAAGTCTCATGCTGGCCCTTCTGGGATTAGGGAAAGGGGAACACAAGTGGAAAAGTAGAAAATACACAAGCAGTATACTGAAGGCCATTGTAATTTCTTACAATCTCTCACCATTTTCTTTCAATTATTAGTGAAAGCTAACATGAAAAATTACAAAAACAAAAACAAACCCTAAACTTTGGCAGAGAATAGCATCAAATCAGTCATTTAAAAAAAAATTAAATAAGAACAGTGTTCCAGAATGCACTATTGAGCTCTCAAGAAGCCTTTTTTTTTTTCTTTTTTTTTTTTTTTAATTGAAAAGGCTTCTAAAAAAATTTCGGGAAAAAAATCAAATATCTTAACAGAAAAATAAGTTAAGGGAAATAGCAGTAACAATGATGTCATTCCAAAATAAGATTTTCAAGACTGTTGTTCTAAGCTCAAGGCAATAAATAAACAAAACCAACCTCTGCAAGACTGAAGCACATGTCCTGGATATACCTTTGTATGACCAGCCAGTCCCATCAAGGAGGAGGAGGCCAGGCATTAAAATTTATGGAACTAACTGTCCACTGTGGGAGACATTGTATGTTTACTGGACCAAAAAGTTGGTGTTTAAACCAAAACATATTAACCTGGTAACACCTCTTCCATGTAAATCACAATCAGCAGATTGGCAAAGGCATGTTTACGCTACTAAAAAAAAAAAATAAATCATCAGGCAACTTCTTATACTATGCCCCGTAACACAGGGCGAGCTACTTGCTCACCAATAGACAGTTTGCTTGAAGCTTTGTCTTTTTTTATATATATATATATAATAAAGGCCTTTTAAGTGGTTATATGCAGCAAAGCAGATTATCAAGTTCTAAGTCATGAAAACAGAATATGACCAGAGAGGCCAGCATTAGGCAGAGAGTAGCACAGAAACACATTTTTAAATGACTGAAAAAAAAAAAGCACTGAAGAAATAATTTTCTTAAAAGCTTCTTCACAATAACAGGTCTAAAGATTGGCGAGGAAGGGAGGAATGCAAAGTATTACTTTAAGATCTGCAGTTACCATTGTGATTAATGTGGCAACTTGTTTGTTTAGCAAAAGTGAGAATACCATAGATGGAGTACCTCAGATGTAACAGTTGAAGGCTGCACCATACATTTGAGAAGGGTCATAACTCCCTACCCCAGTGAAAGGATAGTTTCACCATGGATCTGACTGTAGTTATAATGAACGGGATACAGGCACCCTATAAATTTTATATAAATAGCGTTCTCTTTAAATAGCAACTTTGAGGGTGGGAAGAGAGGAGGAAAAGCAAGCTGGGGAAAGTCTTTATAAGCAAACCACTCTTCAGGTGGCAATAAAAGCCATGCCTTCAGCTTCATAACCATGTAAGGCACCCTAGGGAAAAACAGCAAGCACAGATGAAGCAATGACAGCCAAGCAAAAAGGTCCCTGAGCTAACCTGGCTTCACAGGTTAGGTGGCAATGTATTTGTTAATATTGAGAGCAAAAAACACTGGTCTGGAAAATCCAAGTACCAGCCGTGAATAAAGACAAGCCAAGTTACTAAGGGACAGCGCCTGGTACAAGAGTCTCTCTTTCCCTGGGTAAAATAAGGCATATTAGCCAGATCCAAGCCTTTGCAAGATAATGCTGAACTGAGACTTACCCTTACCCCCCCCAAAATTGTTATTTTTCATTAAAAAAAAAATCATTGAATTTTGTCCTAAATTACTTTGTCCTGCAGAGAAACCATTAAGTATGTTTTACATCTATCTTACAGTACCACCCTTCCCAACTCAGCCCACTAATGAAGTACCTTGAGATGCCATTAACGTATTTCACATACTGTGATTTTACCCCTAAAAAGGATTTAAAGTGTTTTTCTGAATGAAGCAAGCCACATAAACCAGAAGAAAATGTGTTTTGTCACACTGGTATTAGCAGCAATACTTGGGTATGGTAACTCTCTCCTCCTCTATGTGTATTGCAACACCTACACTTACTCCTGTATTTCTAGTTAAAAGTAGTCTACTTTTCAGTGGCAACAACCAGAAGTGGAGAAAAGTGGGGCATTTCAGCCTCTGTTTAAAGTCTTGGAATGAATGGGATTTAATTGATTTAAAAACACCACCAAAACAAACAAAAACCCCACAAAAAAGGAAGTTGTTAATTATATCTGAAATGTGTGTTATACATCATATTACTAAAAGCTACTTGGACAGCCTGCAACATATGGTACCCCTGTACTGGCAAGCAAACTTTCTCCAGCAGTCAAAGGCAAGATGAACTCAAATTTTATTTCTACAGAACTACTGTGCCCCAAGGGATTGGTTCCTGTTTATGTGCAAAGGAAGCATTGCTGGACCCTTGAATCAGTGCTGGTGAACCTTCAGCATGGTCCCTGATCCTGTTTTTGGCCTAGCAAGTTGGTGCTCTCCCAACAAGTCCTGAGATGTGCTCAGAAGCAAAGACAAGCAGAGGAATTATTTTCACGTGAAGCCTGTGATATGACCACTCAGTCCTGGAAGGTAAGGGAGTTTAATATTGTGAGCACAGCCACACACTGTCAGCCAGTCTCTGCACCTGAAAACAGGCTGTGACTTGGTTAGCATAAGGGTGAGAGCACCCAGGACAGCAACATGTTCTCTTGCTTTACCAATGCAGAAGTGGACCAAGCTGCACAACCTTTCACTCTGCTGAGCTCCACCAACCTGCTGCACACACAAATACTCCACAGCTGCAAACTGTTCATCACTGCCTTGGGCATACATCTTCTGGGAAAAAAGAACTGCAGCATCTCAAAAACTACTGCCAGTCTGCAATCGCCTGGGAAAAGTTTCACTTCTTTTTGAAGAATGTTAAGGGCAGACCTCAATTGCTGACACAGATTACAACTGCACACACTCATCTCCTGACACAGAATCCCTCAGGACTCATTCCTTAGAAAAATAAGGCTTGACAGGGTGAGAAGGGAAGGTGGAAGGAGGAGTCTGAAAATAAGAACTACTTCCACCTCTTTCCTCCACTTCCCCTCATCTTACCGCTGTTTTTTCTTTCTCCACTTAAGACTCAGCATGCAGCAAGGGGCAGGCTGAAGAGTATTTCCTTCTGGATGTACACAGCAGACAAAAGAAGTTATGTTTCAGGGTGCTTACTAAACTGAAGACAGGCACAGTCCCATACTTTCTTCCCTCCATATGTAGAAGCTACATACAGATTTTTTTTTTCCTCAAAAAAAAAAGCAGCTAACTCTTTGGTTTGAAGACTATTTCAATATACTACCAACCACAGTAGTTTTGGGGTTGTTTTTGTTTGTTTTGGCGGTGTTTGCTTTGGGGGTGGTTGGAGGTTTTTTGGGGTTTTTTTTTTTGTGATTTGTTCCCTTGCTCATTCGTCATCCCCAAGGTGTTTGGTTTGTGATTCACCCCTTTTTTACATACAGCAACTTTTCAGTAAGGGAATTTACAGGGGACAAAATCAAGACAGGTTTTCTTACAGTGAAAAACAAAACAGAAATCTACTACGGCCTATCATTTTGCGCTATCACAGGAGAGAAAGCATCTTTTCTGTTGTTGCCATAAGAGAAAGAAACTAAGTTAGGAGGGGGCAACAATGAGAAAAATTAAGAAGGAAGATGGTCATGGTAATACAGCAAATGACTGTAGAGCGATGTGCATCGCAACCATACATGTAAAAAACTTTTGACACAGCTTTAATTGTTTAGATTTTACACCTCAGTAAATTAGTACTTGTTCTCTTCACCTCAATGCTAACTGTGCTCTGTAACTGTCTGACTTCAAAACACAGCCACCTGCCTGCCTTTGGTATATTTATACATGTATACATGGAAAAACAAAAGGTTAGTACTGCAAATAGAAAAAAATGGACAAAAGAAGAGAGACATACCAAATGACACATTCTGCCTTCAGCAGAGAGAGGACAACATGTCTCGAATGGTCTCCAAATAGGCTAAAGTTGAGTTGGTCTTACAGTTATAGCGTAAACAATGCCTGGGGTGCGGTTATGTTATTTGAACAGGAAAAAAAATAAAACAAAACCTCCAGAAACCTGTATCAACTTCTGTATGTTTAGCCATACCCTTAAAAGTTCATTATTCACTCACAAAGAGAAATAGACAAACATGAATATTCCAAGCGAACAGACACAGACCAGTCCAGTATTTAGTAATAGTTTAACTTTTGGAGTCTCTTCCAGCATTTGTAAACAAACAGTTTCTTCCTCCATCTCCCGAACAGCTCTCTTGTTCATGTTTTTACTTTTAAAGCCACAGAACCAATCTAAGAATTTCAAATGTCTCTCTCTATCATCAGTCTCTTCCTCACGCTTTTTCTCCCCCATCAAAGCTGCTTGTCCATTTGAATAACAATCAACTGGTGTCTCAACTTCAGAGTGACTCACAGAAATCACGGGGTTGCTGTCATCTCTGCAAGTAACCAGAAGATTGATATCCTCTGGCTTCATATTTTTGATACTTTCCTCCGATTTGCCATTTGGAATGATATGGTTAGCATTTTCATTGCACTTGAGGATGCTCTTTTCTTGCACTTTGTACAGCTCCCCTGCTGCGGCGTTTTCTTTCACGTTCCTGTTTTTCACAGCCCAGAAAGTGGTCGTCCGAACCTGCTCCTTTGTAGGTGGAGGTGTGAGAAGGCTTACTACAAAGGTCACAATCCCAGTGATCCAGAACAGAGCTGTTGCAACATACATGTAATGGATGTTTTTGATAAAACTTGGCCTAGTATCCGGCTGGTTACACTCCGGAGCACGATAGATAAATGCCAGTATCAACCGTATCGCTCCAAGAACAAACCCAGCCATTCCACCATAGAAAGCACCCTGCTCATTACAACGCTTCCAGAAGATACCCATAAGAAACAGAGCAGCCACTGGTGGGGTCAAGTAGTCTGCTACCTCTTGAATATAAAGGTACATCTGACCACCTTGCATTTCTACAATTATCGGGACCCAAGCAATGCTTATAACTACCATGAATGCAACAAAGACTCTTCCTACAATCATCAGTTCTCTAGATGTAGCACTCTTCCGAATGAGTTTGTAGACATCAAGTGTAAATATGGTGCTGGCACTGTTGAATATCGAGTCCAAGTCACTCATCAGTGCAGCAATCATCACAGCCATCATCAGTCCCCGTAGACCAACCGGCACAAGCTTCATCACCAAGCGTGGGTAGGCAATGTTAGAGCATCCAGCTCTGCTCCCGCAGACTTGAAAACAGTGTTCTGGATTAATGCAGGCAATGTCATCTGCAAACAGTATCCGTGAAATCATCCCCGGGACAACTATAATAAACATCGGCAGCAACTTCAAGAAACCTGCCATCAGAGTGGATCCTTTGGCATGAGCAATGTTTTTTGCAGCTAAAACTCGCTGAACTATAACTTGATCAGCACACCAGTACCACACAGAAGCTGGTGTCTGTCCCAAAAGAAATCCAGGCCAGGGAATGTCTTCGTCTGTTGGCTCACGCAACATTTTAAGAGCATCAGGCTTTGGGTTGACG
The DNA here is from genome assembly GCA_013399075.1 of Chloroceryle aenea. NCBI lineage: Eukaryota > Metazoa > Chordata > Aves > Coraciiformes > Cerylidae > Chloroceryle > Chloroceryle aenea. The sequence goes on from VWZY01009359.1 coordinate 307,711, forward strand.
TTGCAGGAATTGATATTGGAAATGTTGTAGGTTAACAAGATAGATGTAACATTTGGTGATGCTAACATGTACCTTCTTTTAACTTCTTCAAACCCACCAACCTCCGTAATACTTATGATCATAAGTGTGAGGGCACCAATAATCATAAGCAGAGCTTGAAGGGTGTCTGTGTAGATGACAGCCACAAGACCTCCAGTCACAGTCAACAGTGCAGTCATTCCAATAAGGAGGATAACTGACAAATAGAGGTTCCAACCTAGCGATTCTTGAATAAAAAGTGCCCCTGAATACAAGTCAACTGATAGTTTGGTGAAGATATAAAGAATAAGAGACAACGCTGCAAAATATATTTGAATTCTATGCCCTCCAAATCGCTTGGACAAGTATTCAGGCATGGTGTATACTCCCGACCGGATGTAGACTGGGACGAAGACCCATCCTAAAAGCTGCAAAAGCATTAAGGCGTTGAATTCCCACGCACCCACTGCAAATCCGCTTGCCGCTCCAGATCCTGCGAGCCCAATGAAATGTTCACTTCCAATATTGCTCACAAATAAAGATGCACCAATAGCTACCCAGGTCATAGAACGCCCCGCCAAAAAGTAGCCACTTACGGTGCTCCGATTGTATTTCCACATGGCAAAAAAACCTATGCACATTACAAGCACGAAGTACAGTGCCACAATGGCAATGTCTGCCGTTTCCAAAGAAGCCCTCATTTTTGTAAACAAAATGACTTCGCACAGCTGACGTCCACTTCTCGCCCCCCAGCAAAAGTCTTTTAAGCAACACGTGAACCAGTTAACATATATCAACACTGTGGATCAAATTCTTTGTCCCTTGGTTTGCTGTCCTGATGCTGGTGGTTGTGGTACATTTACTTTCTCCGCTTCTCAAATGGAAATTTGGAACTTAGCACGCACTTTTAATCCACATTCCACAAGAGCATCAGCCTTAACTCAGTTGATGTAGGAGAAATTCTTAGTTGCAGCTAAGTTTAGTGAGGCCTACTGTACCAACCCTGCAAGGCAGCAAAGACAAAAGACAAAGATTGAATTAGAGAAGAATTTCATGAAGTAATGAGAAAAAATTTGAAGTCTAGTAAAACAATGACTGAACACCACAGATTTTTTTTCCCCCTCATATTTCCTGTTGTATTTATGCAATCCATAATACATATAATAAAATACTTGTAGAACCAAGTAAAGCTGATTTGCAAAAGGTGTTACTAGTGTTAACAAGGACCTTAAGGGACGCAACAATTCTGGACTATTAAATTACCCAAATTCCCCAGAACAAGGCAAGGTACAGATATTTATTTTTTTTTTCTTTAGAATCTCATAAGTCTTCTTCTCAAGCCATTAAACAGGCCTTCCTCTTTCAAGCAATCTTAGAAAAAAAAACAACAAAAAAAAACAACAAAAAAACAACACCCACCAGAACAAAACAAAACAAAAACAAACAACAAAACACCACCACTAAGGAACATTAACTTGACAACTCATTTCCTGTATTGCTCTAGCACTGCACCTCACAGATCTTGATAGATCCTTGACTCCAGCTCTCCTTCCCAACAATGGTAAAGATAATGTAGGAACGCAAAAAAAAAATTAATGGATCTTTTTTTCCTGACCACATCATCTACCAGCCTTAGAAGTCTTACAAGCATCTGCTTCATGCATTGCCCTTTGCACTGCAATTGCAGAAGTGCTTCAGCACTACACTGAAGCTCACATTTACATTCTAATTTGTCTGTGATTAATACAAACACCCAGATAGCATTCTAGTATTCAGGTGGTTTCTTGTTTAGCATCCCTTTAGTATATTCGTTTCACTTAAATAAGAACATTACAAATTCTCAGATAATAAAACTAGAGTTAACTTTGAAAATGCACTCACTCCCTCTCTGCCTTACTTTGTCCATTACTGAAGGCAGCAACAGTGCTGATGTAATAATGTGCACTTCTCACTAAAGCAGATATTTTAAAAATAGCTTACAGCAAACCACAACTTCAGCCTTAAGGGGTAACTCACAATCATGTTATTTGTACAAGCTGGCTGTTTTTCAAGAGTAATTCAGAATCAAAAAAGCTAATAAGGGTTCCCCACCACCACGCCCCACATGAGAATACAGATATTCACTCTACAGAAGTTAGACAATAATGAGAGACTACGGAGATATGACAAAAATAGACTGATTATAGTAGTGTGCTCAATTTATCATGTTTATAAGCCATAAACCACAGTTGTATTTTAAATTCTTCCATAGAAGGATTCACATTTATCCCCACCCACAAATGCAGCAGCAGTTAAGTGTTCTATTAGTTTAATCCAAAACAAAATTATAAACACTTCAGGTCATATGATGCCATAAGATACAAGCACAACATACTATTCTTAATTTCAAGTGCTTTTGAGTAACATTAACAGTGTTCCATTTTTTTTGCCACATTCAGCTGAATTTTCAAATGCAACTACATTATAATATTTATACAGAACCTACAAATATCTTAAGGAAAGGGGAAGAAGAGACTTTACTCAGACACAGTGGAAAGAAAAACTACTATACGAAAAATAGAATAGGCAAGCTGAAGAAATCACAAAAAAAATTGTATTTTCCCTTCTTCTGTTGCCCTGCTCTGTAACATTAGACTTGAACTTTAGTTCACTTCCCACCATTTTCCCTGTAGGTTAATAAATGACCTTGCAAAACTATACTAAACAGTAATATGCAAGAATCACAAAAATGTTTGTTAAAGCTACATCTATTTCTTACAGGAGGTATCCATGTCACAGTACAACTACTACAAGCCTGTTCAATCCCTCCGAAAAGTAAAAAGATGCAGCTCCCATCAATCAATGGTGACATTTCTCAGTCAAGTTACTTGCCAAACTATAACAGGCTCATTCTAACCAAAATAAACAATGTGAAGTTCCTTAAGCATTTTCCACCAGAATGTGCAGCCACATCATGGATTTGGAATAATCAGTCTACAGAGATCTAAACAATGACCTTTGTAAACAACATCTGAATTTTGCAGGGTTCAGGCTGTTTGAACAGGAAGGTGGAAAGTTTTCAGTAGCTGCTACAAATTTGCTACACTGTTACTAATTACTGTACTAAAGTAGTTTGTACCAGTTTCTTGTTAGACCTAATTCCAAAATAACCCTGGAACTTTCTTTCATTACAAAAATGAGACTCGTTCCTCTGAACTTTCAGCAAGTTATGACCTCAAGTCTTAAGAAGGACTTCTGAGACACCCCATGTGAGTTTAATCTCAAGTTATTAGAACAGCATACATTGTGGCAGTGACAAAAAAAAAAAAAAGACAGCACTGCTGCCAAGGTCTGTTTGGGTTTTTTTTCCCCCTAAGGCTGTTTTCTGGTTGGCTCATATCAAAGACACAAAACAATGTGCTTCCCTCTTGTCTGAAGACAGAGGGCTACGGCTTGGGCGAAACAATGCATGTGTCTCTCCAAAAGGCAGTCTATCCTTTAAGAAAAAAAGTCTCAAGCAATTCCCTGAAGAGATATTAGGTAATATGAAACAGACTTAGGGTGGGATTTTTATTTGTATGATTGTTTTAAAGGAAAACTTTCTCTACAGTACTTTTCTAATAAGATGTGTCTTTAAATATTCCAGAATCAAACTCCACCAGCCCTAAAGCAAGTATTTGTTTTCTGCTCAGTCCATCTCTCTTCACAGCAGACAGGAAGTCTCAGTTGACTTCCCTGTTCTCTTGAAGTTACGGAGTCAGTGCCAATGGCCAGTGCTTTAAGGGTTAACTTGAGGCTGCAGGTACCCACATATCACACAGCAGTGTCCACTGCTATCATTTCTTAGCAAATTAAGTACATACTTAACTTTGTTCATAGACTTCAAAGTAGTCTTAAGGTTCATTCTTAGAAACAATGTTTTTCTTCTCTACCGTCTTCAAGCAGGGGTGTGTTAATTGATGCAGGTAGCATTTTACCTATGGAACAACTCCCTTAGAAGAAATGTTCCCAGGCTCAACACCTACAGGGTAAATATTAACTATCTCTCTCCCAGAAAAAGACTAAGTCTCATGCCTTGAACAGGCTTGTACAACATACAGCCCCTCAGGTGTGTTGTATGGCCTGTTCATACTGTCGAGTACCCACTGCAGGCATAAAGTGAGCTCCTACCCATATACACAAGGTTGTCTGAGGTAGAGGAAAAAGCTTCATTCCATTTATTGCAGCACTCTAGAACACACACACAAAAAAAGGAACACACATGTTTTTCATGGTATAACTGACACATATAATCTTATCCTTGGGAAAGCAGGGGCTATCCTTGCCAGCTGCTCAGAGCCCAAAACATCCAGGACCACAGTTTCAGGACTTTTCCTTGTAAACCAAGGGCCTGGGCAGGAATCCCACCTGAAGCAAACAAGGCATGTCATAGGAAGCAGGAAATCTCGGAGACAGAAGTTGACCTGTAACATCTGAACAACTAAACAACTTAAGTTAAGGTCTGGACTGTCATTCGCAGCAGCTCAACAGGCTGGAGAAGAAGAGTACCACATTTACACATTACCTGAACCAGCAGCGACCTGACTAACCTGTTTGCCACACGTGCTCTGCTGACCCGAAGTGGTACTGCATCAACACTTCTGCTGGCTTTGGAGAACACAAGTGCTGCAGCAGAAACTCTACAAATGATCACTACCATCAAAGTCCAATTTGAGGTGCAAGGTTCAACACAGTCAACCGTCACTCAGAGGAGTTACGAACACATAATACACCTTTCCTGTCTGGGGTTTCAGGAATTGCTTCAGTTCTGGTCTTCATTTTACTGCAGCATCGGAAAAAGAAGCTTGCTCCACAATACATTCTTCTCAAATCTTTTCTAAAGGACTGCTGAAGGAGACATGAGAAATAAAGTAACCTCACAGCATGCAGTTCAGCAGAAGAAACATAACTATAGTGCATTTGCCAGTCAGAAATATAATGCTACTGTGGACTATTACAGAAGCAGTAACTGGAATAGTGCAAGGCCAACTGAAGCTGACGGGCACTGTGACTGAGTGCTTAGCAATTGATTTAGTTGTTGGTTTTGTTTTTAATCATTCTTCCCTCCCATCCCAAGTGTATTCACCTATTTAGGTCTCCCACCAAGGCACAAGTTAATAAAGCAGAAAAAGGCATAGGAGGATGCAGTGCTCATCCAGTACTCCATAAACACAATAGAGGCTACAGTACTATTGAACTGCAAAGCAAGACTATCTTCTGAAACCTACATCACTAGCATTGCCTCAGCAAGCCACTTCATGCCACTGCCTGTGGCATTCACATTGGGTTTCTTCACCCCATGAGTCAGTTGCCAGCACTCTGTTAGGAAGAGTGGATTTACTTCCTTACACTGCTCTTCCAAGACCTCCAAACAGCTGAAGGGGAAGGTTAAGCTAGGGACAGAAGCAAGGAGATAGAAATTTCCTTTTTGTTAAAATTATGACATACTATAAAGAAAGGATACTTAGACATACTGTAGTCATCTTACTAAGGTCTTAAGGCTAGTCCATCAGCTTAAGTTGAATGCAAACTGACAGTTTAAACAAAGTATGCAAGTACTTCCTTGTCCCTTTGTCAGCCCAAAGATTTGGTTTATGTTTACATGGGTGACAGGTGTTATCTGGGTTCTCTGAAGAGAGAAGTATAGCTGCTTCCCAGCACTGCTGAGGAAGTGGACCACTCTCCTCTGGCAAATAAGCAGAATCATTCCCACCTCTGCCATAACTCAAGATGACTACCAGAGGCTCAGATGCTCAAAGACAAGTAGTTGCTATAAGCAGCTTCATCCCTCAGCAAGGAAGCCATGCTTTTCTCTACAACTGCAGACAGATGACATTCTTCCTTCTACAGAGGAACTGGAAACAGAAGAGGAAGAAGGGTACTGAGAAGGCATGTGGTCAACAGCAGCTAAGTAAAGAGCACAAGAAGGCAAACAGAGAAAGCAAGACATTCTAATGGAGATGTGAGGGGGTTTCTCCTCCAGGACATGGCAAAAAAAAAAAATAGAAGTTTCTGGCATCAAGGCAGCATTTTTCCTGCCAGGTAAGTGTGTCAAGACATCAGCTGACATACTGAGTTGGAAGCTGCAGAGGGACACTGAGCCCAAAAACTCAAATTCTATCATGTAGCAACCTAAAGTTCGGAAGCACAAACAATTTCACTGCCACAGGCAAGTACTATTTACCTAAAGCATTTTGATGAAGTACTTAGTCACTAAGAGCAACAGCAAAAGAATGGGTAAACCAAGCATAAGTATCCAAGTATTTCATTTCTTTAGAAGACTTGGGACCACAATCAATTTTTCTAGATGTAAAGGACAGCCATTACCACCCTATTAGAAACATCAGAAATGCCATCAGAAAGTGTTGCAAAATCTCTACCACTACTGAGGATGACCATTTTCCTTACTTGCAAGGTACAAGGTGTTATCTAGTTGGTGGTTATCAGCCTTCAGCAGTAACTGCTACAACTGGCATACTCCAAGCCTAGAAAGATGTTCTGGCTTACTGCACTTGAAGAGGATTTTGGCTAGGAGAGTATAGACTTCTGAAGTTATTTGGGGAATGAGAAAGGAGTAGTGAAAGTATCAGTCAACATGCAACTGAACAAAATACTAGGAAAAAAGTCTTCCTAGAATTTCTAGGAAGAATAAAAAAATAAAAGCAGACTCATTAAGCTTATTTAGAACTTCCAAGTTCTCATCACATGTATGGCTGCCCACAATCCTTCCAAGAAAATAAAGCTTGAGAAGTTTTACTGAAAGGCAAGACACAAGTTTCAGGGGCACATAGAGTCCTAGAATATAAGTATGAGGCCCTCCAAGCTTCCTAGGCTGCTGGGTGCTCTTGCAAAACTTCTGATCTTTCTTGGGAAGACACGCAAAACAAGGCTTAAATGAAGTTATTTTGGTTATAAAACAACTAGTGCTATTCTAAATCAAGCTTTGCAATTACCTATATTAAAATCTAGCAGCATTGACTTATTTTCCTAATAGTTTCAAATGCATCAACTCAAATGAACACATTCCCCTCCTGTATCCATGCTCTGCATGTACTTTTGTTTTTAATTATTCCTCAGATATTTGCATGACTGAAGCACAAGGACTGACCTGCAAGTGGACAAACCACGATTAAAAAAACAAATGTGAGAAATAACAGAACAATAGTTCCTATGAAGTTTCTCATTTATAGGGTTCTTGAACCTTCCTTTCAATTATTTCTTCTTTCACTTCCCTCTCCTCACTGGGGGTGATGCATTTTCTTAGTATCACACTCCTAGCACCAGTATGTGCAATAGTGCTCCAAGAGTACAGGTCTTTCACTTACACAGACCTTGCCTTACTTTCTATATTTTTCCCTTCTCTTCTTTCCTGTTCCGCTTCTACACAGCTAGTTACATTTTGCCTACCTGTCCTCCCTTTTATCCCCACCCCGCCACTCTATCAGCTCTTCTAGACAATGTACACCAGAGATATTCCTGCTGGTCCACTGGACAAACAGTTCTGAAGGCAACAACCTGATGCCCAGTCATTCCTGCTGCACTCAGATAAGCTGAGGGAGGCCAGCGTATGCAGCTCTATCAAGCAACTGCTTCCACCTGAGGCACTCTTACATTGCCACAGAGTCATAACAGAGTAGGAATTAGCCTGCTCTGGCTGGAGCAAAAAGTAAGATAAGTTACATGATCAATAAACAACCATCAAAGGAATTTTTAGGTGGAAATTGCCAGCTTTATGGAAGGGAAATGAAGAAATCAGCTCCTGAAAGAATACGTAAAGAAAGCAAGAACTTCCATCATTACAAAATATGGTATGTATGATGTATTAGAAGAAAGCAAGCGTATACACATTCATACTTGAATTAATTTAACAGCTTATTCTAACTGATACAGTGGTCATCTTTAAAAGTCAGCAACTTTTGAGGGTTTTTACAACAGCGGAGAGCAGCAATGCTATCTTATCACAACAGGGTCTCCTTTTTTCAAGGGTTAAAGGATAGACAATCTACTGTCATGCTGAAGTTTACAAGCATCTGATTCACATGTACACGTACACATAGCGAACAAATGAGTAGAGACAGACAGCCCAGAGAGAACATTGCTAAACAGGTAACAGGGGCAAAGAGAAGTCATATCTTCAAGGTTAAGCTGCCATTCCCAAAGAGGGGCTAGCCAAATCCCACTGAAGCCTTCCAACCCCAGGATGGGCCAAAGGGCCTGCCCACAGTTCCACCTCAGTGCTCAGGCTTGCAGCTCTACAACTCAGGGAACAAGAGAAGCAGAGTTTGCCAGGCATCTCATCACATACACTCACTCAAGCACATCACTTAATATGCTGCAGAAGCCTGTATAAGCCAAGATGCTTTTGAGTCCCTTGTTCTTGCCATCAACTTAGCAATCACTTTGGACAACTTTGCCAGATTTACCTAGCTAACGATTATCTACTATAAAAAGGCTTAAAGTGCTTTGTAGAAGAGAATAATCCTCTACCTTCCCCCATACTCACTCCAGGAACATACATATCCCCCGCTTCACAGAAACTTCGAAAAGGACCACTCTCTAGTCTTCAGACTGAAAAGTGGCAAATGTCAGCCAAGAGGATATCACTCTCAAATGCTGTATGTATCACACACTTAAAAATCCACTTATTCTCATGGAAATGCTTAAGGCAGAAGACAAAAAGCTGACTCCTACAGGCAAGTCAACACTAGATCTTGGAGTTTTAAAGCCTTGCCTTTTAGTTCCAATACTTTGGTCTTCTTTCCAGCACCGCTCCTGACACAAGGGTCCTTCCCTGCAAGGTATAATACTGTGAAGAGCCTGTTTCAGCCTACTAAAAAAAAAAAGTCAAAGGAAATAAGAGGAAAACTTACATGCAGTTTTAATCTAAGTAGGGAAGGGGGGCAGAGAACACATACAATTCAACTGTAAGAACACGTAGATTAACCAGAAATGAAAGAACATAAAACCTGTATCTTCCTGCTTACTGCCCTCTTCATTCTCCTCCCACTTATTCCTAGCTACTAGAATATCAAAAACCCAATTGCTGCAGCTGCCTACACAGCAATTAAGTATAGAAGTAGAGATGTCAAGCAACACTACTGCCCATTATGTCGTCTTTCCTAAAACAGCTAACGATCTCCACAGCAGGCACTGAATTTCTGAAACACAACAAAGACAAGAAGCAAGATTCTGAAGACAAGTTATGCTGTGTGAGTGGCCAGTCAAACTGGGAGCCCAGAATCACTGTAGTATTACAAAGGTGGATGGGTGGGTCCCCCACTCCAGGTACTTGCTGGAACACTGTAATTAGGTCTTAGACTATAACATATACTTAGTTATTTGTCCTTTGTTACAGGTGAAGTGAGGGAGAACAGTATGCTACTAATAAAAATGTTTATATACTTCCTCATTTTAGTGAAATACACTAATACAAAGTACTAGTATCTGCTTCAGTTCCAGTTAAAGCTGTTTGTTGAAGATGGGTGTCCCAGCTCTCAAGAGTCAAGCTGCAGCAAGTAAAGCATTGGGAATACCGCCACCTTCTCTGTCCTACGTTCCCCAGGCTGCCAATTTTCCTTGGAAGGTGCCTCGCATTGCCGCCCTGTGGTCAGTCTGCAAAACAGCATCAGAGCAATAGGAAGCCATTTCCAGCTCTTNCTAAGGAGCCCTCCTGCTAATTCACTAGCAGGTCACTACCCTTTCCTGCTGAAGGTCCTGCACTGCCATAATCCCCTACTCCACCCCCTCCAGCTGAAAAGCCAAAGATGACACTCCTGGGAGAGAGTTAGAAATAATTAGAAATTCATCTTTTGCTATGAATAGTAAAGGTTCGAGCATGAACAGCTGTGTCTTCATTTTGCACTGCTACCTCCACCACAAATGTAGCCTTTGACTCCAGCTCTTGAGGGTAGTCAGCATGCTGTTAGCAGAATGTATGTAAACAAGTCTGCCAAACTCCCTGAGCTCACAGTACTACTTGTTATTTACATGTTGGAGTATAGAAGACCACATATATGGACAAAATTCATTATTTCCACCTAAGTTCCAGTCACTTCACTGGCCTCATACCTTTCTTTTTACAAAGCATCTTCTCCCTGCACTAACACAGAGTAACAGAGTCCAAGTTTCTCACTGCAGTGAAAGCACAGAGAAGCAGCTTTAACTTATTCTGGAGGTGCTCTTAGGGTTTTTTAATTATTGTTTTCCCAAGAGCCACTGCCTGGGGTTTCTGCTGATCAAGGACCCTGTCCACAAGTGGTTTACAAATATGGTATTTCCAGTGCAAGTCAACTACCTGATAATATACCACCTACAAAACCAGATAGAGAACTTTAAAGTCATGAGCTTTTGATAAAAGTACATGCAGACACCTGGTAACAAAGTTGGAAAGTAAAGTTTTATCCCCTTATCCCCCCTCCCCAAGCTCCTGGGTGTTGTACTTTAAAGACAAAAAGAAAGCTGGAAAGGCTCTGAGGAAGTCTGCCAGGAACCAAGGGGATATGGCAGCATCAGGCAGGACTGAGGGGTCATGCTTGCTCTGTAACCACACTGAGCCTAGTTGGGTAGGGAGAAGACCAGCTGCACAACTGAAGGCACATGCAAGAAAAAAAATGAGGAGCTATCCTCAACTTGAAGTCACAATTAGGGAGCAACAGAGTTTAAAGGAAGGAAGATTAATTTGATGCCTAGATCTCTGGAAATGCCATGGTAACTATTAAAATTGTGGGTGGATAAAACTCACCAGAATCACAATTTGCCTCTGAAGAAAGCCATGAAAGTCTACCAAACTGTAGCTCTGAGAATGTTTGCTGCCAGGAAATTCACAGGAGTTAACAACTCTAAAGCAGGAGAAAACCAGGCAGCAGGGGCTTACTTCCCCAACCCCTCAAGACAGAGGAGCTGTCAGAGATGAGGAAGGACACCACAGACACCCAGAGTCAGCACTTGCTCAAGCCTCAGACTGAAGCAGGCACTGGAGCATGCACCCACCACACAGGGGTGTGAACACCTGCCCAGGGTAGCTTCATCAGGAAGCACCAGCATTAAACAGCAGTGTAATTTACGCAGGACTGCATATAACCCGCTATTCCAGGAAGGAGTTACATAGTCACTCTAATTTCAGACTGGTTTATTAACCCCACCTTCTGGTCTCCATGTTTTGAGTAATTTAAGTTCTCATTACAGTTGTGATTATGCCTTGTGACGTGACGAGGCTCATTAGAGCAGCCCCTTTGCCAGGATTCATCAGCACCAAGTAGCATACAACTACTTTGCTACAGAAAGTGTTTTCAAGCATGCTCATTACACAAGAAAGGCAGCAGTAGCAAGATATTGGAACACAGAAAAAAAAAAAAGTCCACCACACCTAGATCTGGTGGATCTGGTGTACTGTCAACAGCAATAAAAAACAGTATCTAAAGATAGACTCCCTAAATTTTAGAGTTACAAGGGTAGATAAAAAAAAAACCACACACACACCCCCACAGCAGTACATCTGAACTAAAACTTAAACATTTATATATAATCCGAGCTAAAAAAATGGTAAGATACATCAGAAAAGAAAACGTTAGAAAGTCAGACTTAAGAGAAAAATGTTATAGATGTTAAATCCTAAGATGCTCATTAGAAGCATCTTAAAGCTAAATGCTTATCCCTGCATCTCTGCTCAGATCCTAGGTACCAAAGATCCTTGCCACCAGACAGCACCCCACAGCATCCAGAGTAGTCAATTTATTCATGTCTCAGTGGCATAGATTTGCTACACTTTCTGTCCTGCTCTGCATTTATAGCATCTGTATGGCATAATACATCTCCCACATTTTACAGCATGTATACAGAAAGCAACTCATCACCTTACCTATGGCTTATACACTGATAGGGAGGAGTATGGAGGGGAGGGGTTGACAACCCAAGTTCAAAAGCAGCGTATTTTGTCAGAACGAATGCTGGTCTGAGGTGGTGCAGCAATGTCACCAGATTTTTTCCCCTGTTGCTGTGTTTCTCCACTAGAGGACTCACCTGAGAACTCTACTACAGCTTCTGCAGTTAAACCAAGTTAAAAAAAGAAGCCAGCCCCGACATGTGGATGGTACATGTAAAATGAATGGAAATGTACTAGTATATGTAGCACATGTAATACACGAAGACATGGTCCCCTAACCACAGAATAAAAACGGCAACGCTCTTTAGCTTTCTGCTACTCTATGACAAATATAGACGTTCACTTAAATGAAGGCTAAATGCAAGAGCCACACTGGGTTAGATCAGAAAGCTTACAGCCCAGCCTAAGTGCTGCTACATTCCAACACCAGCACTGCGTATTACGCTGGAAAGTTGCGGATAAACAAAGGCTATAGAAGGTACTAGAGAAGGGCCAGTACCAGCTATTATTTTCCAAATAAAGGGTCCCATCTACAGAGACATGTTTCTACATTATTATGCACAAATAAACACGCCTGCCGCACTGCTCGATCTCTTGTAAAATAGAAAGAGCATCATATAACCTCACTTGCTCTTGTCACCGCTTATCATCAGGCCGCCAAAAACAGCGGCAACAGCTCACAACCCTTCCCGCGGGCGATACGGTGAGCCGTATCAGCAGAGCTCAACTGGTGTTAGCAACGGCAGGAGAAAAAAAAATAAAAAATAGAATATCTGAGACTTCTCTGGTACAGTGCGGGGCTGAAGAGGCAGGGAGCCGGCACTCCACAACGGGAAGGTTGCCGGAGCGAGTCCTTGCTTTCCCCCACCAAGACTCACCGCAAGGCCTCCCATAGGCGAGAGGGGCCCTACAGTGGGGCGGCTGCGACCTAGCAAGGTATCCAGCGAAGCGAGACATCGCAGGTGCCCGCGGAAAAGAAG
>VWZY01009359.1:321917-338305 GCA_013399075.1 Chloroceryle aenea
AGCCTGGTGGTACATCGAGCTTCTTTCAACAGTATTTCTTTCTTCTACAGCAGAGGGCACGTTCCTTGGGGGTACCCCAGAGCACCCAACACACAAGGCTGGCTTTAAGTATAGTGAGCTCATGCTGAGTTTCTGTCTAAGGTTTTGAAGCCCTCATGGCTTGGCCCTGTCCGCTCATAGAAAAAGGGAGATGGAAGATGAGGAAACAGCCACCATGCCATTCCTCAAGAGGAAGCAGGGAAGAAGGCAAATCTCAAGATTAAAGAAATTATGAAATACCAGCCTCACCCCATCAGGAGAGGCCTCAGCATCTCACCTGGGAACCCCGGCCATGCCCTTCCACACCAAGCAGGGTTGCTTGCTTTTTCTCTGCTTGCACATAGCAATACTATAGCTGGTGAAACAAATGCCGGGTTCAGGTATTGCTAACCAAAAACTTTTCCCAGCGCTTTCCATCATGACTTGTGCAGCCAGCACTGGTAGTGCTTCGGGCCTTCCTCATCTCAAGCAGATTTGAGTTGTAGGTAGTTCCTTACAGGTACTATGCCCTACAGGCACAACAAAGCCTATGTGGGTGCTAGGAGCTGTTTTGTGTACTGCAACCAGTTATCAGCTGTTCAGGATGAATGGCCTGTGCAGGAGTGTTTACACATATTCCCAAACTCCCACCCCCCTGAGTGCTTAGGCTTTAATTGCTAGTCAGCTGACAGGTATAATTTACTGCCTGTTGGTGCCTACCACATACAAGTCCTCCTGAGGTTACTTTGCTTGCCCTTTTTTTAATACAACATTGTCTAGCCTGAGCTTCTTCCTTGTTCTGAACAGGTATCCGGTCTGTTCCAGAGGAAACCCAGGTATTTTGTAAGTGATGGTCTCCAATGCGGGCGAGAATGTCCAGGTATCTCTGCTGTACACACACAATTGGACAGCCATTCCCACCTTCCACCTGGTGCACCCTGTCAGTGGTGGCACAGTCATGAGTGAGCCGCGCTGTTGTCTTCCCACAACCTGGAACCCGTATGCCCTGCTGCTCTACCAACACTCTACCTGCTTAAATGCCAGAAAAAAAGCAACACGTTCAATCCCCGTTGCTGAAGCCTTTCTCTCTCGTATGCAGAACTTTATGCAAATCCCCAAGTCTGTATACCAAAATACCCAGCACCACTTTTAAATGCCAGTGTTTGATGCTCAGTTGCATCAAACTGAGTCCATTTTTTTCTGTGCCCAGGACATGCAGAAACACTTTGTGCATGAGATCTAATAAGCGCACTCCCAGACTGGCGTTCCTATATACATTCACCAAATGAGATTGGTGTGCCAGGGTCTCTCATGCGTATTATTAGCAACACAGATACAGTGACTCTACCTATCTGTGTCTGAATGCCACATGTGTAGGCATTCATGCATCATGCCTAGGTAGAGTTGCTCATGGACTGACCGCTGCATACATCTGTGACATCCCCTATCTTTGTGGAAGTTCATAATGCTTTCTGACACTCCAGCCACTGATGTAGCTTGTCCACCAGGTATGAGCTACCTTGAATCTCACAAGTTTGCTTTTTCCTCAAAGCACTAATCACAAGTATCCGAAGATAGGAAACTTTCATTCAGTATTGAAAAGCACACAGTTCTAGAGAAAGGTGTGAGAAACATGTAGTGGCCATGCCCTAAATGCTCAGTAATGAAATATAAACTTCCCTAATATAGATTTTTTAAAGTAATAATTGTAAAATTTTGACTTTTGAGAGGCTTGAGTCATGACTTTTTCATGCTGGAGGTTGGGTGTGCTGCAAAGGCAAACCATCCTCTCTGCATCTTAGTGTCTTTCACATCCATCCCTAATGCCAGAGAGCGGCACAGAGAGTGCTAATGAATAACGTCACTCTTTCTAATAAAACACAAGATAAAAATATGTCCTCATGCATTCTATATGCATATGTAAATACAGAACTTAGCCTGTGAAAAAGCTCCTGGAAATGTTTTAGGGAATTAAAAAACTGTCAAGCAGTATCTCATAGATGCCTGACAAAGAAGCTAGTCCAGCATGGCAGGATTAAGGGGGGAAATGAAATAAAAAATACTGCATTTTTAAAACTTCAAAAATGCCATTAATAGCCTCTCGAAGCACAATGGTATTGCTCTTCGGTGATCTCTTTCTTATGATGTAATATACCCAGTTTTGAAACAAGCACACTGTGCACCACAGGAAAGCCAATTGTCTACTCTTAATAAAAGCTTTTACATTTATCTGTGATATGTTGCACAATACCAAACTAAAATCAGTATTTATCACAGGTTTAGGACTAGGATGTTGGCTGTCTTGAACTTCAGACCAGGACAGATTTTCAGAGATGTTAGAAGAAAACAGGAATTGCCTGTGGAAAGAGTAATTACACTGCCAACTTGTTTGTTTGTAGCGGTGTTTATCTACGGACTATAGACAGGGATACAGATACATGCCTGTTCTCCCTCATGTTTACTCACCTTCTCAGTAAGGTTTGTAGCTGAGCACTATACATTTGAGGTAACAGCAGGTGAACTAGGGAGTACAAAGCCTTCATGAGAATACCTGTATGGCTCTGCAGTCATAGCAATGATTGTGGTCCAGGCGTACTCCAAAAAGGTGATGAGTGGAGCAGTGTCAGAACAATGAAACATCAGAAGTCATCTGATCCCAAGGGAGCAGGTGAGTGAGCAATGCTGATGTGAAAGGAGTTCATATTAATAGATGGGGCTGTTGTAAGTGTGTACATAGGGCTCCTGAAGTATCTGGTTGGAAATATGTCTCTTGGACATGTGGGCAATGTTGCCCCTGGAGGAAGGATTAAAAGTCAACAGGGCTGAGAAATGAAGGAAAAGTCAGACCATCGGGATAAAGTGTGGGCCAAAGAGACCAGAGTAGGAAGAAGTAGGAAGGAATGTGGAGCAGATTGTGATATGGTGCTCTCAAACTGAGGCTGGGATCTAACGAGAGGATGTAAAAGAGAGGTTAAGGGGAAAGGGAGAAGTAAGAATGTATGGAAAAAGACTTGTATGGAGAAACGGCAGTCTTGAAAAAGAATAGGACAGGGAAAGATGGTGTAGTAGGAAGCTGAATGGGCTGTGCCAGAAGAGAACAGGAAGAATCATGTATTTCAGACCTTCTAATAAACCCGTGGATTTCTGAATTCCCTACTCCTACCTAACCCTCACCACCAGTCCTCTTCTGTCAGCAAATACCTGTGAATCCCCCAGCAAAGTAAATTTGTCTAATCTTCCTTCTGTCCACGCACAAATGACAACCCACTGCTCTTATCAGTTTCCCTGTTAGCTCAGAGTGTCAGGGAGCTTTGCGGTAAAGCGAAAAGGCTTCAGCCCTAATGACATTCACAACAATATATTGCTGCATGATGAAAGGGGTTTTGATTTTTTTTTACCGTTTGCTTTTTTAAAAGCTATATAATTGCACATATAAAATCTGCTTCAAATGAGGACTAGGTTGCAAAATAAATACTACATAATGAGAAGTGTTATTTTCTTCTTCCTCTCCTTTGCATATGCATATGCAAAGTATATAATTGCATACTTTTCTTTCCGTGGGATCACTGCCACATTTATTTTTCAGGGTGGAGCTGCTCTGGATCTGTGTCAGGACTGCATAGTGGAGGAGGCCACTGTCAACAAGAGATTTTCTGCATTTGTGTCAGCAAATGGAAGATGTGCAGTGAATGGCAGTACAGGATCATATGAAAAAGGATGAGATCTTGGTTAAAACAGCTGAGCTGTACCTTAGGAATGTATTCAATTCCTCCATTGCCACACAGTTCTTGTATGATGCTGGATACATCAGTTAAAACACGCTTCTTGCAGGTGGCCACAAATTTCATGCTCCTAGTTTCTGGGTATCTGAATTGACATTTTGTGGTCTAATTTGCAGAAGTGCTGAATGATCCTGATGAAACCGAATTAAATTGGAGCCGGACATATAAACTGCTCTGAATGAAGACCATATCAGTTTCTTGAAATATTAACTGCCTTGAACTGAGTAACCAAAATCTACCAAACCCTTAAACTATGGATAACTCCAACCCAAGCTTATCCCCAAACCATTGCACCCTAGAGGTAACAAATTGTATTTCTGGCTGGTGATTCTTTTTGAAAGAAAGGGGAGGAAGAGGCATCTTTCAGGATGATACACCAGGAGGTGTCCTGCCCACAAAAAACAATATCCTAGCAAGGTTGCTGTGACTCACCTGGCCCTCTCATAGAGACATTCCATGGCTCCTTGGCACATGTGTTAATGGTTCTGCCATGTTGGACCATGAGCAAGTCAAATAGATCAGCGTGGTGGTCAGCGTGACAGTGAAGGGATCAGGGGCTCCTACAGGGCAGAGTCACTGTCTCTGGTGCACTGGAAATTAATGTGTGGTTGGGAAGCTGGAGTCACCAGGAGGGCTCAGGTGAGTTTTCAAGTTTTCAAGAACTGCTGAGTGCCATTAGGGTCTAGGGAAAAAGGTAGGAAGAGAGGGCTCAACTGTGCAAGTAAGGTTTAAACTAGGAGGTAGGCTGGTCAGTGATAGAAGTCCAAAAGTAATTGTAACAAATGGGATGTGGGGAATAGATGAGGAATACAAGTTGACAAGGAAACATCAATAAATGCATGAGCAGCTAGAGGAAGACTCTGCGAATACTAGGAGACAGCCACAGCAGGCACACAATCAGTTTCTGTGCCCCAGCATACAGGCAGCAACTTGTTTAAATTTCAGTGTCTCCTTACCCTCCAATGTGACCATACCCTACAGCAAACTAAGGAAACTAAAAACATAAAAGGAGCCTGTAAGAATAAAATCAGAAAGGACAATGCAAAAAAGCACATGGGCTGAAGCAATCCTAGAACCATGAGGGATCCCTTCCCACAGCAGCTGGGGAATGGATGACCAGTGACAAGTGATTGCAGTACCTGTTTTTAAAAAAGAAGAAAAGCAGCTTGAGGAATATAGGTGGAGAAAACAGCCTAACTTGAATTGCTGGAAATAGATTGAAACAAATAATCAAACAAAGTTTTCTTTTGTGTATGGGAAATAATGAAAGATAAGTAAAGGCCAAGAAAAATTCGCCAGGAACAAATCATTCTGAGCCAAGCTAATTTCCTTCTCTGCCAAGTAGCAGGTCTTATGGACAATAGATATTACATATCCTGACTTGAACAAGGCTTTCGACACATTTGTTGCAAGTGAGCTAAAATGAAACTATTGTAAGGTGGACTCCTAGCTGCTTGGAAAAAAAAAATACTAGGAGAGGAATTATCATCATCTCATTGCTGAAGTGGAAGAATTATGGAAAGCAGCTCTGCAGATGCTCTTGCTGGGACTCATACCACTCATTGTGGTTTGGTAGATAGCATATTGAGTATGGCTGTCAAATTTGTAGGAAAAGTTCTGCAACCACCTTGGCAGGATTAAGCATCTTGATCAATCGAAGAAATGGTCTGAAAACAAGAGGATTCAGTGCAATAAGACCAGGGGTAAACTATTACACCTAGGTAATAACCCCCAGATGAAGAGCAGCCAGAAAGGCAAACGACCTGCACAAAAATGCTTTCAGGATTGTGGAAGAGCTCAAGATGACTAAGAATTAACAATGCCCTACTGGTGTGGAAAAGAAACTATTATGCTGAGATGTATAAACTGGCTACTTGAGATATGTAACATAATTTCTGCACCCCTACTCAGTGCTGGTGAGGTCTGAAACTGGAAAATTCAAACTGGACTGATTCACTTTGGTCACTGAACTCAAGAGAGGAATGGGAAATTAAGGAGAGTCCAGAGAGAAACAAAAGGAACTAAAAGTCTTAAAAAACTGACCCTGGAGATTAAAAAAAGAAAGAAATGGATTTGTTTAATCTAGAGAAAAGAGGACTGAGAAGAAACACGATAACAGTCTTCAAATATGCAAAAGGTAGCTGCTCAGTGGAAGGCAGCAGGTAACTCTTTATGCTTAAAGGGGAGCATGGAGCTTAATTAGTATCTAGAGTTACAGTTTCTGCCACATGTAAGGAAAAATTTCCTAGCTAGGAGACTAAGAAAGCCTTGGAGCCGATGGAGGTTACTGAGTCTTTACCACTGATGGTTTTAAACACAGCTTAAAAAGGCATAATTTAGATATTCTTGTGTTTAGGAAGAGGGGGCACAAGACTCAAGGGCAACAGCTTGTGAGACAAGTATACATAATAACTTTCAGACACATATTTGGAAGACATATGTAGCATCTGGAGCTGGGAGTCATGGCATCATGCAAGTGTCATCATTGGATGAAGTATCTCTCAGCTCCCTGTAAGTTATTTCCAGTGCACATAACCACAAAGCAGAGAAAAAGAAAATAGATCTAATATGCAAACTTTGAAAGGTTTGTCCCCTAAATAATTTCTTGAGGTTTATTTCAACCTTCTACAATGTGTAAATAGACACAGGCTGTGCCAGAAAGGAGAATTACTCCTGCAGTGGTTTCCTTTTGCAGGTAAAAAATAGGTATTATGCCTTCATTGGTAACTTATGGAAAAAAAAATAAAATCTAGCTACATCATGTGCAATTCTGGCAAAAGGAGCTTGAAATCCCATCACCTGGGAGACAACCAAGTACTAGGATTTCTCCTTTTTGAGAAGACTGAAAGGTTTTGTCATGAACCTGAAAGACTGTTTTTGTTGCGCTGCTTTGCAAACATTTGGGAGACAGCAGTCCTTGTCCTTGTCCCGGGGGCCTGCTGTTCTGAATAGCCAAGACAAGAAAATGGTGTGAGTGTCAGCAAAGGTCCAGAGGGGAAATGACATGCATCACGCTGCACAAAACCTGTACGACATGAGTGGGAGTAAAACCTGGGTCTTTCTGATGTTCACACCAGTACCATCCATCCTCCTGCACTGCTGTCACACTGTAACAGGATTGGTTTCAACAGTTAGGTTTCCTTTACAGAGAACTCGAGTGAAGGTTGTATTTGAAGTTAGCAATGACCACAGACTGTGTGTATTGCTAAGGCATTTTTCTAGTGCTATGAAAGTGATAATGGAATTCTATGCAGTTATAATGATGCCTCCTGCATGCATAATGCCTCTCCCTAGCTTTACAGCTGTTCGCCATGTTCTCTGTGAGGGCATTTGCTGATAATAAATTGTGTTGTGGAAACATAAAAGCATGAACAAGGAAATCTAAACTGATCCAATTGTTTAATCTAGTTTAAACCTACATTTTATCAGAGGAATCCTTAACCCAGATTAATTTAGGGAGCTGATGAGGTTTGATCCCATCACCCTTATAAAAAACATGTGCAAAACCTTTGTTATTATGTTGCTATTAATAGTGCTGCCATGTATATGTATGCTCACAATCTTGTAAATATATGAGAAAGGCAAAAAATAAAAAAGCTAATACAATTGTCCCTCGTTTCAGTGGAGTCCACCTGTCTCCTGCATCCCAGGGGAAGCATCATGCATCATGGCTTCAAGTTATTCTCTTCCCAAAGGCTAGTTTATTAAAGCAAAGAACGTTCAGCCAGCCTTTGTCTATGCCTCTCTTTTGGAGATGGTAGCTTCTGTAAGAGGTTACCATACACCCAGGTTTCTTGAACATTTATTATTTTTCCATTCAAAAATTGTGTCTGGTCAGAGGACACAGATTTCAAACACTTCTACAGAATTTTCAGGTATCAGAAAGTCTGACTGGAATTGTGACTGAGCACAGCTGACAGATGTCTGACTGTCACTGACTCACCTATTGCACAGCTGCAGATTGCACCTCTCTGCTTCATGTGCGGAGAGGCTGATGATTCCAAGAAGCGTGAGAGCTATTGTGCCTATACTGTAGAGTTGATTATCACCCGTGCAGGACTTCTGATGCAAGTGGAATGTGTTGGATTGACTATGCATTTGTAGACCAACTGTACCACCTTGCAGAGCAAGGCTAACGATTTCAAAAGCCTCAGATTTGGTGCACGTGTGTTATCCCAAACATTCACATGTATTTTTTTCTGAGAAATCCTCATGAAAAAAATAGCTTCTGTAGGTCTCTGTGGAGCTATTAGAAATACTCAACAACCAAGAAATAGTTCAGGCTAAACCTAACTTATACTATGCTTTTTCAAAGGTGCAGGGGAAAGAGCAGGTGAGAATTTGTTGAGAAGAGAGAGGAATATTTAGGAGAAATGGTCAGTTTATGCCAAGCACGTTTAGCAGGTGAGGAGGCAAACCTACCCCCCCTTGCGTGCCTGGCAAGTAAGCTAGCTGTGACATGCTTTACTCCCACTTGAGAAGTGTTATATATCCCACATCTTTCATTCCACAACATTAAGGAATTCTCTCTTGGCATGACATAAAAAGTATTCATCAGGCACCTTCTCTGTTTTCCTCTCATGCTGCCAGCCAGAGAAAGATTGTCATGGTGAAAAAAGACCTTGTTTTTTGTCTTGGTTTCTTTATTATCGAGTGACAATTTATAATTGTCCATAACAAACAGGATCCCATATATTTCCCAGTATTAACATCAGTGAACAGACCTCACTGGAGTCATGCTACAAAGGAATTTAGTCCTAGCAGTATTATATGAAGAAAGCTATTCAGTGCAACATGAGTAATTTCAATTAGAGAATTTTAAGCTTTTCAGAGAATACAGTTACTTGTGCACGTGGAACCTGCAGTAGATGCCTATACTGTTACAAACAGAAGCTTCAAGTTCAGTTTTTACAGATGACTAATGCAGTTGTTACCCAATTTCTGCAGTTAACATTTGTGCAAAAGTACCATCTTTTACAAAGGTCAGACTACTTACAGGTGTTTAGTGTTACTGATATCAGCACCTGGGAATTACGTAAGCTTTAAGGATTTAACAGTAACAGGTTTTCTAAAATTATTAGGAAACTTCTGGTAGTTTGTATTTATGTCTGGATGGGATTTGAGTAGCAAAATGTCTTTTCAAAAACACCACACAACATCAAGACTGCCAAAGTGAAAGTAAAAGCCAGAACATTTTTCTCCATTCCCCCACAATATGGAAGATCTGAGAGTTTGGATTAAAATTATAGGTTCATGTCTGAGTCTCCCTTTATTTTTCACAAAAGAAAACCCAAATCTTGGAAAACTTATGTGACAGCCTGCCTCATGCTGCAATGGAATGACTTTGAGAATCGCTTGTCTGATCCCTGCTAAAAAAATGCAGTCAATTGTCACAGAAAAGTGATAGATAAATTACAGAAGGTTAGCAGCTGGCTAAGGAAGCACTGAACAGCTCAGTCTGAAATCAGGCAGGACCAGCACAGTCACCGTGGGACAGGAAAAATGCTGAAGAGGATAGCAAGCACACTAGCTTCTGCCACTGTTTAAAGCACTGCCCCTTCATTTAGCAAGGAAAGTATGAAATGGCATCATGACATGGTAGAGTATAGTATCATACAAGGAGGAAGCAAGGCAGTAAGTAAGATTGTAACCCTGGACTTCAGGAGGGCTAACTTTGTGCTCTTCAAAGACTTACTTGGAGGAATCCCTTGGGCTAAGACTCTAGAATGTAAGGGGGCCCAAGAAAGCTGGTTGATATTCAAACATTACTTCCTCCAAGCTCAAGACAGGTGCATTCCTCTGAGTGAAAAAAAACAAGTAGAGGAAGCAGGAGACCAGCATGGATGAGCAAGGAGCTGCTAAAAAAACTCAAGTGGATAAATGAAGTTCATAGCATGTGAAAAAAGGGACTGGTCTCTTGGGAAAATTATAGGAATGCTGTCAGGGTTTGTAGAGATGGAACAAGGAAGGCCAAGGCTCTCTTGGAATTAACTCTGGCAAAGGAAGTAAAAGAGAACAAGAAGGGCTTCTTCAAATGCATCATTGGTACTGGAAGACTGTTTAGCCTGGAAAAGAGAAAACTGAGAGGGGATCTCATTAATGTTTCCAAATATCTGAAGGGTGGTGTCAAGTAGAAGGGGCCAGCCTCTTTTCAGTGGTGCCCTCTGATAGGACAAGAGGTAATGGTCGCAAGGTGAAAGACTAGAAGTTCCATCTCTACATGAGGAAAAACTTCTTCACTGTGAGAACAGAGCACTGGAACAGAATGCCCAGAGAAGTTGTGGAGTCTCCTTCTCTAGAGACTTTCAAGACCCACCTGGATCTGTTTCTCTGTGGCCTGCCCTAGGTGTTCCTGCATTGGCAGGGGGTTTGACTCAATGATCTCCAGAGGTCTCTTCCAACCCCTACCATTCTATGATTCTGTGAAGGAATCACTCCAGAATCTGCAAGTTGCAAGAAAAGCTTTCTACAAGCTCCAGTTCAGAAACCATTCTCCTTCCTCTTAATGAACATAATAAACATTTTGACTCACCCACTTCTGCATGATTAGAATAATCTCACATAGCACAATCAAAAGCAGCGAGCCTATCTGTGTCCTTGCCTAAATTTGATCTTCCTGCACTTCCCAGGTAACACAAGAAAGAACATAACCTTCATGAAAACACTTAGCCAAAGATCACCTCTAACAGGAAGGTGATTCCAGGTACAAAACTGGTGCTTGGTCCTAAAGTCTTGCAGTTGTAGGTGCCTGATAAAATGTACAGACCACAGGGATGCTATCTGGTGATAGACCAGGATCATCCATGGCATTTAAGAACTAAGACTCTCAAAAGATTTCCCTTTTCCCTTCTCCTCCTCCTTGCAGATTCAGCTGTGCCAAGACAACTTGCCCAGATCTTATAAAAGAAAAATTGTTCAGGTTTTTGTTTGTTTTCACCTGTCACATTAATCAAGAAGAGAAACACCGTAAATGAGCTAGGGAAAAGTGTGCAGGTGGAAAAAAGTTACCATCAGAAATTAAAGTATTACAAATGCTAAATCATCTCAGTGAATATGGGGGAAAAACATGCTGTGGCAAAACCTCAGTATGGGAGATCTTCACAATACCAAAATACTGATATAAAAAGGAGTAAGCCAATATTCTTTCTGCCACTAGCGTAGATTGATTTGGAATGACCTATTGTGTTCACTCAGATCCGTTTCATTCTTCAAAAAAAAATTTCTTACTAAATCTTCCCAGTGAAACTTTCTAGCTAAGCAATAAGTATATAGCACAAAGATAATACCTCTGGGTTTGGTATCACTTCGTTTTTACCTTTCTGATTAAACTACAAGTATAATTGCTCTTAAAATACAATTTTACTATTTTTTTTTTGTGGAATACAATGTAATGAGCACATATACTAAATATGTAACCTGCTCTCTTGCTCTTTAGCAAAATTTAATATTTAAATAAAATACAAGATTATTTAAAATTATGTATAGCAAGCAATACAACATACCTGCATGGTAAATGTATTCATCTATATATCTAATTCCCAGCAAACAAAATCAGTGCATGGTTCTAGTGTATTTAAATAATGGATATACTCAAACCAATCTACATTAAGAACTTCATAGCTTTCAAAAAGCTAATGAAGCTTCTAGTAAATCTTCAGTGTAATATATACTGCAAATTCCTCATTGAATGAAATGACAGGACAGTACAAGTCTGTCTTAATGTCAATTACAGGACAGTTCTGCATTCGTGAGCATGAAAATTTCAATTAGCCTGAACTTTTACATGGGATTCATGAAAAAAGGCCTGAAATTGGAATCAGGGTCTCCATACTTTTGTCTCTATGATTTTTGCAGGAAAGGTGCTCCACCTAGAAATGAAAGAATACTCTGACCTCCACACCTGAAAAAAATATGAGCTCTGAGGATCAACCCAGGGGTATTTTAATAGCATATGCATTATTTCCAGACATAATGCTTGTTGGCCTTTTTATGCCCTTAATGGCATCTATCCAACTGCCTTCAGTAAATTTTCAGAATTAACTCAGTGTAGTAAACAGCTCTGTCTCATCTGTAAGAGGGAAAAAGCTCCAACTTGTTCATTTTTTTTTTTATTCACAATGAAGTAACAAAGACACTGCAAGCAAGAATATATGACAGCTTAAAAATGGGGGATCAGCTATTTGTTCCACATTTTAAATAAAAACTCCGAAACCTCTCTCAGGACTGCAGTTGGGGGGGTGGGAAGAGAGAGGTGAAAAACTTAGTTTTTGAGAAAATCAGTAGTATTTGCTTTCTACTTACAGCCCTGTCGGGTCTGTTCTGCAGTTTAACACACAATTTAACAACACAGCAAGTGTGGCAGGAACAAGAGTATGTTAAACCTGAGTTACTAAGCACAGCAAGTTAGGGCATGCACAGAGTCTGGCAGCAATGCACACAGCTCTCCTGAGTGTGTCCGTGTGTTTACACGCACGTGGGTGCACACGTTATTGTCCAGCAGGTGAGAATGAAATGAGACTGCCTTTATGAGGTACCACAGTGATCCTCAACAGTACATCCCATCAAAATAAGGATTTTAAGACTTGTTTCAGCAGCTACCAGTGTCTGGAAAAGAGTCATACCTTTTTTAGTGGAAGGTGATCTAGCTGTCGCATTTACTGGGACTTGTAATGCATGCAGGGCAATTACAATACTGATAATGCTACCAAAAATGAGGTGTATCAGAACAGAACTTTGCTTTCAGAGCTGTATATTGTATCAGCAAAGTGTGAGGATCTATGTACAGAAGTTAGGATTAGGTAAACCACAGAACAATTTCTATGGTAAATGTGTGTGAAAAACAGTACGTGGAAGATAGAGCAAAACAGATGACAGCTGCAGGAAAATAGGAAGTCAGATAGCCCCTTGCAGAGATGTTATGAATGATGATACACAAAAG
The DNA here is from genome assembly GCA_013399075.1 of Chloroceryle aenea. Classification (NCBI taxonomy): domain Eukaryota; kingdom Metazoa; phylum Chordata; class Aves; order Coraciiformes; family Cerylidae; genus Chloroceryle; species Chloroceryle aenea. Next base: position 334,656 of record VWZY01009359.1, read on the forward strand.
AATTATTCTAGCAATTTCCATTTCCACTGGTGAAATTAGATACAAAAAATGGACATCGTGAAACAATGAACTGTATCATTGCTTTATGGGATGTGGAATTGTGTAATAAGATGTTACAAATCTGTGAGGCAGAACAACGTGTGCTATTCTCAGCAGAATAATTCAGGGCTTAACAGCAACTCCTTTCCTTGAGTTTTAGCAATGGAGTCTGCATAGTTCTCTCCTTGCACAAAACTGTGCAGAGGATATGATACAATCAGTAATTCTCAAGATCACACCTTTCAGCTGATGCTTCTTTAATGTGTCACGTCCCAAGTTTTCACGGGAAGCGTAGATTATAAGATAGAAGGTACCAAACACCTACCTCATGTCAATAGGGCAGTAATGCACATAATTATACCCAGTGCTTTACACCCTCTTCCCCTCCAATATTGGCAGTGCAGCAGCTGACAATATTGGCATGTTTCCATTGGCACCACCAACTACTCATGCTCAGCGCTGTTCCAACATCCCCTGATGTAAAATTAGAACAGTAAGACCACATCCTGCCTTCCTTTGTTTGCTCACCTATTTAGGCAACGGTTTTAACTGAGCCTGAACCGTCCACTCCTGTGCACAGAGGGAACCGTGCACAGAGGAGCTGTGCTGTCCAGTGTTTCCATGGCACGCTGCAGTAACACAGACTGATACCAGTGGAGAGAGCAACCTCTCTGCAGTAGTCACAGGCCACTGCAGACACTGGTGGTGCTGCAGGCAGCATTCATACTAGGGATTTTCTTTGCTGACAGAAAGCCCTCTGCAACATTGCTGTAATTTCTCTGCTCATAGAATATGTGCAATAGAGGTTAAGTCAATTATTAAATGGCATGACGTTTTCACTTACCTGAGGTACCAATACAGTGATCTTTCAGTAGTTCCTTCAACTTCAAAAGATTGGAATACTAGCAATCATCTTTACTGACTATGTTCATTTCCATGGCAATGCTGTTATTTGTCTAGTGTTTTGTGTGTGCCAGGCACTCTGTGAAGAGGAAATAAAACAAAGCCCAAGCTATTTACAGTTTGACAACCTGTGTCTGCATCCTACAGTAGCACTTCTACAGTAATTCCAAGGCATGCACATGAGTGTGCACACGTGTACATGTTCATGGGGAAACCGGGAGGCTTGCTTTGTTTTGAGCTATGTCAAATCCATGGTTTGGCTCAAGAACCTGCCAAATAAATGCTAGCATTGTCAAGTGGAGATGGAAGAGCATGTGGAGAAGAAAGAGCAGCAGAAGCAAGGTGAGACTATGGCTTTGGTGGCAGTATTAGTATAAACTGGAACTGCAGTATCAGCACCACCGTAATCCTGTCTTTTTGGTGGTTTAAACTGCTGTGGAACTGTGTTGCACCTGCTGCAGAGATGCAAGCAGGACATTTGTGCAAATATTATTGCAGGTGAGTGTGAGTTGCAGAACTGGGAGATGAATACACAATAAAACAACAACAAAGAAAGGAACAAAAGAAGAGAAACAAAAGCTCAGTTACCTGTAAGAAACAGCAGCTCTGCTCTGTGTAGCATTTGTGGTAGAGTTTTAGACAGCCACACTGGAAAGAGTAGTAGAAGTTGCACTTAGAAATACATAGGAAGCAACAAAAGTACTTCAGAAGACTGGTACAGCAAAATTTGCTTCTTTTAACCCTAACTTCCTGGGCTCTAAGCATTTCTAAGTCTTGAAGCTGAACAAGTCCATTGTCACCATGAAAATACCAATGAAACTGAAATGCATTAACATTACAGTTTTTCCTATCTTTCAAACCAAAACAAAAGGCATTTGGCTCTTGGCTCTTACCATTCTGTAGTTCTACCAAAAATTAATAATTAACAATAATGAAATTGTTCCATGCCCCATATCTCTTTTTTTTGGTCAGTGATTTATATCTATCATTTAAATTGGTGAGGCTAGTAAAAGGTCTCGCTATATTTATACATAAAAATATAAATATAGATATCACACAGAAAATTACTGTCAGAGTTTTGAACTGAACCTGTTGAAGTTCTGATAGGTTCAATCACTTTTTTTTTCCATGTCACCAACAACTACTGTTTAATAGCCATAGTAGGGTGTTCCAGTTTAAACAGTTTGGGTTTTGTTGTTTTTGTTGTTTTTTTTTTTAATTTGGCAGGCTGTGTCCACAGTGTCTGTACCCTGAAAGGATCCAGACTTTTTCATGTTATGTCACATCCAAAGATCACCCCTTAGATAAATGATCATTGAGCAGCGCACCTTTCCAGAAAATTGTACGCTTTCTAACACTGAGTCTTTGTCAACAGACCAGCTCAGCTGTTCTGCTATCTGGACTGCACACGAAAGAATGATCCATTTGTTTCTTGCTCTTCAGCTGCCCTTACAGATGACAAACAGGTTTCTATACGGGACTCAGGAATAGAAGAAAGAGGACTAATATATAGCATGCAACTCAGCATTGTGTGCTTTGAGAGTGGTGTTTGGAAACAAGGAGAGAGTGAAAAACAATACGTGAAGTGGAATTTTCCTGTATATAATTTAGCTGCAGCTGCAATGTACAGAGGCCAAGTTATTAGAGGTGAACTGGAAAAGAAGCAATAAAATGCCATTAACTTTGGCACTTTAGAAGTTAGGGAGGGAAATGACCCATAAGACTTCTGTCAGAGAAAGATTGCTCCTTCCAGGACTGTGATAAGTACACCAAATAGGGAAGAGTAGGAAGCACATGCACCATGCTTTATCCCTGCCTTTCCACTGGCTTGTCCATCCCCTGAGTGGAGGAGGAAAAACCTTCAAAAACAGGCTGATGAGTTTTCACGGGTTCTTTTCAACAAATAAATGTTGGAATAAGAGAAAATGAGAGGCTTTTCCTCACTGACTATGGATGAGAGATTTCGTATGAAGAAAACCTGCTATCAGTATACAGCTGCAATACTTTCATGATTTGTCCTTCAGAGATGGATTATACAACTTTTCTTATTACAGGAATGTGAAGATTAAAGATCCTAAAAGCTCTATATTTTTGAGTCATTGCAATAAATGGACCAGGAATGTGGGGCAATTTCCAAAATGCATTTTAATCCATAGTAGGCTGAAAGTTGTGCACTGTAAGCATTTTTAATTGTTAGATGGAAGTAAATGTAAATTACTGAAGAATCAGAAAATCCCATTCCAACTAGCAGCTCACGTAGTATTTCAATCATATGTATACAGTCTTTTGGAAGGAAGGAAAGGAAAGGAAAGGAAGGGAAGGGAAGGGAAGGGAAGGGAAGGGAAGGGAAGGGNTACAGTCTTTTGGAAGGAAGGAAAGGAAAGGAAAGGAAGGGAAGAAGGGAGGGTGGAAGGGAAGGCAGGCAGGAAGGGAAGAAGGCAAAAAATCTGTGGTAAACTACCACTTAATGACCCATTTTCAAAATCTAGTTGTTGGCTTGCATATAGAAAAGCTTTTCCCACATCTCCTAAACTGCACAAATAGCTTTTCTATATGCAAACTTGCATCTGCAGTGTGTACGCACCTATATCCAGGATGGTGCATACGCAGAAATAGATGTGAAAATTGAGACTTACAAATGTAGAGGCCAAGCTGAGGTCCCTTTTAAAGTTACTTTTCAGATACTAATTTAAATATATAAAAGAGAA
>VWZY01009359.1:338676-383522 GCA_013399075.1 Chloroceryle aenea
TTGTGCACTGTAAGCATTTTTAATTGTTAGATGGAAGTAAATGTAAATTACTGAAGAATCAGAAAATCCCATTCCAACTAGCAGCTCACGTAGTATTTCAATCATATGTATACAGTCTTTTGGAAGGAAGGAAAGGAAAGGAAANATTGGGAGCTAATCTTTCTCCTCTCCCCACTCTACTTATTTCAGACTTTCCCAACTGTGTTAGATATAAAAGGGTCTGAGAAGAAAGTATTATCATAGCTAATGCAGTGCCCAGTGTATGAGTCATATACCAGAGTGCCCACTCCTGTGTGTGGACAGAGGGACTTGTAACACAAAAGGCTCTGAGGAGGAGGGACAGCACTTGAGCAGCCCCCAGCTACTGGGAGGCTGGAGTTGGAGCTGGCTGGTGATAACTGGATGAATTGTTTCCATCACATGGTTAATGACTCAGCATCATTATCCCAAAGTATTTATTTTTTCATCTCTACCAGCTTGTCTGGCACACTTGTGTGGAAAAGAACAGGGGGACTGCGAGAGGGGAGGTAGGCATTAGGGTTTGTAGCCTCTGCTGAGTGAGTATCATGAATATTTTCCACTACTGCTTTGCCACCTCTAGGGTTGTAACACTACAACTGTATCACCATCAGAGAGATTCCCACTGGCTGAAGTAAAGCTTGGATCAAGGCTCAGGTGCCTCTTAGTCGATAAACATGCAGTTCTCTTCCACAGCAGCAAGTTTAACCCAGTTGCTTCTACCTGCACACAGCACACAGCTGGAAACCCATCACCTAGGTTGACAACAGTGAGGGTGCAAAGCAAATACGGACACCCTGTGCATTCTCAAAAATATCAGGAGTCATATGTCTCCACATCACTGGCAACTGCTGAGTAGAAATGTCCATGACAAGCGTGGGAGTAATCAGTGTATGTGCAGTATATACTGATATGTGGCTGCTGCAGCCCTCGTTCCCTTTAGCTGGTTCCCAGAATAAGAAAGTGATAGTATGTGTAGGTTTATTTTAAGTAGGGCTAGAGCACACATATAGCTGGCTTGTACACAGTCCCCTGCAAATACTGCTAACACGATGGGATATATTATGTCATCATGTCCCTAAATACCTCTGCTCTACAGACTGAATTTGACACAGAACTTTTGAAAAACAGTAACACTTCCAATATCTTCTCTGTTGTCAGTGGAGTGGAGACATGCTAATGTGGATTTTTGTGCTTATCTGTATTTACTGCTAGCCCACTGGCTTTGTCACTAATGTTCATAAAGACACCCACAACAATAAACAGTGGAGCCTTGCTAACACCTCCCACCAGCCACATGGCATTCAGAGCTTAAGGTTGGAAGGTCACATATTCCTTCCCTTTGTTTTTATTCCATATTTGGTGAAGACCTTCCATGCAAGGGCACTCAGTTGCCTGCACTGTTTGGAGTGGAAGGCCTTTTTCCAGCAGAAGGTACACACTCTCCCTCATCTTCAAAATGAAACACAACCAGCAAAAAGAAGATGGGCCCAGTCATGCATGGAAGTATTTAAAACAATTGTTGTCATTGAAATATTAGGCACCATCCTGATGCTGCATTCTGCCCCAGTCAGCAAGGAACAGAAACACCGAGAACCCCTATTCATCGAGAGCATAATCACTGAAAGCCAGTGTCTATCAGGCATCCTGGTGCTGTGGGATGCTCCTTGATTTGTCTTTCCAGAGCCAACAGATTGCACATCACATCAGCAGCTACTTTGCCACTGAGGACAACGCATGTATATGTTAACAGAAGAAATAGCCCATTAGCTATTTTCTAGTTACTAAGAGCTATCTCAGTGTGCAGTCTGCTGCATGAGCAATATCTTCTTGGGCAAAGAGCAGATTTGTTGGCTGGGCAGTCGTACTTTAGGTCAGTATTTTACATGGAGCTTTTCTACCATCTGTGCTTCTCTGCTCTCTTACTTGCAGAGGGGAGCAGCCAAAAGCAGAATCCAGCTCTTAATTTAGACCCCAAATGTTATATAAAAATTATTCATCCCAGATGGACTTGGTCTGAGAAGACACTGTTATAAGAGACTTGTTAAACAGTCAATATTACAAATTAAGATGAATCAATGCCTCTCCATGTTACCTGTTTGTGTTTCCTATTCCGTACTTCAAAGCATGTACTCGCTTAATAACTCAGCTACACATCCAAGGAGTTGGAAGAGCCCCTTTGAACTTAACAGATAGGCTGTTACCAAGTAAGAAAATGTGGTTTGTGGTTAATTTAAATTTACTGAAGTTTGACACATTCAGTCACCTTCCATATCAAACAAAATAGCCCAAACAATCCAGCCCAATTATCTCCTGATGAGGGATATTAATATTCGCAGTCATTTCCAGGAATAAAGCAAGATGGAAGCAAACATTTTCCAAAACAGAACCCATTCTGTTTGCCTTCAAGCAGTGTTCACTGAATTTCTGTTTGGCAGCCACCAATTGCAGGTGGTACTCTGAGGACTCCTTTGGTTCAAAAAATAAAAACCCAGGTATCTCAGCTTGATAGCTCAGAAATGAGGCATTTGAAACCACAGTACACGCTTTGAAAAATGGCCCAAAGTCAGTGCATACTCAGGAAGTCTGAGAAATAATAGGAGTGGAAACCTCCTCTCCAAGTCCTGTCCTGAAGTACAAGACTCACATACAGACCCGATGGCATAATACACATTTGTGCTGCCTGATCAAGAGTAAGGTTACCAGCAGTTGTAGAGAAGATGTGTCTAATGGACATATTCTCACCTTTATGGATAAAATCTTGGGAATTAAAAGGAGGAACTTATCAATTACATGAGAAAGAATGGCATTTGTCCTCCCTTTAGCATAATGTTCTGAAGCATGTGAAAGATTAGCATTAAGCATTGCCATGGGCCATTTGCTGTAACACTACCTAATCAACTTCCTGAAATAAAAGAACACGTTTCAGCTCCTAGGTAGAAACTTTCAGGCATATGAGAATATAACCAAAGAATAACTTACCACAAACATGGGCTACATGTAGAAATGAGACAGATCAGTGGTTTACTTGACTCAAGAAGAGGTTCTGAAGGCAAAAGGTCTCCTAAAGTGCCTGCATTTGCAAGCATAACCTCACTGAAGCATCTAGGATCTCATGGTTATTTCCTACTCTACGCATAAAAAACCACTGACACCTTACTGATAATTTTAAATGATGGCTATAGCTAAAAGATGCCTTCTAAATACTGAACACCTTACCTGGCAGTACCCTTTCTCCCTTTTCCAGAGAACTAACCCTGGCCACAGAAGAAATTCACACATTAAAACTACTTGAAGACATAATGACAGGGCTGAAGTATCCAGTAACAAACCCAGTGTACCACAGTGAAGTAGGAAGCCTGCTAATAGCCTTACAATATCAGACACAACAAGTTGCTAATTTAACAAGCTTCACTAACAGAGGATTTCTTGGCTGTTTCTCCCCTAACAGGCATTTTTTTTCCCAGTTTTAGTTCCTCACTAATCCTGATTCCTCAGACTCATTTTTCTGAATTTTTCAACATGCTGATTTCCTAGTTATTTATTTACTTGTGTGTAAAAAGTCCATCTCCACAGTATTACATGATTCTTATTACAACCAGCATGGATGGTTGCTAACCAGGAGGTTAGCTCTCTGAATGCACAGAAACTAGAGCACTCTAGAGTGTAACTGGCTATTTAAAATGACTCGAGATGCCAGCTTCATGCCAAGTGTGCCTTCTATAGAGCCAAGACTTCACCCCATGCATTTTCAGAGAATCATAAAAAGATGACTTGGAATCACTACCTTGCAAGCCTATTCATGTTATGGTGAGAAAATGTGAGCAATGAATAAGCCAGCTTCTCTACAGTAAGCAGCAGAACCGCCTGTGAAGTCAGTGAGACAATTTTGCTTCCTCTGCATCTTGAGTCTGCAATTTCCAGGCAATCTTACTCTACACTATCAGTGAGATAGTGCTGCCTTGTCCCAGCCTCTCCACTGGGACAGTCATCCAGCAGCAGCAGGTCCTGCTCACACTGCCTGCCTCTGGCACCGGTTAATGGGACTCTCAGTCTGGAGGAGGAGGAGCATAGGCCCCCTGGAAGAAAGGTTGGCAGGGAGTGAGTTCAGGACCCCACTGCAGGAGAAGGGGAGTGGTCCTTGCAAAAGCAGGGTGAGGTATAAGGTGAAAGTGCAAAAGCAGAAGGTGGGAGGCTGGGACTTTCTGTTTTTCAGCCAGGTAAAGGCTTGGTTGAAACAGAGAGGAGGTAAGGCAGAGTTCAGGCTGTCTGGGAGCAAGAAGACTAGGGGAACAGCAGTGGGAGGCAGAAGCAAACCTAGTAAGAACAGAATTTATTAGGAGATTGTTAATGTGTTCACTAGGTGACAGCAGGTTAGCCCATGCTCACTGCCATCAAGTGCATGCAGATTTGCACAACACACACAAGAGCATGTGCATTTTTCACTTGCACAGGTAATCTTAGCACATGGACAAAGAAATAGTGAGGCTACTTTTTTTCTGAGTTTTAGACCTTCTCCACTCAGAAAGAGACCAGTACATATCTCAGCTATCCAAGTTGAGTGAACTTCATCTCCAGGTGACTACAATTCAGGTGTTCTGCATCAGGCAGATGGCTAAGACACAACCAAAGTGTCACACAGAAAGAAGTACCTGGAAATGCTTTTGGCACCCAGGATTCTCTTAACCAACCAGGATGATTCTGAAATAAGGGTAAGTGTCTCTCCTTCTAATGGAAGAGAAGTTGGCAACAGGATGTCTGTCATCTATGCACACAAGAAGAATGAAGCCAAACTGATCAGCTTCCACTTCAACAGTGTCTTTAAAGTTGTTGCTATGGCCTCTTCCTACCTCTGAGCTCCTCCATCATCCTGCTTCTCTGCTGGCTTCCAATTCTTGCAAACATGATGTGATGAAGCATATGGGAAGGATATGATCTACCAACTGGATGCAGGATTTGTTTACACAAGATTTATGCTGAAAAAGGTACAGGAACCTGCTCAGACACACCCAGGCACACCCATGTTCTGTAGAGCCGTCTAGTGTTGGCAGAAAAGCAGTGAGGAGGGCTCACATCACCCTCCAGAGCTTCCCAAGAACTGGAAGATCCCAGGGAGACCTACTTATGAAGAGGACCACATCCCTGTGGCAAACAAAGCACTGCCACTCACTGTTACTGTGGTTGTGTTGGTAGCTGTAGCAGTGGACCATAGGCAGATAGAGCATTTAAAGACCTTTTCCTTTTAAACCTGTGTCACAATGATAAAACCCTTTGATCTCTTGTCCCTCTACTGTTTCCAGCCTTGCCAGTAACAGCAGTGTGACAGCAAGCAGAGTCCCTTGCTGTCATTCTTCTCTCCCATGGGAAAGCAGCTACATTTTCTACCACAGAAAGTAAGCTTTGGTTGTGAACAACCTGGGGACTAATGTCTCCACCACCTTCAGCAAAGGGGAACACATCTGTGAAGGCTAGGCCTACCAGGGCATAGCTAGTTAATAGAGATATATAATCCTTTTTCTGGGTTACTTTTTGTTGAAATGGTTTATGCCTTCAGTTTTGTTTGTATCACACACTTAAAAACCAGGGGAGGAAGACCTGGGCTTGTAATCTGAGATGCTTCTGGTTCAGTCAGAAATAACTCAAAGATGCAAAGACTAGGAGGGAGGGTTTTGTGAAAAGCACCCTTTGGGATTTGCAGCTGCCTGCTGATACTGACCCTGAGCCTGACTGATGGCCAGCAAGTGTTTTGGGTTTAGTCAATACTATGCATTCACATCCAGGACAAGTGGAGTTCAAATTCTTCCCGACAGACTAATTAGGCAAAATATTTAGAAATGCTGTAATTCCATTCATGCTTTTGCCATAACATTTAGAGAAACAACAATGCTTTTCATATTCACTGATACCAAGAGCCTCTGTCAGCATCTATGCTGGAAAAACACACAGTCCCATCAATGTACACACACTTATACCCAGGCCTGCGTAACTTTTACAACAGAAATACCTGCTGCACCAATGCACCTGCACCTCAGCATCCAAAATTTGCTCGTATGAGCACACCTGAGAAGCCCTTAATTGGATTCAGAAGGGCTTGCTTCTGTTCAGTAAAAGGGCAGTATCATTTACAGCAGTAGCAGAAAGATAGTCAGATGGGTTTATTCCCTGCCAAAATGGGCAATGTATATTTACAAAGCTTTTCTAGTTCCTTTGTTGTGCATTCTTTCCACACACCATTACAGAAAGATCATGTTAACGGCAGTGGCTGCTGCATGGTATCATATTGCTTTTCTTTTATTTCCAAACAATTTAAAAAAAACAATGAAACCAAACAACCAAGAAAGAAAAGAAAGGAAATCCTGGAAATGTTAAACAAACTAATCTACTTTCATTAGGCTGTAACAAAACCATTAAAAACCTACTCATCTTTGAGGGGGAGGGGGCAATACAAATATTGTCCTGTTTTTTCCTTTTTTTTTTCAGATTACAGTGTGTCATGATGAAACCACCACTGCATCATGATCAGCATGCTTAAGAGTGCAGCCAACCAGTTCCAAAAGGGTATAAAAGCTAATGCCCAAGAGTTTATAGAGTGACAGAGCCAATTCCAGTACTGATTTATTGAAACTCAAATTGGAGCACTTAGATTTCATTTCTGCCAAATGATGTCGTTGGAATGCCTGGTTATTTTCTCATGTGAATAACACAAAAAAAAAAGCTCTGGAACTTTTGAAATTAAAAAAAGCCTTCTCTCTTTTTGTTAGTCTTCAACAAAACCAGCTAGTCTTCAACAAAACCAGCACATCCAGCACATTTCCTGGTGCTTCTCTTTTCCCAGTGTTTTTTAAACCTTTAAGATGTTGTTTGTTTGGGATTTTTTAACACAAAACCTGAATGGATCTTCTGCATCCAGGTACATGATGCAGTGGTCCAGGGAGGCATGGGCTCCTCCCTTGCCCTACTCCACTCCCATTCTTTGATGTGTGCCTAATCCTGTAAACACCTCAAATGAGGACTGGCTTCTGGTTCTACTATTTGTTCTATCAAGTGGGAAGGCATTTTATTTTTCTGAAATGAAAGAGCCAGTTTATGCCCTTTTATGGACCATTTGAGAACTCGATGCAGTGGAAACTTTCTGAAATAAAGGTTCCCTTGTTTATAAGCCCTTTGTGTTGCAAGTTGCAGTACCACTTGTTACACTTAGGAAGCATCCTGCATGCTCTGTTAAGGAAATCAGATCTTCACATTCCTTCTCCCCAGGATTCAGTATGAGTTTTCCAATGCTGTCTTTAGCCTGCCATCAATTTATGACAAACCTAGTGAAAAATACTCTATCTGAAGCTAGTTTGTTCCACACATGGGCATGAAACTGTCTTCCTCAATATGAATAGGTGTATATTTATGAAGTAAACAATACCATGGGATCCAATACAGTAAAACTCCTTTTATTTAAAATATGAAAATTCCTGTCACCCAACGCTTGATCACATTTAGTTGAGAACCACTTACCCAACCCCATCCTGTTTATATGGTCCCCCTTTTGTTCCCCAAGCTCTGAGATAAACCGAAAAGGCTATCATTAACAGGAACAACTCTGACCTCTGTTAAAACCAGCTCCATCAGTATTGATGCTGCAGTAAAAAAACAGTCTTTATGTATAAGCTCATCCTGCCAGAGGTATTCTTGCTGCCCTTCAGTTTTGAAGCAGTGTTTTTGTTTCCAATTTACAAAAAGCTTCCTTCACTTGCTTATTGAAAGACCAGCCTGACAACCAAGGAAATAAGAAATTTAGCTAAGAAGTTCTATTAGGTTATAATAAAACTACAGAACCTATTTGTATGTCCAGTTAGAAAATGAATGAGAGGAGGCAAAGAGACAAAATGTCTATTTATCCTTCTATCTATCTATCTATCTATCTAATTTTAAAACCACAAATACAACTTAATACAGCAGTATGTAGCAGGTGTTATTTTTGAAATGGGAACATAAAATTTCAGTCTGTTTTTTTTATTTAACCACAAATGACAGAAAATAATCAGCTGAAGGAACTGAGGGTCTCTTAATACCATTAAGCTATGAAGTTGTAGAAATGACAGCAAAATAATTACTGTTGTGCTTGTTGAGTCATAGGAGCTAAGCTCCATGTTTCCATGGATATAGAGCTTCTGGTTTATGGTTTGGTCTTTTCCTATTTAAAGATCAATACTGTGCTAAGCAGAAAGCAGGATTCAATTCAACATGTCTTTTGGTGTCTAAACATCAATAGTGCAAACTGCCAGGGAGCCTGAGCATGCACATACAACCTGGGCTCGATCCAGACCACCCATTTACATCATGCAAAGTGACTGAAAAACCAAATTAGTCATCAGGCAAAAGAGCCCTGTCATGTTCACAAGCATCATGTCCCTGATATTAAGCCTCCGGGACATCTTTACTCCACCTCCAAAACCATGATATGGCAAGAGGTAGAGGCAGCTGGGTCAGGGCCCTCTGACATTTGTGACTTCCAAGAAGACATGTGGACTCACGAGTCACCAACTGTATGTCCAAGTGGCTCTGTGATCAAACTTTTCCCTCTGGTGCACCTTCCTCTCTCCTCCTCTTTCCCCATGTGCATTTTCCCTGATGACATTCCTCTCTGCCTTGATATAGAATCATAGAATCATANTACTCATGGTCTTGCTAGTGCTCATGTGGCCATATGGTCACTAGTATGAACAGGAGGCTATCAAGATGGAGGAGAATGCCAGTGAGGAATATGCTTGGAATAAGCATATTACGTGGACTGAGATCAGCATAAAAGTGTCCACAGGGAAGTATCATGAGTGCTCTGACCTATCAGCCAGCCCTAAAGATGGAGTTAAAGAAGAGCCCAATGCTCATTTCTCCTAAATCCCTATCCCACACTGGGCTCACAAAATGGAGAAGATCATATCAGACAAGCAAATACCAAGCTGTTGCTGGTTTATCCATTCTAGGCTTACAAAATCAGTTGGCATTTGGTCAAGCAGGTTATTATTTATTACCATGTTTCACATTCAGAGCAATGTTCTGCTATTCAGTGAGAAGTGGCACCTCTACTAAGTCAACCAGGTAAATTCTACACAAAGCAAATTGCACCTCAGAAATACCTGTGCCCCAGACTGAGAAGCTTCCAGGGATGCAACCATGACACCAGCAAAAGCAAACAAGTAAGGCAAGAGATAATGAGAAACCCCTGTAGAAGATTAAAATGGTGAGAATTTATGGGGCAGGTGGGCAAAGCATACCTTCAGACTGGGCACTCGCATGGCAGAAAATTTTAACAAAATCGGTTTGACATTTAAGGGTGCAATTAACTTGTGAGGGCACAGAGGGCATCTCTAGCTCACACATTTTTAACTGACTTAACTCCAGACTCTCAACAGTGCCATTGGTGGGGTATGGGAAGGTTGTCCCATGTCAGCATCTGTGAGCATGAAGGACTGGGGTGTTTCTTAACACTTCCTGGCACCCAGCTCCTGGCAGCCTGGGCTGTATGTGTCCCTGCCTAGTCAGTGCCCTCTGTGCAGCAGCGTCTTCCTTTCCCTGCTATGTTCCCAGACAGAGGGAGACGGGAAAAACAGAAGCTTTGAAGACAGCAAGTCAGCCAGCTGTCCTGGAAGTCCTCGCTAAGAGTGACAGTTGAGATGAAGGGGAGCTGCCAGAGGATGATTAACGTTATCGGTAGCCATCATTTAATGAAGGACATGAGAGAGGGAGAGAGAGGGGGAGAGATAAATGGGTTTAGTAGTGTGGAAAGGGCTGAACTTCAGCTGCTTAATAGAGAAAGCTGAGAAATACCATGCTCGGAAACTCTGCAGGTGGGGCGACTAGACAGTGTTATTGCCAGCCTAATTTGCCTCCCACTTTTGATCAAAATACACAAGCCCCTAGGGTAGCAATGGTTTCACTTCAAGCTGCAGTGCTGGCTTTTTTAATCCCTTTATCACCCATTCCTACATTTCTGAGCAATTCCCTGCTCAGGCTGATGTTTCCCCGCTTTGTCTCTGTGTCACAAAAGATTTTGTTGGATCCTTTCAGCCATGGCTGAATTTCATAAGAACAAACAATACATCTGCAAGACATGCGGCACCTGACAGCCCTTCCTATCTCCTTATCACACTGAGAAGTACAGTCCTTTGCAGTGGTCTTCAGCCAGTCTGAGTGCCTGCATCTTTCCCCTCCCCTCATCTCAGTAGGATGTGCATGGTGCTCAGCCACTTTGGAAAAACTCAGGCTATTTCCACAGAAATTAAATCATCTCTTGGCTAAATTCTCTCATGTGCTGTTCAGCAGATGTAGGGGCACTCTTTTTCCAGCTCATGTAGCTGATCAGGTTCTCCACACTCAAGAAAGCACTAGTACAGAGGACCAGCTCACCATGTGGGCAAGCTCACGCAAAAGCTTACCGCGGCATGTGGTTTTGGAGGGGTGGCTAGTCTATGAGGTTTGCTAGCATGACAGCTGCCTTTGGAGGAAGGCCCGGGTGTGTTTTCTTTTCTAGAATGTACTGCCTCAACTATCCCGAGGAATCTTGGTTTGGCCAGGAGGAGCCCTTCATCTCAGGGCCTTTCAGCAGCATTTCATCCTCCCTAATTTGGGCAGGATTTAGCTCTGCAAGAGCAGTGAGGTTGTACCTTAAGATCATACTTTTAAAAAATTATTTAATTTTTTATTCTTTTTTTTAAATAAGGTATAATTACACACAGCACATAGACTCATGAATCAACCTGATTCTGTTGTGACAAGTTTAGCTCTGGGTGTGTAATCTGTCCTAGGAGATCACACAATTTTTCCTTCTCATTCCTTTTAATAGTAAACTAACGTTGCCTGACCTCTCTTTCTTCGCATTTAATCATCAGCTATTAAAATGACAGAGAATAACACCTCCATTTGCCCAAACTGTTCAGCCTGTCACTTGACATCTTTCTCTCACAATCACAAAACAGTTTCCTTGTTTACTCTCCACTCTGGCATGGACCTTCTGGTTCCTTCTTTTCTTCTTCCTTTCTGTGTCTAGTATCAGTTTGTCTACTGCTGCCTTGCTCTGGTGGAAAAAAACCTGAAGGAACAGAAGACAACTAAAGGCCATATCAAAAGAGATTTCTGTGGAAAAACAAGGGGCTGAACAACTGTTTATATCTACAAATCATCTGACAGGGGCAAGGTAGACAGTATACTGACATCTCTGATCACTGGGTTGATCAGCGTCCGTTCGCATCCTTTGCCTCCCTTCTTTCTTACTGCTCTTTCCCACCTGTTGTTTTGTCATATGAGTATGGGGCCACCATAAGGTCTTTGCAAGGGTACTCTTTTTATTATCTGCAGTTGTGGTGGCCAGAGGAGTAAGATCCTTAAAGCATAAGGAATAAGTTGTATTAATTTATATCACCCTATGAGATGTTATGTGTAGGTCAGTTATCGTTATCCTCCAGACCTAAGATTCACCTTCACTCATAGGACTTGACCTCTTCAGTACTGATGCACGCCATGAAATTTGGCATGCCATAATTGTCTTATGACCTTGTAATTTTCTTTTTTAAAGATCAATACAGTTCTTTTAAAATATTTTACGAGCAGAAATAAACACTGCAAGCTACTAGCTGTCTTCATCAGGCAGAAAGAAAACCAGTCCCATCATCACAAATACTAAAAGATCAGATGGCAAAGAGCAGAGCAATGTTGAAAAGAAGATAATGGCATCTGAACAGCCCTGTCAGTGACCTTTACAGCTCCTTGAAGCAAAACCACAAGCCTAGAGAAATGCTGCTGAGATGTACCTTGAAGAAAAATTGCCACACTCCTGAACTAAAGCAAAAGCAAGAGAACTTCTTATGCACTTTGCAAGGTGGAGCTGAAGTACACCCTGCTGTTCTTGCTGGGGTGCAGCCTGTCCTAATCTGCTACCTAGAAGCTGCAGAAGGTGGAAAATCACCAGGTCAGAAAGCTGTCCCACCACTGATTTATTCTGAGGCATTCATTATTGAGCTAATCTCCACTTTACAAAGACACTGTCAATAATGCCTTTGGAAACAGACCTTTGCTTGCCCAGCCAGTAGCTGGGAAGCAGGCTTGGGCCTGTCTCAGCTGCAGTAACCACATACTCATCCCATACTCAGTCCCCCATCTCATTGCCACCCAAAGGGGCAGGTGTGTTGCTCCCTCTCCTCCACTGCTTCCTGCTCTGCTCCAAATCCCGCTGTACTGCTCTCCTAAACCCTGGACAAACTGGTGTGGCTCACTACACCATCAGAAAATCTCTGCAGGGTTTGTGACTCACTACAACCTCTTGTCAAGGATGGGTGAGCAGCCCTGACCTGCAGACTGGTCAGCTGGAGCAGGGGAGAGAGAAGGGGCAAGCACAACTGTCATGCCAGCCTGCTGGCATCAGTCAGTTCAGCCCATCTGGATGAATAACACCCTCAGACTGTGGATCAGGCCTGCCATGACAACCCCTTCATACAACTAATTGCATCTCTCACATCACACCTCTCCAGCCTCTTGCTCCACCTTGTCCCCCACCTTGCAAAAGTAGATCCTGACAGTCTCACTGTCAGCTTCCACCTTGGCCTCATAGGCAGTGAGAAACCCTCCCCATTGTGGCAGTACACAACCAGGCCCTTAAAACCCATGTGGTTGTGCCCTCATGGATGAAGGTGTGGAAAAGGGTTGGCATGCCGTGGGTCAGCACTTGGAGCTGGGGGCAAGGCTGGCAGCTGGCTCCCACTGCATGGTCTGTGGCCTGTCTTTGTGTCTTGACATGGTTCGTTCTGGCCATCATATAAATGACAAATGGCTACAGTAAATTTTCATCATTGCCTTCCTATTGCCTGTAGGTTGTTAATTGTACATGACTGATGTTAGAAATTGTTTCAATAAATTGCCATCATCAGGTTATCGCCTTTGAATTGTTCATCAGTTAACAGCATCCAAAGGATAGCCAGTGTGACAGTAAGCAGGTTTTATGAGTCCTGATTATAGCTACAGAACAGGCAGAATCTCCTCCATCGCGCACACAGGCCTATCTGCACGCAGGGCCACCCAAGCCACTCCACAAAGCACTACCAGAGGGAGAAGCAACAGCAGTGCTGAGCAGCAGTGGGAGAGTGAACATGTGGACTGCACCTTTCCTTGCACTCTGTTGACTCGGTGCCACCTACAGATTTCACAAGATCCTCTTTTGTGTCATGAGACCTGCTCTCATTTAATGATCACATGGACATTGCTGCACTAGCAAAGATAGCCAGGCCTAACCTCTCCGTTCACTGCTGCCATAGGCAGTACTCCTCTGCTCTCCAGACGAAGGAACTGCCTCCAGCTCAGGGAAGCACCGCTGGGTTTCCCTGTCTCATCGAACAGAATGGCTGCCCTCTGGCCAGAGCTGAGCTTTAAAAATAATAGCTACACTACCACAAACTATCACGAGGCAAATAAACAAGTCATCCAGACATCAAAAATTGTCAAGGAGCTAGTCTCCTGCTGCTTCTCCAGCACTGAAATAAAGTCCTGCTACTCTGGATTTATACCAGTTACATTTGAGATGAGTTTTAGCCTCAGGTTTCCAAATGCTTTTATTGAATTAAGGGCAGAATTCCTTTTTCCAAAGTTTCGCATCAATGTGACAACACTGAAGCAAACAAGAATAGCCTATTTAAAAGCAGGCAGACATTTTGCAGATGAAAGACAAACACTGCAGGTATTTATTAAGGCCCTAATCCAACCAAATCTCTAATCCATTTAGCAAAAGAAAAAAGCTTCAACCATTTTCAAGATTCTCAGGAACTCCAAAGCATCTGAAATACTTTACTTCATCCCCTTGCTTAAAGGTATCCCCTCAATGAAAAGTTCTTGTTTTTTCTGGATACTGCTGTGATGAAGGACCAGAGGACCTTTTTGTGCTTTCACAGCATCACAGACTTAAGAGACTGTCTTTGCAGCCCTCTCACTGCATTTTTTTTTTCTTTCTCTCTCAAATCCAGGCTGGTGTTGAAAAACTCCATAAGTGGTTGGATTCAACACCATATTGTGGAGTACTCCTGCCGCAATTTTTTTCCCTCCATGGCTTTTCCATACAAAAGACCTGGAGGCTGGTGGCTGAGAATGTCTAACTTCTGTCCTAATGGAGCAGCATTTTTGAAGGTTTCAGACATCACCACCAGGGTTGCTCCCTGCATACCCATACCACATCTGGAGATTCCTCTGCTTTTTCCTTTCTTCACTGGGGTCTTTGCTACTGCTGTTACAGAGCTGCCACTTCTCTTCTGGGAAAAAATGGCAGCTACTGTGGCCTAAGTGTATGTGTTCTGGCACTTTGTTGTTTTTTCTCCTGATGTCTTCAGTTCTGTCTTCTTCAGGCCAGATCAGAGTGTTATGAAATCCAAGTTCTCTTTCTGTGACAAAACACAAAAAGTATATTCCTCTGGTGCCTATTCTTAGAGTCTAGAGAAGAGTTCTCCTCAATATAGATGGTATGGTAAAGGAGGTTATATACAATTAATTTTTTTTTCATTCCCATGGCTTTCCTCCTAACAAATAATGAAATTTAAGTTTTAGGAGAAGAGCTGTTTGAATAGCTGCCTAAAATATGAAGTTTTCCAGAATTGCCTTGTTTCCAAAAAGAAAAGAACATTTGCCTGTTTTTAGATTAGCAGAGGAATAAATACAGATGATTAAATATATCATGAGTCTGAATTTATTTTTATTTTTCTGATGATCAAATGCTGTGCCACTGGCTTTGTTGTGCAAGCTTTTCCCCATTAGTTATTTTTAGGGGATTTAGATTGTATTTTCCCCTAACTGGTGACATAATGTCTTGTTAAGACAATTGACCCAGATAAGACTATTCCAACTTCATCAGAATTTGTCTTATGCATCTGTTTTTTTTATATTTTGGTGGGTCACAGACCAATAGTCTCTGTGGCACGGAAAATATTTAATATTTTTTTAGACTGCCAGCTTCAGCAACACTCCTCCAAGTTGACACTAGTTAACAGCGACCTAATTCAGGCTCGATTGGACAAAGATGCCTGGCCCTAAGGGAAGCAGTTCAAGGCAACCCATAAAATTCAAGGGTGAGGTAGAAACGCCTTGTCTTATGGGTCAGCAAGCAACCTGAGGGAATAGTGCTGTTCCAGAATATGAACATTTGGGGAAAAGCAAGTCTTTGCATCAACATTTTAAAAGCTCCTTCAGTAACTGACTAATCAATCATCTTCCTTCTCCAGACTAAAAAAATCCCTCCTAGTGGAAAACAGTATGCCAGCAGAACAGTGCCACATCTGCTCTGCACTTCCAGCCCCTACTGCACAAGCATGCAGAAGACTTCCCGAACTGAAGAGCTTGCAGTGCCTTCATATTTTTGTATCTTCTTTCTTCCTTAATCTGGTTCCCTAATGGCACAAAGCTGCAGCGATTACATTGTTCACCCAACTATTAGTTTGCAGAATAACATTGCAAACCAGTGGTCTATTTCTGCTAAAACTGACCGAGAAGGGGAGGTTTCAGAAAGGTGAGAGGCATGATTTCAGTGCCTTACTTTTATCCTGGCAAGGGAGAGGTGTGAGACCAGTGCCCCCACGGGAGTGAGCAGGCAGAAGCCCACCCCTTGTGTGATGCCAGGAAGGTGGAGGCAGCAAACCTCAGGGCAGCCAGCACACCTACAGCCAGCCACCGGTTCAGCCAAACAGGAGGAGAATTCAGAAAACTGATAGTTGAAGAGAGGGGGAACAAACCCACAGAAAGTAAAGCTTCTTCCTTGTGGAACAACTTCTCTCATATTTTGTTTTAAACAGTTGTGTTGGCAACTTAATCTCTCTCATCATTTTTAGGGTGCAAAAGTAAAAATGTAGCAGTGTGCTTGTCCTGCATACAACCATTACCCAGACCTTCTTCAAAACAAAAGGGCACCCAAAATAACCCTTTGAACTAAGCATGAAACAACCAACATATTCAGATCATTAATTTAAGCATTCACTACACAGGTGAGATTAATAGCAGAACTCGTTATTCTGCCTGCCAGAGTTGAGCTCAGGATTGCTTAGAGCTGGTATTCATTTGGTGACTTAATTCTTACTCAATATTAAGATTGATTTGCTTTGTATTTAATAAAGTATTTGAATCCTGGATCAGCGTAGTTTTACTAATAATTGCTTCATACCGATCATGTGTCTTTTGGTTTTATTTTGCTTTTAAACAGTGTTTTATTAGCATTTATAAAATAAAAGCTGGCACTGCATCACTTTTATTTCAGTGTGTAACACAGATACAGAATACTATGGGGCCTGCTATGGAGACTTGGCTTCCATCTGACTAGGTCTCTCTAGAGAACTAGGGGGGTTGTACTCTTGATATATTTCACTCCTACAATTAGAATTGACAAAAAATTTCTGGGGGCCCTGGTCCCCTCCACTGACTCACTGGATGAATTGCATTGCTATCCAGCCTCAGCCTCCCCCTCCTCCCAGCCTAACTGCTCACACCCAAAACCAGGCTGGTATCTGGTCGTCCTTTTATTAATAGAATTACATGATCATTCTTCAAGCAATGACTGCAGTTAGAGGGAACAGAAAGCCACTTTGATCCTGACAAGCAACTACCCTTTTAACTTCATCACAGTAATTTAGTCCCAGAGTAATAGAAGCTGTTGAACTCTTTGGTTTAAGTTTTAGCTACAGAGCAAATCAGAGGACTTGTTATGTATTGCACCTCTAGAATGCTGGCAAACTTTCCAAATTCATCCCCAAATGAGTCTGCTCAGAACTTGACTGGTGCAAGGGTACAGTACACTGTACCCTTTTATGAATTTATGACAATGAAGTATTTGAAATCTGAATTATTTTGGGACCTTGCCAGGGCAGAATCTGACTGTAGCTACCGAGAGAAATCTGGGCAGGGCCAGATATAAGTAATTTGCACGTGTCCAACTGCTCTAGCAACCCTAATGTTTACTCTAACAGAAGCAGTGTCTCCAGGTACAAAATCCAACCTATGTCTTTTCTGCAGTCAGAAATAGCAATGAATATAAACTAACTCCTTGGATTTCGATGCTTCCAAGAGATAACACTGTTCCTGACTGACCACTACAGTTAAGATCATGATGCAGTGTACAACTCAAAACACTCTCATCAGGAAACATTCAAAATGAGAAAAGGTAAACTGCATAAGCAACCTATATGCGAGACCTTCACCCAGAGCATGTCAGCAGTGCTCCACTAATAGCTAGAGTCCAGTTCCAGCATGGTGGCATGGGCACATTTTGCAATAAGCAGCTCTCCTTATGCAGCAGTACTGATGAGTCTCTAGCTGATCATGAAAAGATCAGTCACTGCAACTTCCTGTATAAGGATGACCGTGCCACAGCTGTAAAGCTAGCATGGTGTGTGCTTAGAAGCCTTTCAGCACCCTATGTCACAGTATGTCAGACAAAATAATGCTGCAGAGGTTGACGTGTCCTTTGCCTTAAGCACTATTCCTGCTCACGTGTGCATTACTGCTGCTTTAAAGCCCTCTGCCCCAAACAGATATTTTGGATTTAAATCACATAGATTCAATTTCAGTGGCCTTCAGCCTGACAATCTTTTTCCAAGTGGTTTTTACGATAGATTATGTTGACTAGTGGAGCCCAAAATCACAGATTAAAAGCTATCCCACTAAGGAAAACTGTTTCTGAGGATCCAGAACTCATTTTTTTTCTCAAAGGGATGCAGTAACCCAAAGACTTTACTGACCTGTAACTCAACAATATAATGCTATCTTCAGGTGGTAGAGGGATATTGCAGGAAAGGGGAAGATGTGCTTGTTTCAAATTCAACACATTACACCATTGTTCCTGTGCAACTGGAGAAAATAATACGAAAAATTTTCTAAATACCTTGTTGATATGTCATGAAAATAACTGAAGCTAAGTGCTCAGGAATGAGTCTAGAAGAAATACATGTATTGCTTAGAAAATCTGCATCTTTTTGAAAAAGACAAAAGCTCTAGAGCATCAGAAAGATCCTTTAAACTCAAAACAAAACAAAACAAAACACTCTGAAAGCTCAGTAGCACCTTCCCAACATTGTTTTCCAAGATTTTTCTATATTACAACTCTGTAGTGCATGATTTTTCCAATAATGTTAACCTGCATGCTAATACATCCTTTACACAATTGTGTGAAGAGCTGTTTATGGTAATGTAGCTGTTCCCAGGCACTGAGTAGGATACTTTCATCACAAGTGATTTTTATCTTGGTATAACTGCACTTCCACTAATGTCTATAACTTTGTTACAACAATATCAAACCATAAAATCCCACACTTCTAACTGAGATGGTTATACTGGCAAAAAAAAAAATTAAATGTAGGCCCATCCTTAGCAATGATAATGTTGAAACACTGGCAACTTTATGAACAGATGAATGCTCTGTTGAAAAAACTGTGACTAAGAAGACTGAAGATTGAGAGTATGGCTCAGTGGGATCTGGCTAGCACCCCATAAAACAACATCACACTTCCCTTATAAAAATCCTGCCACTGAAATACCACCCAAACATTAGAGTGCTTGGGAATGAGCAATGAAGGAATCAAACTGCTTCCCTCCTGCTGAATATAATCCTTCATCACTCACTCCCACCTCGTTAGTCACTCATGGCCATGCATGAACTGCTCTATCTTAGACCATGGTTACATCTTCAAACACCCTCCAGTTGATGGGAGATGATGTATTTGCTGTTCATCCCTGCTGCTCCTCCACTTCCCATCATATCCAGCAGCTCCTCCTCAAGCCCCCACTGTTCTCTCATCTGTGCTCTTTTTGCCTGCATGTGCTTCACAAGTATCACCAGTACTTGCCTGCTTTCCCAGCAAACTTCTTCCATTTTCACCCTCCGTCAAGGAACAATGTCTCGGCCCATACTGCTCGTGGTTCAACAGCTCTCAGATGCTTCATCTCCTTCAGGTTGCCTAAAGAGCCATGCGCCTCTAAATTCCTCACACCATGTCATGCTCCCACTGGGGCATTCAAGCCCACACAAAAGCATGGGTTCCTCCCAACCATTACTCCTGTCTGCAGTAAAGGATTCTGGGGCACTCACAGGTGTCACAAAAGCTTTGCTTTCAGAGATAAGACACATTTGCTGAAACATTAATGAAATGCTTACAAACATAAAAGCATCTGCAAAACAGTGATTAAAAATTTAACAAAGCTGCTTATGACAAACATAAATGCTTGTCTGAGGCAATGTTATAGGCTGTTGAGAAATGTCACCATTTCATTGACTGAGTTAACTAACCTAGTCTTTTTTAAGCAATGAACTGTGTTAAGTCACTACAACTTGCTTTAAATTAGAAAAACCTATTTCCTCTTTCATTCTAAAACCTATTTCTTATGGGTTTATATCCTGATGATAGGGAGGATCTAATTAACCCGTTACATGAGCTCCACTAGGCCCATTCCTGCATACTTGCTTACTTTAATGTGATCAAATAAACTCCAGAGATGACACAGGACCATCCACATGACTCAGGTTACTAACTCCAGAAAGCCACTGCCATTACCATGACTGAAACCATGGTCTAAAGATTACTGCACACTAAAACCATTTGAATATATGTGTTCTAGACATTTATATACTTATTTAGAAATTTCTCAGAAATAGGCTACTTAGGATAAAAACTGACAGTATGATCAGAATAACTGGCAGTTTATGTAGATGTTGCAACCCTCAGTCAGCCCAAGACAAAGCTAAAGACCCAGAATGTACACATATATATACAGAGTTCCTCCAGATCTGTTGAATTGAACACTGTCTTTCCAAAGCTCATCTGCTACTTTATACACTCCCCAGAATGTTAAACAAAATGCTCTTGTCAGTATCATACACATAAGCCATTAGTCTTTGCAGTGCCTTGTAAGGAGTATGCGATTAAAACAATGCAGAGCTGATCAAAAGTATCAGTCTAAAATGTCTCTCTCTTCCCCATGGGTTCTTGGCCAGTCACTGCTTCCATCCCAATTCCCTGAGATCTTCTGCTCCTGGGGACAGCAGAGGGGATACAAGGGGAGGAACAAAGGTGGCTCCAAGCCACTTGAGTGTCTCATAACACACGCCAGGCCTGCTGACGATGCACTGGCTTGCAGCAGCCCCCCAGGGACTCTGATGTCAGCCGAGAGTAACTGGTTGCAACACATTTGGGTTCCTCCAGCTCCCTTTGGCTCCATTCCGTGCCGGGGCTGCAGCAGGGGTGGCAGCAAATCTCTCTGCCAGACCAGGAGACTTCCCTGATGGTGCCCTCACCCTGAAGGCTGAGAGTAGGCAGGCTCTCTGCTCCTCCACTCACTGGCAGGAGGCAGAGGGGCCAGCTCCTGGCAAAGGCTGTGGGCACTGTGTACCTGGGAAGCAGAAGGGACGGAACAAGGTAATAAGCCTTGTTTTCCAGGGAAATTTTCCTCTAAATAGTCATCCAAAGCAGGTAAAAGTCCTGTTTCCATGACACAAAACATCACCATCCCTTAACAGTACTTATAAACAGGACACACAGCATTGCAAAATGATTTCCAGGGCTAATAAAGTGGAGAAATCACCAGGGTGAGATAAGAGAAGCACTGTTATTCTCACTGGCCCCCATATGTAAGCCACTCGGTTGCTCCAGCATCACCTCCAAGTATAGCTTGGATTAGGGTAGAAGCCTTGTTCTCTCAAAGAACTCGAAATGTTCAAAAATGTTGAAATACACAGTTTCTTCTCCCTGTCCTTTTGCTACCTCTGTTTGCATGGTAATGATTACTTCATCCATTTGTGTTGCAAAAAGTCACCAATTTGGCCTTTAAAAAAAAATAATTAAGCATTGTTTTGCTCAAATCATGGAATCTACCCTCCCTGCTCTAGCCTGGTGCTTGGAGACACGCGTTCAATTCCCTGTCCTGCCACAAACTGCCCACATTGCCTTGTCCACACAGTTTGCTCTGTGCATGGCAACAGAAGGGAGGTGGTTGCATTTCCTCTGGGGAAAGAGAATGTAAAACGAGAAAGTAAATCCAATAAAGAAAGCATGAAATTCAAATACCTTAGACAGAAAGAAATACGTGTAAATGTAATGCAATCATTAATTTTCTAGTCACTGGATTAGCACTCTGAATAGGCAGTGATAACATTTTTTTATAGCACCCCATTACCTGTATAATCAGTACTGGCACAGGAGGATTACAAAGCCTGCGACCGTGATTACAAAGACTCCCAATTTCTGGAAGCTTTAAATGTCACTGATAACACAAATCTTTGTTAAGCCTTTCTGGTTTATGTGGTTATGGTGTCAGTGGGGAGAGGAGGAGGGACATGAGAAGATGGGGTAGGGGAAGAGGGGAGGAAGGGAGTGGGAAGGTGGCAAAGTGTGTCTGAGTTCTCCTTTCTGTCTTGGTCACAGCTTGATCAGAGTTCATTGGAATAAATGAATAAGACTCCCACTGATTTCAGTGGACTTTGGATACAGCCCCAGAAGCTTCAGGATGTAAACAGACAGTTATGGGTATGCACCTTCCAGTGTAATTCCCCCTAAATAAAACCACTCCAGCAGGAGAAGAGCCCTTCAAACTCATGTTTGTGAGAGGCGAGCTTGGGGAAGAAGAGCACACCAGCTTGCTGCCATTTGTCAATAGCAAAGGATTGCCAGAGACACTAGGTCCCCCAGTTCTGCACAGGGACATTGCACTCAGGATCGCCATGGCCTGTGCTCACCTATACCACCGGGGCTGTCACACACTGCTCAGAAGGGTCTGGCTCTCCAGGAGGCACGTACCACCTGGATGTGGCCAGCGACATTAGCTCCCATGTAGCCTTCCTCCTGGGTGCTGCTGCTGAGCAGTTCCTCCACTGAACATCAGCATGGCCTTGCACCAAGCAGAGGGAAAGCTCAGTAGATGGGCTGGCTTGGCTCCAAGTTATCATAAGGTACTCAAAAAGGAGGGGGACTGACAACATGAGCTGTTTCATCAGAGGAGGCTGGTGCAT
The DNA here is from genome assembly GCA_013399075.1 of Chloroceryle aenea. Lineage (NCBI taxonomy): Eukaryota > Metazoa > Chordata > Aves > Coraciiformes > Cerylidae > Chloroceryle > Chloroceryle aenea. Next base: position 360,698 of record VWZY01009359.1, read on the forward strand.
GTGGATGCATGGGAAAGTGTGAATGTATAGTTCCCCCAGAATCAGGCTGCAGTTTCCAATTCCATCCAAGCTGTAAGAGCAGACAGCAGTGCAACCCTGAAGTGCAGGCTGCTGCTGGAGAGCCTTGTAAGATGTCCAGCTGTTTCCTTTAAGCTAGGTCTAGCTTTCACAAGGCCAAACAAGAGGCAAATCAGAGAACTGAAATGGCTAAAAATTAGCCCTGAAAAGCAGCTGAGACAACCCCTGATCACAGAAATACTGGTGCCAGCATAGGGAAGGGTAGCAGAAACTAGCCAGGGTCAGGGCCTAGAGCAGAAGGCATGTCTTTTGGCGGTGATATTGTCCTTTTAGATACGAGTCAGGAGGCTGAGGATGAGAAAAGGTTTCTACAACTGGACTGAAAGCATGTCCTCCAGATAGAGAACAGAGACATAGGGAAACTGGGAGTTTGAGTCTACTCCTGGTAAGAGCAGTGGTTGTGACACTGACTACACGAGCCACATGATGGGCCTCAGAGGAGACTGTCCAAGGGCACACATAGGATTTAGGAGCTCCAGGCAGAGAAGGCAGATGCCTGTGCTCCCAGTCGGTATAGCAACTAACAGCTTGCTGAAGGGCATGCCACCACAGTGACTGGGATTGTGCTCATTCACCCGAAGTCCACATTGTCCTTCACAGGGCAAGTACAACTCTGAGAATTTAATTCCTTGCCTTGACTACAAAGGATACTGTGCAACCGGTGCCAGCACATCTCATGAGCAACATTTGTTGCTCTTCCAGCCATTCTGCACCCGTGACTCATCAAAAGTAAGTAGCAATGAAGACTACCCAAACATTTTCAGCGGTTTGAGACTTTCTATGCAACTCAATTGCACAATTTCTTTAAGAATTTTACACTTATCTCAGTCAGTCTATTAACTCTAAATGTTATAATAATGAGCAGAACATTCACAGCAGGAAAATAGTTTTGACCTGGCATTAAAGACATAATGATTAATGTCCATATTTAGCTGCTCATAGTAAACATTTTTCTCCTACTTTCAGAACAGGAAAGTATTTCAACACATACCAGGATTCATTGTAACATCATTAATCATGATGAATTACCCTAGTATTCATGTGGATGCAAAATAGAATTCCTTGGGGATTTCACTGTAGCTTATCATTAATTTGTATTTACTCTGTTACAAACTCCTATTGCCCCTCGATCCTTCTTTTTTGCAGTTCCCCCAGGTTCTCTTGTGTAGTCACATACTGTAACATTTCATTTATTTAATGTTGCTTTCTTTATGTTCGTATTATTTGTTTGTTGTTCTTCACCACTTTCACCCACTCAGCTATTCATTTCTGTTAGAAATTAACAGGCTATGACAAAAACAACTTGTCCTCGGTGAGAGTCATAAATTCACCACCACACTTCACTAAGGATACATGACAACAGCACAACACCATACTATCCTCTCTCTCACCCAGCTCCCCTGCTCAGATTTTCAGTCCTCAGTCCTACAAGTCTATGTTGCACTTAAGCACCTAAAGCTCTCTGTCTCCGGCTGGTTCTTATGGTATCATGCACTTCTTAAATTCAAGCACTGTAATTTACCATTCTTAACAAATTACAGATCTTAAAGTGATGGAATTCCACAGTCTGGGATCAAACAACATCTCATCTTCACTGGGAATAACCACAACAGCAAAGTCAATCTCTCCTTCTTTAGTTTTAATGGGGAAACCAGTATAAAAGCCTTGGAATTAACAAAAAGCATGAGCCCTACATAAGTTTATGCTTAAACAAGCTGCCCTGAGGGCAACTACTGAAGTAATCTGTCTGGAAAGACCAAAGAGCAGATTTGTTTGAATTAGTGCAAGGAAAAAATAAAGAAAATTTCCACTGCCCCAGAAAAAGAGGACTGCAAATATATCCCAAGGATTTGTCCTCCAATGGACTCCTATTACGTTTAGCATGAAAAAAATCTTTATTCATAGCAGGCTTAGATAATATACCTCAAAATACTTCCTTGGTGCATAGATGTGGATTTTGAACATTTGATTAAGACATTCTTAGCCACAGGCACTGTGTATTTTTCTTCATACGTCATCCTTTTTACGCAACCATGTTGCATGTCATACATATTTGATGCATGGAATATTTATGTGAGAAGATGCTAACAGAAACATAGGCTCTGCCATAACAGATGAGGCAGTTTGTCCATCAAGCCCCAAAACCCAGCCTGTAAGGAAAACATTCCCTGTTGGTACAGTAGAAAAAATACCATCTAAGAAAGGTCAAAACCAGAATTCCAGATCTGAAAACACTCAAGATTTTGAGAAAAATAGGACCCATCTCCAAAGGATTCATTTGGAATCCTCCTCAAAAGGCTCCAAAGTCTACTTGCAAGTCCCTTGACTGTACTCCTTTAAAGATTGGGAAAGATTGAATACAGATTCAGGAAACTACCTTAAGTTCAACTTCTTGAAGTGCTTAATTAAATCATGTATTAGATGTATTAGAATGTATTAGAAAAATTAAACACAGAGAAGGAAAACATCACATGGGAAAACTCCACACATTATTGTACAACCGGGGATATGAATAAAGCCAGGGCTTCTGCCATTCATTGCCCTTGATCCCCTACCCAAACCAATTCTCGCACCTTTCTTTCCCTATGAGATTCCTATCAAGCAAGAGCACACAATGCAGCTAGTCCAGGGCTATGTATGGGCTGCTCAAACAGGCAAACTAATGCCTGAATTCTGCCTGCCTGCCCCTCCGTGGTCATGTTGAGTTGACTTCTCTCTCCAGATTGTGATTTTCATGAAACTGGTAGGAATTTAGTATCTTTGAGAACCCATCCACTCCATCTCATGGAGCTGAAATTAGACAAAAGCGTCCAAAGTAGTAGGGAGGGAAGAGGGGCTTGACCATCATTACACAAACTTTTATTCCTTAGGAAACCAAGTTACAGCTATTGAGGACCAGTGTCACTTCTGACTTATACAGGCATTGGCTTAACCAGGATGAGGCAAAAGGTCTTTACATTCACCTTTCTGTTCCTAGCACAGTCCTCTGTCTCCTTTGGCACGTGATATTGCCATGTATCTGCACTGGCTGCCTTGTTAGGTAAGAGCTTATCTTGCCCAGCATATACAAACTATCATTAGATTGCTCTCGGCTATCAAACAGTAAATCTTCAGTATCCATAAATATTTGGTTACCACTTTTATTACACAAAACAGTGAGCAATTAACTTAAATTTACTTTATGACGCACTACAGATTAGTTCATTAAGTGAGTAACCCCTCCTCATGCATTACGAGATACAAATTCACATGTGCAGCATTTTATTGTATCTATACCCATCTCCTACCACACACATGTATTAATATTTATGTACGTGATATAAACTGTGGCATCTATCTATATGCAACAACTTGTGAAATATCAAGGCATTGTGATATAACATGGCTCTGGAATTCGACATTTATAGAATCATAGAATCATTCTGATTGGAAAATACCTTCAAAATCTTTTAGTCCAACCATTAACCCAGCACTGCCATGTCCTTAAACACCACATCTACACATCGTTTAAATACCTCCAGGGTTGGTAGCTCCACCACTTACCAGGGCAGACTGTTCCAGAGATAACAACCCTTTTGGTGAAGAAATATTTCCTGATATACAAACTAAACTGCCCCTGGTGCAACTTTAGGTCATTTCCTCCTGCCCTGTCACTTGTTACTTAGAGGAGACTGACCCCTGCCTTGCTACAACCTCCTTTNCACCTGGTTCTCCTGTATGTGCCATGTGACAGTACTCAGGATGATCAGCTCCATAACCTTCCCCCGCACCAAGGTCTGACTGACAGGCCTGTCGTTTGCTGACAAGGGCTATATCACTTATGGCAAGACACAGGAGCAAGTCTTGTAAATAAGTCCTAATAGTTTGTCACAGTATCATAGACTGGCTGAGGTTGGAAGACACCTCTGAAGAGCATCTGGTCCAACCACCTTACTGAAGCTGGGACACCTAGAACTGGTTGCTCAGCACTGTGTCCAGGTGGCTTTTGAATATCTCCAAGGCTGGCAACTCCTCAACCTCTCTGGGCAACCTGTGCTAGTTCACAGTCATCCTCACAGTAAAAAAAATATTTCCTGATGTTCAGAGGAAACCTCCTGGGTTTCACTTTGTGCCCATTGCCTCTGGTCCTACCAATGGGCAGCACTAGCTGCCTTCCCTCCAGGTATTTATGTACATTAGAAAGACCCCTGAGATTCCTCTTTTTCAGATTGAACAGTCCTAGCTCTTTCAGCCTTTTCCCACAGGAGAGATACTCCAGTCCCTGCATCATGTCTGTGGTCCTCCAGTGGGCTCTCTCTGGTATGTCCACATCTCTCTTGTACTGCAGAGCCCAGAACTATACACAGCACTCCAGGTAGGGTCTCACCGGTGCTGAGTAGAGGGGAACGATCACCCCACTCAATCTGTTGGCAGGTTCCTAGAGCAGTCCATTCACCCTCTCTGCAGCAAGGGCACATCACTGGCTCATGCTCAACTTGGTATCCATCAGAACACCCAGATTTTTTTCTGTCAGGTTTCTGTCAGATTTCCAGACAGGTGTTCCCCACTCATACAGTGTTATTCCCTTCCAGGTGCATGACCTTGCAGTTAGTTCCCCATCTTGAACTGCAAGATGCTCTTGTCTGCCCATTGCTCCAAAAGGGATCTCTGGATGGTAACAGGACTCTCTGGCATATCATCCATTCCTCCTAGTTTCGTGTCATCTGCAAACTTGCTGAGGGTACACTCTGCCTGGTCATCCAGATCATTATTGAAGATTTTGAAAAAGATTGGACCCAGTACTGACCGCTGGTATACACCACAAGTCACTAGCTGCCAACTGGACTTTGTACCACTGATCATAACCCTCTGGACCCAGCCACTCAGCAAGTTTTCAATCTATCACAGTCTGTCTACTCAGACAAGGGCTATGTAAATTTTTCTCCTTGTTTAGGTTTGCAAATGCTCCAAGACACAGGAAAGGAAAAATGATAATGGCACTAGCCTTCAGACTTTCAGGAAAAGGTAAATGGGAAGAGTCCCAGGTCCACTAGAAGAAGACAGAAACAGACAGTGAATGGTTTCACAGTTGGGTGCAGTCCAGGTTACTTCACTGTCCAAAGTTAGAAAAAAGCTGACCAAGATGAGCTGGACAGTACTGAGAAGACACACAAAGCTGTAGTAGAAGAATCACAGGCACCCACAAAAAAAAAAAAAATCCTTCAGAAAATCGAGGCAGGGAAAATATATAGCATTTTATATGTTATTTGTGGGGGTGCATGGAGGGGAGGGTCAGTAGGTCAGCGTATTTCCTGTGCTATTGAAGCAAAAATTAGGCCCTTTTAGAGGCCGACTTGAGTCTGGTACCTAACACACAACCCTGAAATCTACACCATAATGCTAACAGAGATATATTGCTGCTCTGGGGGAACATGTGCATGTGGTACCAGATATGGGAGGCATGGACACTAACTCTATAGAGGTGAAAAAGAGGGAGTCTCTGTGCTGAAAATGGGCCAGAGGACTTTAGCCAAGGCGTTAATGTTATCATGGGACATGGAGTGGAAACATGTGGAGAGTATTACTCCCTTGATAATTTGTTCTCTACTGCTTGAGTAAGGATGACCTGCGAGATTTAAAATTGCTCCAACCTTCAAAGTCCACCGAGGACCCAGCAAGAAACACAGCTCAGATTTTTAGGCTTCCTCTCTGGTCAAAACCAAAAGAGCCGAGGCACATCTCTGCTGTCACAGAACAACTGAAAGCCAGGATAAAGGCACATGCCATGCCACCCTGCTAAACTTTGAGCTTCCACACCTCCAAATGAAGGGCATCATGAGGCCCCGATCTGGTATCACAATACTGACAGGAGGTGAACGTTCTCACGGCAACAGTTGCCAAAGGGCAAAGTTTTCCTCCTTTGGAAAGATAACATCACCCAAAACAGGCCTGCTTTTTATTTTTAAATAGACGAAAGAGCCACTGTATCTGGGTGGATCACATGGCTATTGTATGAGTCAGACCTTGAGATTTATTCAATTATTACTCCATTAAGACAAACTGTCAATGAAGTCAGTGGGAGTTTAATCTGAAAGAGGAAGTGGGGTGTGAAACATGGGAAACATTTTACCCCCTGGCCATGTAGATCTTATTTCAGTCTTATTATAAGGTTGAAAAGCACTTCAGGTGGTCTGTAAGGCTGAAATGTGCTCTTCTTAACAGCAGTCTGCTTCTGTGAACACAGAAGATTCATGTTTTCAAACATGTTCAATTTTACCCAGGACTATCCCAATACAACCAGGATTGAGTTTAAGAGACATACAATGATCTGTCCAGGTGACAACATTTTATATTTATATTTGTTGCCTGTTTTGGCACTGTTTGTTTGGCTCTAAAACAGTTTAAATCCACAACACCTTTAGTCTCTGATTTTTTAAGTAATATCTTGCAGTTGTAAAACAATTATATCCCTTAAAAGGTCCAGTTGTGCTTGCACAAGAGTGGCTGGCTTTACTTTACTTTGCTATGAGAGGAAGAGCTCACCTTAATGTTCCACTTGATCAAAACTGATTGTGTTTAAAAGAAAGTTTTAAAGGTCAAATGGACTAAGAAGCTTCAAATAATTGCAAAGGCAGCTGGTATAATAAATATTAAACTCACTATATGCTTTCTCCTACGCATTGATAAACTGATCAAACTGGCAGGATGCTTATAAGCTACTCTTCAATAACAGTGTCCAAAGCAAGCAAACCCTGCATGGTTTGGTTTGTACTATTATTGTTTAAACTTGAGCAACCTTGTTTAAAAAAGAAATGATCAGTGCTCCACAAGGTTTTGTGATTAAAACCGAAACAAAACATGTTGGGTCATCTTTCCCTCTGATGCCATTTTACTCATTTGAATAAAAAAACACTAGTAATGCCTAAGATCTGTGCTATGTGTTTGCCAACAAATTCTGATCAATGTACTACTAAGATAACAAAATTAACATAAAAACAGGGAGTGAAACTGGCCTCTTTCCTGTGCCCAGGAAAGGCAGACTAAAGACCTGCCATTTGCGTGGAACAGTCAGCATGAAAAATAGGAGTAGGAATGCTAATTAAACCAAGCAATAGTTTCCTCTTTCATTTTTGTAGTTTGATGATGCAAATGGACACTGTTATCTTTGGTGCTTCTCAACAAAGTATTCCCTTATTTTCACTTGAAAAGCAGTGTGGACTGGATTGTGCTGACTCTCACCAATATCACAATGGTTGCAGTGAAATTATCCTGCATTTACACTGGCAGAAATGTCAGAGAGCAGTAAATCCCTTCCTGCAAAGATACATGCTAATATTCGTGTGATAGTGGATGTGCAAAATCCAGTCACAACTACTCGGGAGAATACACCAGTGTCAGAAGCTGTATTGCCAGCCTCCTTGGAAACCCTTTTCTGCTTCTGTGCCATCCCACCTGGGGTGAGGCAGTGGAGCAATGGCTGGGACATTGCAATCCATTCCTGAAATCAAGCTCCCAGCTCTGCTGCAGACTTCGGGCAAGACCTTGATCCTAGTTCTCATCTTCCATAAAACATCCCCTAACAACCACTCTGAGAACTACAAAAGAAAGCTTTGATAGAAGAATAACTGTCTCAAACAAGTAGTAATCTGAATAATTTAAAGACCTACATTCTCACAGAGTCATAACTGCTTTCAGAGAGGACAAGAACCAGATACATTTGAGTCATTTGTGATTTCCTGACCTTGGAGGAGGAACTAAAAGTGATTATCCCGTTTCTCTTGGCATTTATGAAAAGACATGTTACCATATATAAGAGGGGGAGGAAATGAAAGTGAAGCACTCAGGTCATGATTAAAGGTTGGCTAGGCTAAAACTGGATAGTTGATTGTAGTGTGATTCAAAGTGGCTCATCCATTTCAAAACACCAAAGGCCTGTTGGATTGTCTTCCAGGAAATAAGGCAACAGTTGAGGTGCAAGGCATTTGTGGGGATTAGGGACCAGCTGGGAAGAGCCAGTGACTTGAGAAACAGTGAAAAACCATTAACCCTAGTTAGCCATTAGTTACAGAAAAATCCCCACACAGAGGCTGCTATTGCTATCGCAGTCTGAAAGTGAGGACAATAAAGAAATAAAGAAGTAAGAAAGATGGGGGGGAGGTGTGAGGTGATGCCACTTCAGCTGATGTTTACTGATATGCAATCATTTGAATCCCTTGAATCATTTCTCACTGTTCTCTCCATGTTTCACACAAAGAGTACTTGGATAGGAAAGTATCAGAGGTGTGTTTTGAGGTATGTATATGTAAATAAATAGACATATATAAGTATAGGTATGTGTATATATGTGTGTATATGTACATATGTAAGTGCATATACATACTTCAAAGTATATATATGTATATGTAGGTATATGAAGTATCAGTGGCATACATACATATATATGTAACTCTCTTCAGACGAAACATAGAACTGCATCAAACAACATCAAATTGTGCCAAAATTCAAATTCTACAACCAGGCACTGCAAAGTCTGCAACCTTTGTTCACTCCAACATTTAACACTTAAACCCAAGTCTACATAACCTGTATTTTCAGAGTTTTCCACTTTGCACTGCTAGAAAATTTCCAGTGGAGCTGCAGATCTTTCTGAGGTAATTTGGTTCCCCTGCCAGTGGGCTTATTTTGTTTAAACACCTTTCAGTGACTGCACAGGAAAAGTCACAAACCAACAAGACATGGACACACAAACTGCAGGCTGACAGTTGCTGTGTGCATATATGGCTATGCAGTGGTGATTTTTTCACCCATTTGTCACTCAGGCTCATGACAACATCCATGCAGCCTTTTTTCTACTTGCACATCCACCTCAGCTTCCCATTCTTCCATCTTGAAAATCACACCACAATGAGATGATGCAGTGCTGGAACAGCAGTGGACTTACTGTGGGCACACAGATCAACCCTACAGACTAAGAGCAGGGTGCTTAGCACAGCCCCAACATTCTGGACTCATCATACATCCATCACACATTTATTTGACACAGGCACAGTGGCCGTCTCTATGGGATTTGGGACATCTGCTTGGCAGATGGAAGTTCAAAGCAGATGCTTGACTTCTTCCTTTTGTGGCAGCATGATGTTTCTGGGTGTAAGAAGGTATATTTGAATGTGTGACAGTCCTGCTTCTGGATGAGATGTTGTGCACACAGAAACAGTGGCAGATTTTAACTGTCATATTTCCATTAAAAATAAGGAAATTCTATTAAAACCCTGCTTAAATCTTAAAAAAAACTGACCTATATTTCCTTGGTTTGACCATTAAGATAGCAGCCATTGCTTAGTCCTTTTTCTCTATAGCACTTTACATCTGATTAGGAATTGAACCATAACAGTTGTTAACCATCACCCCTATTCCAATATTTTCTACAATTCTGCAGCTATAGAATTTGTCCATACATAGTTTTTTTTAACAATGAAAGAAAAAGGAGCAGGAAACTCAGGGAATATTTTCTCCCTCCTAATAGTTAATTATAAATACAAATCTGAAATTTGCAAGCAGCCTTCTGTCCAGTCCATCAAAACACCAGCACCACAAAATATTTAACAAGATTTGGATCCTGAAAAGATTTATTTCTAGACTTAACTTTCAGCAAATAATTACTTGCATTCTTAAACCCAGGGTTATTGTGGAAAGAGGTGTCAGAATGCCAATACATATGGCCAGAGACATTGTAGCTGATTGAGAAATACATGCCTTTTTTTGTCTCATCTCCCCCCACAACAGATATGCCCATTCTAGAACTTTCTGTTCCCAAATTAACCCTGTTAAAAATTCAATACTGGAAAAAAAATCCCTCAAAAATGGGGTCTTTGTCTTCCTTCTTTGCATCAGAAGTTATTCCAAGCCTGTGGCCAACATTTTTGCATGTTCTGTATTGATTTTCCTTTGCTGGCACCTTCCAACAAGGCAGCAAAGCCCAGAGGCAGCTAGCTGAGCTCAAGGGTATTTGCAGCATTTATTGCAATAGACACCCCACTCAACAGGAGCCCACACCGGAATGTTTAATCTGGCCAGTCAGAACAGACCAGTTAAACATCAGCTGGAAAAAGCACTTGACAATATCCTGTGGAGAAGCAGCTAAGCACTGACAGGGGCTGATGAACAAATAATAAAACCATGGGTTAATTCTGCAAGCCCTTCTCTAATTCTAAAGCGATGAAGTTCCAGTGGTTCTAACTAAGTTACCTGTGATCTTCATGGAGCATCTCAGGCCCATGGGCCCCATGAGATCAGAATCAAATTCTCTCTTTTTCTAAACTAAAAAGAAAAAAAAAAGCATTGACTACACAAACTATATGACAAAGACATATGAACTGCTGGAGTAAGGAGCACAACAACATGCTAACTAAAGCATAGGTTGGCATCACTTTCATTGACACGCTGTCAATAATGGGCTCACATTACACCTGGGAATAAATGTTACTACGGAGAACAACCATGTAATATCAAAAGCTAGATCACATTACTCACCCAGACTGAAACAACAGATTTATTGACAGAGAGTAAGCTGGCTACTGTAGTGCTGCTATTACCCCTAATCAGTACAGCTACATTCATGAATCAGAAAGATTTCCGTAACTGTTTTTCAATAAGTGAATTTTTCATCAAATTCTTAGTTCAGAGCAACAGCATGGGCTTATACTGTGAGATGGCAGCAACATCAACAGGATTTTAAAGAAGAAACAAAATGGCCCCAACATCTATAAACCACCAATGAGCAGCCTTCCGTGTACTGGAAAAAAAATCAGGAGGGTGTTACTGTCACTGCTCCAGGACCAGGGCAAAAAAATGCATGCTTAGGATATTTCTGTAATGCATATTCATCCGTCCAAACCAGATTTTAGGACTCTGGTATTAAAAATGACTGACTGAAGGAAGGAGTTATACTATTTTTATTTTAATTTTCCCCTCATTTAAAAAAGGAAAAACATCTTGAAATGTCTGCATCTACAAAAATCTTGATTTCTTTTTCTTCTCTGCTTAGGGGGAGTGTTTCTTCAAACAACCAACCAACCAACAACAGCAACAACAACAAAAAACAAAAGAGCCATAATTTTTTGTTCATTTTTCAGTTCTGTGCAATTTGAAATATAAACATAAACAAACATTTAAATAAAATTTAAAGTAAATATAAATAAAAGTAAATAATAAGTTAAAAAAAACCCCAACCAACCTCTACAAAATATCATAAATGTGAGACTGCTTCTAGCAATATTTAGAATATAACTTTGCATACAGAGCTCTTGTGCCTATCTTTGTAAGCAAACCTGGGCTGGCTATTCTGCAAGACCAAAAGAAAGCTGCAAGGCAAAATGCAAGTAACATATTTCAAATAAGCATCAAAAGAATATGAACACACTGAAGTCACATATAGCTCGAACAGTACTTGAAGGGTGAAGGGAGGAACTGCAGTTTGAGGATCAATGGCCTGAATTTTGCAGGAAGCCTGATAAGATGACCATGACGGTCAGAAGAGTTTAGCTAGCCTTTTAGTGCATTGAGACATTATATCCTTTTATTACAAGATCAGATATTCTTTTATTGAAGAGCACCTACCACATACAGTGCTCAGGACCAATAGCACTGAGCTAAAAGACAAGTTAACTTTTTACTTTTTGTCTTCTCTAGTTAGCTTGTGGCTTCTACTCTATATATACTCTGCATACATATTTACTCTGTATGTATGCTTTCAGTCCTTGACTGGGAGGTTTCTTGAAGGCATTTCTATCATGCTTTCACGCCAACAGACAAGGGTCTGAAAACACTATTCAGTGGTCACCACCTCCCTCAAGTAAATGAGGTGGGTATTCTGTGAACAAATAGCCGGTGACTGTTTAATTAAAAGCTTGTCTAAAATCCCTGTGGAGAGCGAGCAAATGATCAGGCACGTCTCCCTTCTTTCATTTATCCATTCCTGAGTGTTTGACTCATAAATTGAATACTGTTTTTTAAAGTTTTAGAGAGAAGCGGGGAGACTGATACCCCACAAACATACACATCTTATCTGATTGCACTTGATTTGTATTAAATGCCGGTTTTCACTTTTTTCCCCAATTACTTATTTCAGGAGTTCTGCCAGGTAAAGTATGTGATATGCAACCTCACTGATATACCACATATTTGCGCACATCTTTATACAAGAGCTCTTCTGCTTCTGAATGTGTTGTCCCTTATACTTGCATACTAGATAGAGATAAAGAAAAGGGAAATGGGGGAATCATTTTTGGAGGAGACCGGCAGTGCATTCAGATCTTGTGGCTTTATCTGTGAAGTTTGTTCTGTTAGAGTTGGTTTTCGGATTACATTGACCCTTAGTCATTTGGAAAGAAGACTGTGACATCTCTTGCAGCCTGAAACAAACCAACCAACCAATCTTGCAAATAAATATAAGGGAAAAAATGAAGCTGTGATGATCAACTTAAGGAAGTCAGAGAGAAATGCTGACTCTTCTTAAAAAAATTAATAGCAGTTTCCCAGTAACTGTAGTACAATTTGTAGCGTAACTATAGTACAGTTTGTTACTTTCTCACACCAGATGCCTGCAAAACTGGATTAATGGATCCTCTCTCATATCCAGGTGGTAATGAAATGATGATATAATAATTCCAGCTCTTAGCACAACTTTCAACTTGTAAAATGCTGAGGCGTGCCCATAAAACATGGACAAAAGTATGTGGGGCATAATAGTAGTCATAATAATAAGATATTAATGTTACCAAAAACTGAGTGGTGTTTACTGTGAAACTCACAGAGAGAAAAAGCCCTTAAGCTATTATTTTCTTTTCTTAGTTCATTAGAAATTATCTTGTTTCTTTTTTTACTTCTGCCCAACATAACATTATTCTGCTTTCTACACAGACTTAGACACTCACACGTGCTGTATCTCGCACCGTTTTATGGTGAGGTGTAATTTATCTTTTAAATTTGGCCCTCAGGAAAGGCTGAGATAGATCATCACATGTATTAAGACTCCACAGAGGTCTTGCTGCAGGTATAAATGACATCTACGCTCATAGCAAAGTACCTTTCTGTTGCTGAAGTCCTTGTGTTGGCATGAACCAGGCATGGCACCCAGGCTGTCCTGGATGTGCACTGGGTCTGCTGTTCCTCTACCACTCACAGGAGTCCTGCAGCAGTTCATGCTTCTGCTTGAACAACAAGGGGAAGCCATTCCTTGAGACATCAGAGAATGCCCACAGTTACAGGCCTTCTATTTTTTTGCTTGGTCATTATTCACCAAAAGTACAGCAGCTCCATCTGTTCTCGATTGATCAGTGCTGAGAGACTTTGTGAAGTGACAGAAATATTTGCAAACGTATGGTGAAATTCTGCACATTTTTCATACATCTTATATTGTACTGTGACCACTGTCAATATTTGTTGAATCATTTTATGGAAGAAAATTCTTACTCAAAATCTAGCAATAAAACTCCAATTAAAGTCCTTCAGAATAAAAAAAAAAGACAGATTATAAATAATTTTTTAATCTCACCTGACAAAAATGGCTACAAAACCAGGATGACACTTGTGCCTACAGCACAGGTACAAGAGGGATGATATCTCACTTGTCTGTAGCAGTAGTTCTTGCTCCAAAGTTTTAGGTACATATACTACTCAAAATCCAAATTCCAAACATCTTCTCTGAGGATTAAATTTGCCTTATGCACAAAGATTGAGGAGCCTGACAAAGGAGCTGAGCCTTGGGTGCTGAATTCCCTTTACCAGATGCAATTTGGTGAAACACATGAAAATGGAAATTCTGTCTCTTGTCTTTGTTCTGCTGTTGGACAAATGCCATTGAAAGCCATGAGAAGGGTTTCTGTATCAAACTGCAGTCGCTGTACTCCTCCATCTGTGAAGATGTACCACTCTATTGTAGAAAAGTCTGATTTATCTGGTTCCACTGTACACCCTAAGATGCAATAAGGTGTGCCTACAATAGGATGGCTTACACTAAAACTAAATTCAAAAATAATTGTTGATCAAAACACACTTTTTCTGACTCCACCAGTGCTGCCATATCTGCAAGTGTAAATGAAGGGTAATGCAGCTGTTCATCTCACAGACCGTTGTGTATTTTGACAGTGTGGTTTTCCCCTCTTGCTTCCCTCTTTGCTTGGCTCAAACAATGAGCCTGTCCACTGGTGTGCAGCAGAAAAGCACAGTGTTCAGATGCCAGAAACTATCTGCTGCCTTTTATCAGCAATATTCCATCCCTTCCTACTTGCCACCTGATAACAGTATCAGTAACAACATGTCCAAAAAATGAACCTTTTAGGTATGGAGATTTCAGAACTATTCAAACCCTGTCTTGTGTAGGATCCTTTGCAGAGGCTTCTTTTGCCCTTACACGAGACAGCTCCTAGTTCTGGGTCAGGACACCTGAAGCGAGCTGTAGATGCCATCTCATTTGTAGCCTTGAAGACCAGGCTCTCTACTGTTTGTCTTCTGTAATAACAGGTCAGCTTCTTATAGAATATGACTGGATTTCCTTTTTTGTGTGTGTGCATGCAACAGCTGGTTATGCAACCTTTTGAGGAGGGGTCTGGGCAGGCAGACTCCACTGAAATCACATTATTCAGTCTAAAAAACCTCCACTGGTGTTTATCATATGGGGTCTCATCCAATAATGCTGTGGTGTGAAGGGACCTTCAAAAATATCCCAGAATGTCAAACATCCTGATCTTTGTGTACAGAAACACATAGTCCTCACAAAAAGATTTGCTTATGCCAGTCAAAGTAAATAAGTGTAGGGGGGTATAAGTTACATGTATTATTCTGTCTGTCACATCACCTTCACTGCCTCATTATTTATTTATTTATGTCAAAGCCAACCTGTATTCTACCTCAGGCATGGCAAGTCTTCATATCTCAAGAATGACGCCCACATTTTACATACTGGGAGCTCAGCTCAGCTCGGGGCTGTTTGTGATTTCTGTTACAGTCAACAGGAGCTACACATGTTCACCTGGGAGGCAGCGTCCCACAACCTCCTGGTGCCACTTCTGCTGGCGAGCAGAAAATTAATATTTTATAGCAGAGAAATATAACTGGAAGCAGCCCTGCTGCACCGTAGTAGCCGGCACTGTGCGTGATGTATAGCATGCTGCCTAGCAATGTTGCTAAGCAACACGGCACCATCCAAGAAAATCCTGCATTAGCTTGTAGTGGCTGGTGGGGTGGGTTAGACGTGACACTTTGCACACAGAGCTATGTGGAGAGAGGTGTGCTTTGCTCAAGACTATTACAGCCATCTCTGATGGATAATATGTCTCCCCTATTAATAATTCTCTCTGCACTGATGAACCACATCATGATGCACCATGCACAACAATAATTTTCCGCTGAAAAAATGCCTACCCCCACCCCCCACGCTTCCTGTTTCTTAATGCTCTTCAAACCTGATTTAGAGAGTAGCAAGTAGTGGAATTTTACAGCTACATCCCATGATGCTCTTGCTTTCGCTCTCAATCCCATAGCCTGGCTCATACCTCAAACTAACCGTAAAGTCAGATCACAATGATGTGACTCACTATTATAACTAAAGATAGATCTTGTCAAAAGCAGTCATGAGCCCTGGATGCTAGAGGTTGTTTATTCAGCATTGGGTTTTGGGGTGGGCTTTTTTCTGTTCTGACCCCCTAACTTTTGACTTTCAGATGTCTATCCCGTGTTAGTATCTGGGTGAGCAGGCAGGTATGGCACACACTTTTTGTGACATGGAGGAAACCACAGATGGGATACACAGAAGTATAGCTGCGGGTGTGGGTTCAGACTCACATAGGTCCCAGGTCAGAGCTTCACAGTGGCATGGGCTGGGGACTCCCAAACACTGTATGGGCATGGGGCAGGACAGCCACAGAAAGGCAGGAGAAATCTTTTTAAGAGGGGTTTCTTCTAAGCCTATCAACTTTATTTATTTATTTATATGTTTACAAAACAGCTTTTTTCAAGTGTTAGCATTCATCTGGATCGTTTAATACCCTCACAGAACAAAGCAGTGCTGGTGCTGGAGACAAAGAGAAGCAACCTAGACACAAACTGAGACAAGAGGCGCTCTCGCTCCAAGGCCAGCAGCTCCTGCTAAGGCTGCGGAATGGCTCATCGTCAGACAGAAGCAGGTAAAGTGGCAGTACAGGTAAGACCTGCTCTGATCTGGCCACCCTCTGTGTCAGTGACCATGTAACGGGGACAGGAGTAATACAGGCTCTGGTGAAGCTCCATGAGCATAGCAGCTCTTCAGGGCAAGCACGCCCGGGACCTGGGGATATACTGTCCTGAAAGAGAGCAGCTCTTGCTGGTAAAAAGCAATCTGAATTTCCCCCAGCCTCAACCACCCAAGCACAGAGAAAGGAGGATCATCTGTATGCCATAGACACTGAAACTGACAGGTGAGGGAGCTGGAGATAGTTCTTTGTTTGGACATACTGGATCCATTTCAGCCCTGTATAATTCCACTAGTGTCAAAGCCATTACATCAGGGACAAAACCAACTCACTATTTTTAACCTAGCCATTTCCTTCTATGCCCTTCATTCAGGAAATCCCTATGCAAGTGCATGATTTCAGTCATGTGAATATTCTCACTGGATGCAGTGTGACTGCTCATGTACTTAGAGTTAAATGCATGCATATATACATGAGGGACTAAGGCCTAAAGCAGCATTGGAGGGAAAGAAGAAGGAAAAGTAGTGTGGGAATACCTGAACAACAATGTAGCATGAGTGTTGTGAAAGGTGTCTGCCCATCTGGGTGCCAGCAATATTTCAGGCTATTTTTCCCCTTTTAAGCTTGGCAATTCCTCTGAGACCAGCAGAATCTTTAGGAAAGCATTTTAAGGTATGACTGCTGTAAAGGGGGGGGGGGGGGGGGGGAACAAAATACCCAAAATGCTCCAAAAGCATTTCGTAACAATTTAAACAAAGAAGATGGTTATGCAAATGTCCTTTGGGGACTGCAGTCTATGTCTGTGACTTTCACAACCTTGCTCTGATTCCCTATCCTGCACTTGCAGAGAACACCCTAGGGGTCTTCATAGGAAGCCTCGACATACATGTTTTTTTCTGCATTGTTTCAGGCTTCACACTTCTGATGTTCCTCTAAAACATGACTTGAAAACACCAATCTCTGGTTGTGATCTCTAACCAGTGCCAGATGTCAGCAATACAATTTTCTACAGAAATCTTCTAAACAGGAACTCTCATATATTTATATCTTTTAGCAGTTTAGAAGACAGACCAGGAAAACATCAACCAAAGAAAGCTGGTTGATGAATCCCCATTCAGTTTCTCTTACACGCGGATTATTTTAAAAATCCTCCCACGCAAAAGCACTGCTTTCACCACCTTAGGAAGACCTTTTTCAAAAAGCTGCATGCCTATTATCATATCTGCCTGCGAAATGAAATGTAACAACAAATCTTGACATATTAGGCTTAAGCCTTCAACATGTGATCTGAACAAGGGTGACTTTCACAGATACCATACTGCAAGATAAGTGACTCAATGAAGTTCCTGAAATCAGCAGAGTTACTCTGGTTTGCAACAGAGTAAATGAGATCAAAATTGTCGTAATAAATTAATCCATAAAGAAAGTGCTCTCATACATTGCAAAACAGGCTAACAAGAGTCAGAAGACTTGCTGAATTAATTTGTCATTAATGTGGTGTAAGAGCTACTAGGAATAGTTATTTATTTCTATGACACCTAGAATAGTCTTTAATTTCTCATGCTCATCCAAATGAGGGAAAACACCATCTTTACTTTTTCAAGTCCCATGCCCACCAAACTTCCCCTTACTTGCATGAGAACTTTTTAAATTTGCTAAGAAAGCAAACAGCTTAGTTTCGACCCAACTTTCTGTTTCAAGTTTATGTATTTGCCATGCAAACGAGACAGGCAAATCCATGAAATTCATTTCACAGGACATTGAGCAAATGGAATGTGGAATAATGTTCTTTAGTTTCTGACGTACGATCAAATGCAAGTTGGGTACAAGAAAAGAGAAGTAGACATTCAACAGCCTTGAAGTAAATGGCCACAATAACCATAGTTAATATATGAATAAAGTTATATTATTGGTATTGGCTTCCCTCTTGTGGTAATGAGTAAGATGTGGCCCTAATATGTAGCCAGAATCTGCTGAGGCATCGTGCTGCAATATGCTCATTGGGCAAGAACCTTGCATCTGTGCACAAGACAGCTGATTTCAGTTCAAGCTCTGCAGATATACCTCAGACTCAAGTATTTCAGAGATCTAACCCCCTGTGACTCAGGTCAGTATCTGGCCCAAGTTTAAATCAAAGGAAGAGAGGTCTTCCACTTGAAGGTGCACTCTCAGTCCTGGCTGAGAGGGTGGTTCATGTTCTAGATATGTTCAGTCAATGATCTCTGCTGCTTCTGCCACTTTAGTGGGCACTTGTTCTGTGACTGACCTCAAGAATATGGACAAATTCACTCTGTATGTTTCCATTCTGACTCCAGAGTTGAGCCTGGATGAAGCAGGCATGATGATCCTCCTCCTCTTTATTTTCTCCATGGCCACTTGCATATTGCCATAATTTGACTGACATTTGTGAATTTACAATTGTATTTTTTTTAATGGCAGCATGTGTCAGAAGGTATCATTGCTATTAATAAAGTGTGTCTCATCAGCAGAATTTAAAGCTGTTTATGAAGGATGTTGGTCTTGTTCTTGCTTTTTTACAGATGAGGGAACTGAGGTGCAGCATAATTAGAAGCCAATCAGCAGGACCGATGCAAAGCTGAAAATAGATCCCAAATCTCCTAAGTCTCAGTGCAATGTTCTAACTGCTCCTCTGCCAACGTGTGAAATGGTAAAGCTCAGCTATTAGTACTACCTACAGCAAAACATGTCTATTATTCCCATATTTTCCCAAACTGTTTATTTTTACCATTGATATTCCAGGGACAAGGTTGTCCATGGAACAGTCAAATATCCAAGTGAGCCCATCACCTTTTCTAGTATAAAGCCTTGCAGATTACTGATTATTTCACCAATCTATAAAAATGATATCATAGCTCACCCTTAAATTAATTTTTTAGTCTTTCTATGGTATCTTAAAAGAGTGTAGACTTTTTTTAAAACTACACTTAAAAAGTGTAGATATTTTGCCAAGGAAGTTACAAGCACCAAGCTGTGGTTTCCTTCCCCTTTTACAACAGATTACTGTGGTAGCACCGAAGGTAAACTAGAACACCATGAGCACCCCAGAAGTATCACATGCACAATAAAATTGTAACAGTCATTTTATCATATAACAATGGGCGCTTGAAACCTCCTTTGTAGGGCAGGAAAATGTAGGCATAGGTGCTTTATTTTGCAATTACCCCTGTGAAGAGCTTTCCGTAGAGTGTTCTGACAGTGAAGTCGGTGAGTTCAGTCACCTAACTTGATTAATATTGTTTCTGCTCCTATTCTGAATTCCCCTAATCATTTTTGTGGTTTTACAATCATTCTTTCCAGTTTGGAGAAAAAAAGAAATGTTTTCTGTCCCCTGCCACTGAGTGAAAAACCCTTTTCTAAATGGGAAAATGAGTCAGGTCTTCCCTAAGCAGCAAGATTTTAGTGGGTGGGTCACTCTGCCTGTAAAGGTTTAGTCCCCGGGGAGTCAGCATGACAGAGTATTTGAACTTACCTGCCCAAGCAGAACGGCTCATGGAGCAGAGGTATGGAAAATAACCAGGAGAATTAGATTCAGTGAGAGTACCAATTGTTCCTACAGAAGATAAAGGGCAGCTCCTGGGAGAGGAAAAAAACCAACAAAAACAAAACAAAACAACCACCCTACCATCACACACCAAAACAACAATAAACAGAAACCTTCCTTCAGAAGCTGCAGGAACAAAAATACAGCAGCAACAGGGAGGTGATTTTCGGTCATAGCTTTTCCATGCTACATTCTCTGAGCTTAACTTGAGCACCATGAGAAGAAAACTCCTCCACTTGTTGTAAATAACATAAACCTTTCACAGAGGTCAGGAGCTTGTTTGCGGCTACACCCTGGCTTCTCTGGGGACTCTCCCATGCCAAATCTGGGAATCCCAGGCTCAAAGGGAAACAGCCAGGTGCAATTACTGACTGGCAGGTGTAGAACAGCATTCAAAACAGGCCAAAAGCTCATGTTTCAGGTGAGTTGAAAGGTGAAGGAGAAAAGTATTCAGTGTTTATTCAGCATTGCTTAATAATTTTTGGTCACTCGTGTAACTATTAGAGGTTTTTTTATGTGATGGTGGTTGGTTTTTTAAAGAAGTTGGCCATAGCCTGGTAGAGGGCAAGTCTGGCATGGTTCGTGACACTGACCTGATGTGCTCTCATCACTGCAAAGCCCCTGTATGTGTTGTTAAAAACTTCATCTCCTTTTTACCTCTACATGCTGCAAGTTCTTTGTGGAATGGTCTAGGTCTTGCTACAAGTTTTACGACACCTCATACAGCTGGGCCCTGATTGAAAGGCATCCCCACCACTATCACCGCTGAAGAAACATCACACTCCTTCTAGAGACATAGAAGTGCTGATTACAGTCAACTCTGTGGCTGTTACGCCTGTGTGAAGGCCATGCGTCTTTGATAAAGCACAAGGGTGTGCCTAAATGTATCTAAACTCAGATCAACTATTTTCAAGATTTCTCAATAAAAGGAAAATAACATATTTTGCAGGATTTCAGTACAAGTCTGTCTCAACAGGAGAAAAATATGATGGTTATAATATCATCATGTTTACTAAGTGTGTACTTTACAATCCTACAAGCACTAAAGTAGCAGATTCACAAGTGAATGTTCTTCCAGCTTGTAAATGTTCAAGCACTCACCAAGTGACCAAACTGAAGCCAGGGATAAAGGTAAATGTCAAATTATGAGTGACTGGCAGTATGGAGAGTTTACTTGCTTTGTAGGAGAAAAAAACCCTCCTAAATCTTTCCATATTATGATGATGGAAGAATCCATTATTATAACAGATATCCAAATACAAGAACAGACTTTATCAGGATTTAAATTTTCCTTCCAGCATAAGGCATAACTGTTTATCACTTGTGGGTTTTTACTTCTCTAAAGCTAAGCTCTGAGAGGTGCTCTGATTTTAATTCTTGAAAGCACCATCAGGATTTGACCCAATGCCTAGTTCACTAAAGTGATTTGACTGACATCAGTAAGACAGGTTTTCTGTTTATTTTTAATAACTCTTAACTAACACAATAACATAACTCTTGCAATGGCACAAGATCAGAGTCTTTCTCAATTAAACTACAAAAATATGGGATATGGAACCCAAATTCAAATAAACCCATTCCCTGCACCATTCCAAAACTTAAGTGCATGCACATTATCAAAAAAAAAAAAATTTTTTTTGCTAAAGATTTTTCTACACTTTAGATATGCTTTTCTTAGTACTGTAGTTACTACAATTATGTCAGGCTTAAACCTGTCATGGGCTATACTTGTGCCTTTGAATGCCACCACAGCAGCCAAGGATAGAAGAGGGAACTGAATTCTGACATCCAGAATAAATAGTGGTGGTGATCCTTTCTTCTTTCTGGTGGGACAGTAAAATACATTTCCTAAAGAGCGTCATTCTAAGTCTGTTTTGACGTAGCTAAAGCCATCCCATTGCTTTCAATCTGTAGCAACAGCAACATCTAGTGTTTAAGTCTTCCCTGAAGACTTCAACACAGCATGCTTTCCATTAACGACGTGCTTTCTATTTCAGCAACACCCATCTGCGCTACTCAAACCACAGAAAATAATTTTACTTAAACTTGGTAAGAGTTCTGTAAAACAGGTAGGCATTTTACCTTCTCTTACAGAAGAGATGGAAGAACTAGGGAGAAAAAAGAATTTAACAATTCAAAATATTTCAGTAGTAGGCAGGATATGAGTGAGTTGCTCAAGGTCACACAAAGACTGACAAAGTCAGAGCTGCCTTAGCCTATGCTTTACCTGGAAGATCGTGTCCTTGCCCCAGGAGACATTTGGACCTAGTTTATCCGAGAGCAGGAAATAGATCATTGCATTTCAGAAGCAGTTTCACTGTGTTAAAAGGTGAGAAGTGTCTGTGATGAAAGCAGAGATGACATTTTCTCTGTTCCAGAACTGTTGCAATGTTTCTTTTCCTGGCATATCTGAATGGAGGGATGAGCATGGGAATGAGTTACAGGACCCTTACCTACGAGAACATGGGATGGGATGCTGCAACCCTGTTGCAGCAATTGCAAGGCCTCCGAAGAGCCCCTGTTGCCCGCACTACTGTTCCCATGGCGTGGCCCCTCCACCTCCACAAGCCCCAAACACACACATGCGGACGGACAGCTGAGAGGCTAGGTGTAGCTCTGACCGCACAGAACAGCCAGCGGCTGGAGCGAGGCACTCTAGGGGAGCTATTGCTCTGTTCACTCCGGTCCTCTCTAGAGTCCTGCAGCGGTGGGCTCTCCCTGAGGAAAGCCACCAGCAGCACCAGGGTGAAAGAAGAGGCAACGAGGGGGACATTTGAACTGGAACTCCAGCCCCTGCGGGGCAGAGATCACATACGCCCCACTCCACTTTCCTTCCTCCGAGGGCCGAGAGCAGGCCGCCCCGCCCGTGCNCGCGGGGTATTGGGCGGGAAAGAGGGGAAGGGCGACTCGCGAGTGAGGTGTCGAACCCTCCCTCTCCGGTCCCTGAAGCGCGCGCCCCCCCTTCCCTCCCGGGTCCCTG
>VWZY01009359.1:383748-418492 GCA_013399075.1 Chloroceryle aenea
GCCCCCCAGGCAGGCCGCCCCGCCCGCGCCCCAAGCAGGAGCTTCTCACGGCAGAAGCACCGGTGCCCCGCAGCCCGCTGGCGGGGCCTGGCCTCACCTTTCAGGCTTGCTGGGAGTCTGGGGCGCCCAGCTGCCAGCGGGGCCTAACAAGGCTTCTCGGATGACGCTGGGGAGAGACAGACTGGGCAGTACAGGAGGGGGGACGGCTGTGAGAAGAGGCGAGAACCACCCGGGCCGCGCTCCCTGCCCGCGCCCAAAAACTACAGCCCCCATCAAGCAACAGGAGGTGGAACTCCCTCTCCCCGAGTACCCCGCGGNCCCCATCCAGGTGTACGGGCTGGAAGGGCGCTATGCCACCGCGCTGTACTCCGCCGCCACCAAGCAGAAGAAGCTGGACCAGGTAGAGAAGGAGCTGAGCAGAGTGTGGGTAAGGTGTTCTACAACCTGTGTTTGCCATTGCTCGTGCGGGGCTTTGGGATCAGCGGGGCTTGCGCACTGCTGTTTCTTCGGTGGGTGGTGGGCTCTGCACTTGCAAACTGTGGGAGTCCCACTTAGAGCTGGCCTGGCATGCATGCTGTCAGCGGTGCGCCTGCTGTGTTAAGCTGCTTGGAAGAGATATAGTAAGAGCATCAGCTCTAGAAGAAACATACTGTAAATGAGCTACACCTGGAGCTGCTGTTTCACTTCCCATTGGCTTTAGACCTCTCATTTTTGCTCAAGGAAAAATGGTGTTGCCAACTTTGGGTAGTCCAGCTAGGCCTCATAATGCCTGGAAAACTTCTGGCCTTTATCACGTTGTTTGTGTATCCTCTTAGACTCTCTTGAAGGATCCCAAGCTATCTAGTGTTGTTATGAACCCTCACACCAAGAGTACGGTTAAACAAAAAGCTGTGAATGATGTCCTGGCAAAAGAGAAGATGTCCCCTATTACTGTCAACCTGATGAGTGAGTAACCACTTGACTTCAGGAAAAACATCTAAGGCTACTTGTAATGGCTGTTACTTAATAAAATCTGCTTCTAGTGGGTGCTTTAAACCCTTTCAATGCATCTGCTTCTTCCAGACTTGCTTGCTGAAAACGGTCGCTTGCGTTACACACCAGACATTGTTTCTGCATTTGGGAAGATCATGAGTGCCTATCGAGGAGAAGTGCTGTGCACAGTCACCACCGCGCAGGTGAGTTAGGAGCCTCTAGATCAAGCTTAACAGGTAACAGCGTAAAAGGCCTTTAGCTTAGTTTTGCTCTCCAAAGTTTAAGTATTGGCTGTAGTGAGGTAAGGTCTCATCTCAACCAAAATGAAAGTCTTTCTATAAATAGTTTTTTGATATATAGCAATTATTGGTCTAAAATTAAATCTGTTCCTCCCATTTCATCATAACATGTAAGATCTCTTCTTCCTGCATGTGAGCCCAGTGGCTGATGAAAGTCAGCCTGGTCTGCAGATGCAGCTGCCCCTGTTCTTATTTCTGTCATCAGGATAGTACAGATCAGGTCAGAACCAAGAGATGAGCTATTAGCTAGAGCGAGGCAGACCCTGATAGCGCTGAGAATGCCAGTGGTGGGTGGTGCTGTGCTTCACGAGGGCAGCTGTCTAATTCACCTCCAGTAATCGGGACAAGTGGCTAACTCTGAAACTGTAGGAAGACTTTCAGAAGTAGAAGACGGGCGAGTCTGGCTGGTGCTCAGGAAGGTGAGGGGGAAGATGGTGTCTCCATGAGCTGTAAATGTCAGGCTGGATCACAGTGGCTCTTGCACTTCAGTAACTTCTTCTTTAATGGATCCACGCCCATTGGAGTGGGCAGCTGGTCAGCTAGACACTTGAGGATTGGTCCTGTAAGCCATGAGCACGTATTGTCAGTCTGGTTTGTAGCCTTCATGGATATGTGAACTCACAAGCCTGTGCAAACCTTTCCACAAGGTTTTCCTGAATATTTCATACATAAATTACTTTCTTGCTGGTTTTTGTTGTTAGTCGCTTTTGTCTCTCAGCCTGTTAGGTATTAAATAGAAATTACTTAAATTGCCAGTAACACAAAGCCATTACTCTGAGGTGAAATCCCTTTTGTTTCCATCTCAGTGGTATCCAAGCAACTTGTAGAGAAAGAGAGGACAAATTCACATGTCTTTCCCACAGGGATGCAGAGTTCATCTGTGGGTAGAGAGAGGAACCTGTGCTTGGCAGGAGTGTTCCACAAGCCTGCAGCAGGGCTGGGAGCTCACTGACAGTCCTCAGTCGCTGCACAGTCCTTTACATGAAACCATGTTTCTTCTCAAGCTGATGAGCTTAACTTTTAGAAGTAGCAACAGGAAATCTTTCCTTGTACAGCCTGAATACTGCTATGAGGCAGATCTCATGCTTTTCCATCATGTGCTTACTCTGGCAAGTATGGATTCCTGATGCTTGCCATTTGAAGATGTCAGTATCAAACTTCTGTTAGGAATGTGTGTGCAAATAACACAATGTTTCATGAAATTATGACGTCAGGAGGTGACTGCTGTTTCTGTGCTGTCCGTAGGTTATTCCTGCTCAAGAGGGCTAGTTTATTTGCCTTCCCGATGGAAGTGCAATTAGAAGAGTCTGATTAGAAAATTTGGGTTCTCCTATCATTTGAACACTTTTGAGTCCTCTGTTTTCCTTGTCTGCTCATATTTTTCAGCCCTTGGATGATGCCAGCCTTACTGAGCTAAAAAGTGCTCTGAGTGGATTCTTGGCTAAGGGAGAGGTCTTGAAGCTGGAAACCAAGGTCTGGATTTTTGATTTGTAAATAAATTTAATGAACTTCATGTTAAGCTGAGCTACTGTCTCTCTGACCTTTTAAAAAAAATAATTTTACTATTACATAGTTCTGTGCTTTCTTGTAGACCTGATGATGCTTTAATTGCAAAAATCTTAACTTTTGAAATCTTAAATGCAAAATTATCTTTAAATGGCTCTTTTAAAAGCTTTTTTTTAAAATTTTTTTCCCCCTGTTTTTTACTAGAGTTATTTCCTAGGCTCACAACTTTTTGCTAATAGAATACCTGTTTGATGTTTCTTCTTTAGACTGATCCATCGATCCTCGGTGGCATGATTGTCAATATTGGGGAGAAATATGTGGACATGTCAACGAGGTCAAAGATCCAGAAACTTACCAAAATAATGAGAGAGACTGTCTAGCAAGTTGTCCTAGGCATGCACAGTGAAACCTGTCCAATGGAAACAATAAAATTTTCTTCTTGAATAGATGGTGTGAAGTGTTTTGATTTAGTAAACACTGAGGGGAGTAAGATGATGGAGCTGCAGAGAGTTTCACTTAGTTCTCACTGAATGTTACATGACCCACCTTGAAAATCTTGCTCACCTTGACTGCAGGTGAATGTTGTTCTGAAGGAAAGGGAGAATAATGCCCTAGGAGCTGATAAAGGGGGTCACTGCTGCTGAAGCTTTGCCAGTCTCCAGAGGAAACTTGCTCAGGATATTGCCAGGACATCAGAACAGCAAAGTCCTACCCACCATGGGAAGGTGTAAGTACAGAAGCCGTGACTGGTAGATGCTTTCAGAAATGCAATGGTGGCAGTTAAAACACTCCTGTCATTGGCGTGTTCTCAGCAGCAAATTAGGCCCCGTTTGCTTCCATGTCTATTTTTGGAGAGAGTTTTGTGTAAAATACCAATTTAAAACTACTACTTAGCACTGAGAGGCTAAGGTGCTTGCAATTGAAAACCACAAGCAAAAATGTTTGCAGAAGGACAGGACTTCACAACCAGTGAGCACTTTGGTGGTGGTGGTGTGGCTGGCTGTATGCGCTTCCCGGTTGATGTGCGGCCATGGATTTACAGGTGTTCAGTTTCTGTCTGTGCTGCTGTTTTCTGTTTAGATAGCCTTCAACCAGATGGTGAAGGAGTGCAGACTGCCTGTTTCTCCCTGTTGGTCCTTGGTCAAGAACTTGGTTTGACTGAATTTTAGATGGATACTATTCTTGCAGGGGTGGGTGGGGTGTTGAACTGGTAGCAGTGACTCATTTCAGTTGCATTCCTGAGAACTACTAGCCAGCCACCTTTTTATAGTTTTGGGTTTGTGTTTTGAGGTTTTTTTATGACATTTTTAGTAATAGGTAGTCCATGCAGAAAGACTATTTAGCCATGTGCTTTCTTCTGTACTTCATATTGAAAGTATGTTTCCCACCAGGGACAGGCCAGGCCAGGGCTTCTGGCTGTACCTCCTGCCTGGAGGGGCTGTAGGAGAGGTAAAAGCTGAGCATGGCTTCTCACCAGCCCTGGTGGTGGTGGGAGCAGCAGGGTGGGCTTGTGCTGTGGAAGGGGAGGAACACTGAAGCTTGAGGGCTCAGTGATGAGAGTGGGTGGGTCTTGGGAGCCCCAGGAGACTCAGGCAGGGGAGAGGGGCTGCTGGTGGCCTGCAGCCCTGGGAGAGGCTGTGGGGGCCAGGGAGCAGCAGGTGGCCCAAAGGCTGCACCCTGCTGTCCACTCCCAATGCGGCTCCATAGCACCAGTGAGGTGCACTGAGCTGTACCTGAGGCAAGGTCGCTTTCCAGAGCCCAGTGCTGCGCAGTGCAGGTGTTGGACCCTGCCCAGCTGGGTTAAGGTGTCTGGGACAATACAGTCACAAGCGTTTATCTGTCAAGCTTCCTGATGACTAGCCCAGCAGCTGTGATTTACAAATGGAGCTTTGGCGACTGCCATGTTCCATTTTGCCAGTCTGGCCCCAAAACAGCTGTAAAAGAACTTATCATCAAGGTGCAGGTGTTAGTGGGTGCTGAGATAGACAAAAGGACCCACTCTTCACCAGCATACCAAGGGTATTGCCCTAATTCAGTAATTGGTAACAAAAATCGGGAGAGATCAGCAGGGGACCTCCTACACTCTCAGGCAGCAGAGCCACATGTGGTCTCTGATAAGCTGCACACATGTTGCCCAGCCACAGGGCAGGGTACAGCCATCGTAGGCAGTGGCATCTTGACATCATCTTGTGTGAAATCGTCCACACACACAAGGCAATGGCACCTGGCCTATTAAGCAAGTGCCATTGGTTGGGTTTGTTGGGGTGGGTTTTTTTTTAATTACCACTTTTTAAATCTTTGTGTCTTACTACAGATTGGGTGAACTGTCAGTTTCCAATTCTGAACAAGAGGCAGATAATGTGTTACAGAGATGAAAAGTGACATGTGGTGGACACCTAATCCTGGTAAGTTATTTCCCTGCTGGGTCTTACCACTTTGCTTATACCTATGGAGTCCTTTAGTCAAAAATACTCCTCTGAAGATGTGCTGATGCCTTATCACTCTTCTTCAGAGCCTCTCAAGAATGTAACAGTATGCAGATAAACTTTAAAAAAAAAATTGGTTTATTCTTGCATAATTTCACTTGCACAACTACAGTCTCATTTGTGTCAAACAAATTGCACAGCCTAAAACCATATCAGCAGTTTCCACCTTGGTGACTGCAGTCTGGGAAGCGGCACAATTCCTCAATTAGGTGAACATGTTTTAAGGACTTTTGCTTAATTGGACCTTGTCCATAAATAAAATTATTTAACCAGGTGTGGCTGAGGAAGCAACACAGTCACAGTAACTGAAGTACAGTGGAAAGTCTTTTATGAGAAACAGTGGTGTCTGATGTATA
This sequence comes from Chloroceryle aenea, assembly GCA_013399075.1. NCBI lineage: Eukaryota > Metazoa > Chordata > Aves > Coraciiformes > Cerylidae > Chloroceryle > Chloroceryle aenea. The sequence goes on from VWZY01009359.1 coordinate 389,368, forward strand.
ATTATTTATTACATCTATTACGAATGCTTTAAAAAAACCAATAGAAGACAACTTCACGGTATGGATGTTTTACTGTAGAATAGTTAGATCTAAATGAACAATATAAATTAGTTCTGTTTTCTCTAAAAAAAATAAAAGTAACTTTTTCTCCTACTTGGACAGATCTTATTTTATAATGCATTTGTAATTTTTAGGATCATATGAATACTACAGAGAGTATAGTACTTCCTTTTTTAAGACAAAAAAGGAAACTAATTAATACCATTTGTTTGTCAGCAAAGAAAGTACTAAAAGGTAACACCACCACCAGTGGGGAGGGGGATTCCCCAAATCTAAGTATTAACAATGGAAAAATTACTACCTCTTTTTTCCCCCCAACAATTTACCAACACAAAGCAGAAAGTACCCATTACACAGTCTGCAAAGACTGACAAGGATCTACATTCCTTTTCCATAGCTTTAGGACTGCAATAGGGTCACTCTGCACAAGCTGTTAATGAAATCAAAGCCTGTTGGGAAAACCCACCCCATGGGAGGTGGCTTTGCCTTTTCCTCCTGGGGCAGGGGCCACATCAGGAGGATGTTCCTGCAGCAGCCACCTGGTATGGGCCTTGCCCTACTGGACTGGATGTGTGCAGTGCAGGAGGGTCAGTGCAGGTCCCTCTGCACTGGTGTGACCTTTCAGGCAGTGCTTCCCAGTCACCCCAAACGCAGCCTGTCCCAGGTTGAGCATGGTGGTGCAAAGCTAGACAAACCTGGAAGACACAGTGAGACTGGGCGAGAGGGAGTGAGAGTGCAGGTGGCAAGTTGGGCAAGCACCTTGACTAGCACTATGGTCTCACACCCAACTGTCCCTCTTCCTCCAGGTTACACCATGAGGCTCTTTCCAGGGAGCAGCCACCACAGCTGGGAGAAATTTCCCTTCCAATCCATCACCAGATGGACATCCACCCATGTTTGTTTTGTTTTGTTTTTTTTGAGGCAGGGGCAGAGTTCCTGCTGCTCACCAAGCTCTAACTTTTTAATCTCTACCCCTATTTCTTCCCTTTGTTCCCTACTTCCTTCTGTGCCAGCACTCCCCTTTCAGCTGCACTCACTGCAGTGGGCAGGAGCTTAGGGGTCTGACAGGGGGGTCTCAGAGGAAGCACCAGCTCCCTTCATTTGCACAACACTTTAAGATCCCAGAACTGACCACTAAATCCAGAGTTAGTGACACTTTTGCATCTTTACAAGCAGCTCAAGGAATCCACCTATGGTCACAGCAGACCCTTTGACAGCTATATCAAGCAACTAGGCTAGTTTAACACATTCTTACTGCAGTTCTTTATTCTTTTAAATTAGGTCCTAAATATATCCTCCTATGTACAGAAAAATAATTTCCCAAGGACAGTCCTTATTTTAAAATATTCAAATAAAAAAACAAAACAAAACTAGGTGCCTATAAACACTTTTCTGTTAGTTTTACTCAGTATTTGACAATGAGAACATAGCTGTGTTTTTATAATATATATACAAATAATCACACACATGTAAGTACATATTTAACCATAGATATATTGATATGCATGTAGGACAAGAGTGTTGGGGCTAAACAAATGCCAGGATACAATGTGGAATGTATGTACAGAGCAAATCTCTCAAAGCTAAGGTGATTTAACCTGAATCCCATTTTTTCTGTGTTGCAAGGGTTTTTATTGGAATAAAAACACGTGGCAAGCAGAGCAGTATGAAACTAGACACCACTGTTGCAGTGAAAGTCTGGATTTGTCACATCTTAGTTTTGAAAATGTATTTAATAATAATACAAAAACTGCATTATCCACAATGGTTCCCCCCTCCAACCCTACTCACGTGTAACAAACAGTGATTTATTTTTAACGGGTAAAAAAATTGTAAAATGAACATTTAAAAAGTTCCCTCATAAAAACTCATGCTGAAAAAATATATAACTACTAAGTGCATCTAGAAAAAAAGTTCTGTAATTTATCAGTTATTTGGCTTGGTGTCAGCTCAGCAACATGCTCTTGTCATTGAAGGTGCCCAACTCAACTCACCAGCCACATGCATCCTCTCAGGGCTCTACAGACTGGCTCTCCAGAAGCACTATACTTGGCAAAGTACTTGGTATTTCTGAGGCCAAGCTCAGCCTAGGGGTTTCTTTTATTATTATTTTAGAGTGCTCCCAAATGCGTTGCAATCTGTAAGTATAAGAATTCTGATTTCTCCAGTAAATACAATTCTGGTGAGTTTAATGGCTAAAACCACTTTGGGGACAATAAGGAAGTAAACAGATACAGCTGCAAAGACTATAAACTACTTCTGTATTTTATCTTAATCTTGACTTTTTGTTTGATACTCTATTGTAATCTTCCAGTCCTTTCAGAGTTTGAACCAACTTTATTATGTGGGCTCTACATTATCAAAGCCTTTTGAATGCCTCCACGAGTCCCCAGCAAAGCATGTAGGCACCCATCTGGCTTTATGTATGACTTTGAACGGTATTGGGGCCCAAATTAAGGTGAAGCATCTGCTGAAGTGCTTTGTTGAGCCAGGGGCTGCAGGGCTGTGGTTCAGATGGCAGCTGCCAGATGAGCTGTGAGGGAAAAGCCTGTCAAGGAGTCACTAAAGCAGCACTGTTTCACACAGCTGAGCTTTGGGACTTGGGGTTAAAGGGAAGGGAAGAGTGGTGCTTTCCAAAGGAAATTAATTAATTACTTAATTACAGGTCAGAAGCATGATTTTGGTTGCAAGACACACACAGAAGAAAAGCCTAGCAGGGCTGCAACAGAGCAAGGCAACGAGGTGAGGTAAGATGTGTTTTCCAGTCACCCACCCGCTACATCGATTCATGCAACACAGCCTGTGTTTGGCTTGGGCAGAGCCAACAGGTGGGGAAAACAGGGACCTGGGTGGTATCAAACATGAGCCTTATTCCTAACAGCAATGAAGTAGAGGCTACAGGCTCACAGCATGGGCAGCAGAAGCTCCAAGCCTGGCGCTGCTGAGAGGGAGAGCATAAATGCATGCTCAGGTGGCAGGCTGGAAAGGGGACAAGCTGGACCTGCCCCAGACATAATGACTTTCAGCTACATCTGACCAAGTGCAGAGGAAAATGAGTTCAGGTAGCTTCCCTGAGAGATGTCTCTGAAGGGTTGACTCCTGTCCACAGGGAGAACACACTCTTGAGGCAGAATGACAGGACCAGGCTTATTCTTACTGCAATCAGAGCAATGATTCAGAAGATTTCAGTCATAGAATGTTTTAGGCTGGGAGGGACCTCTAGAGGTCATCACATCCAACCTCCCTACACAGGTATGGACATCTCTACCTAGGGCAGATGGAGAGGTCCCAAACAAGGAGGGATATTGGTGAAAGGACTGACATCCACCCTGCTGGTGTATAATGGCATTGCTGGCAAATACTTCAAACAATTATAGGCTGGGGGAACAAGTGCTCTGGGAGACAGAAAACTGGCACATTGATGCTGGTGCAGCTGATTCCCTGTGTGGAAAGGGCATGTACCTGTGTACCTCCTGGATGGTTGTGAGAGCTTCCTGGATGGCACCAGGAAAGCAAAGAGCCTGACAGCAATGTTTATAAGCCTGTGAAGTCCTCGTGAAAACATCTGGAGACAACACAGTGCCTAAGCACCTCAGAAACATCTTAGAAGGAATTCCTGGGAAGAGGCCTATAAAGACTGTTACAAAGACTAAAAAGCTCCACTTCTGTAAAAAAGTGCATGCAAACTCCTGCATAAACACAGAGCTGCACTAAATCCAGTGTGGCTCTCCCAAGCTGAGGACAAAACTTGTTGTTATTAAACACTGTTGTTAAGTTACGGATGCTTGGGGTCCTGTGTAATTGAAGTTCTGCTGTGAGACTGTGGATCTGATTTTAAAGTAACCACCCTAACACCTCCAAAAAGAAAAAAAAGATTCCTTTCCTTTCTCTTCAGGATCCTGTCCTGTCTGCAGCCACAACAATATTGACATTCTGCTAGTTCTCTGCATCTTTCTAAAGGGAAATTTTAGTAATTTCTAAAAGTGGTGTTCTCTTCCAGTTTCTGACCCATTAACTTAGCTCTACTACAAGGCTTAAAACCAAGGAAGCATTAGGGAGAAATACCATTCTTCTTGTTAAAATTAGCATACCTAATGGAAACATGCAATTCCCAGAGTTACAGCTTGGGAACCAAACTACCAGTGTAGTTTTTTCCATTGCCTGTTTTCTCAAAGCTGCAGATTTTTCTACTTCTTCTCTCAGGGCTCTTTCTCTCCCCCTTTGTCCAAGGCAAGACCCCTGTTTCCATGAAGGCAGTGAATGCATTAAAAAGTCACAGTATTAATTTTAAAAAGGTTTGATTGCCAGCCAAGGAATTTGATACTGAAGAATTGCTTCTAAGTAAAATGTCTTCTCTAAAAAAGTAGAGACTGCTAAAAGATAGAAATGAAACCACATCTTGAGAGACAGTCCCACTGGCCCATGTAGCAGTTCAATCGCACCAGGGCCTCAGGATGAGTAATGGAGAGACCTTATACTCAGCATCTCTACAAGGATGAATTTTACCAAAACAAATGCAAACAGCCAGACCCAGAACTCCACAATATACAGATCTGCAACCTCTGTGTTTTAGTGGGGATGTACAGCCACACAAATCTGCTCTTCAATACAAAATGTGATCAAGTGTTATCTGGGCTTCTATTCTTGGTATTGTTCTATTCTGTGATTCTGTTTGGCGTAACTTTAGGAAAAGTTTATGTACATCCTGATGAGACTGGAAAGGGACCTGTGAGCTAAGGTGGGCTATTTTATGAAAATGTTCAGAGACCCATTTGGAAAATAGGGTCTACTTAAATAAAGGTAATCAACACCGGTAGCACCAGCTATCAGAGTTTGGCCTGACATTCAGCACGTGACTATCATAAAAGGGTGGCTCCACCTTCATACATTGTGGTAATGTCAGCAGACCTTCTACACAGAGATACAGCTAACTTCTAGCTACTGCTGTGAGCCTCTCCCTGCCCCAACCTCTTCAGAACACAGGGGCTATCTAAACAAGCCTATGGGATCTTGCAGTTTTGTCTATGACAGCACAAGTAGGAATACAGCTAAGCAACAGGCCTGAGCTTTTACAGCACAGTCCTGGATGAGCAGGTCTATGCAGATACCAGACAGCAGTCAGTGGGTTTCTAAGAACCTTTGTCTTACCCTGGTATAAAGCAGTTCCATCTGGGAAGCATCAGGTGCCAATATGCTACAGAGCACTGAGGGTGAGCAAGCAAGAAAACATTCCAGTGCACAGTTGGCTGCCTCTAAGGGTATGTACACATTCTGTCCTTGATGCACAGGGATTAGGACTAGCTTCCTTTTTAGGATTAGCCTGATTATGAGGGATTCATTAGCTACCTATGAGCTGAACCCCAGCCTTTCATCATCATCATATTTGTGTAACTCCTGTGGACAATAATTGGAGTTAAACACTGCTGTGCATCACAGGGTAAGTGTGAAATCACAGGTGATGATGGTTGGGAAGGTGCTTATTTCTGCTACAGTTCTCCAGATGGTGCAATCGTACAGGCCCACGACAAGGGCTGCAATCTGGGAGGAGCCCCTGCAGCTAAGGGTCCCCCCACTTCCAACAACAGTTGAGTCTCAGAGGAAGGTGCAGCTCCTCGAGGCTGCCTTCAAAAAAACTGTTCAGGGCTTCTGCATTATGCCCATGATCTTTTTTGTCCTGTTTGTCTATTTAGCTGTTACTGTAACTCATGCTGGAAAAATGATATCACAAAAAAAAAAAGCGATGCTACTTTTTAAACACTGAAATGAATGTTCATCATATTTACAGCTACTGAGTAAAATTAGGACAGCAATAAAAGATTAGACAATGACATTTAATGTTACTCCATTAATAGATTTTATCACTTCTTTTTATCCTACCACAACAATGTGTATTTTCATATACATTATATTTAATAAAATGTATTGATATGGAATTAGGAAAGCATGGGTTTAGTACTATATACATATTTTAATTGAAACAATTTTCTTAACAACATTGAAAAATAGAAACTTAAAGTTCTCTTAATCGTGTTTTCAGCCAGTTAGTGGTAAACAAATGCATGCTAGGAAGTCACACTCCCTCTAAAATGTGGTCAGTTGAAAGTTTCTAACTAAAGTGTGTAACTCTGTTTTGTTTCAAAAAATACATAAGTATGTCTGTCATTTCTGATACAAAATTCTACACTATCTTCAATAAATAAATAATAAAGCGATTCTGAAAAGTATGAAATGTAAACTTTGTTGTCCCTCCAACATACATTTTTTTTTCCCATTGGTTGAAACATTACAGTGGTCTTTTAGGAAATTATAACACACAGACACTTCCCAGCACAGTTTACACTTACTACCATACTGCAGCTACCTATCCGTTATGAATATATCCTAATTTCCTAATGGAAATCAGTAAGACTCATAGTGCTAGAGAACACCGCCTATACGGGAAAGGTGGAAACCAGTACTGAAAGGACATGCAAGGAACACCAAAACCTAACAACAGGCTCCACAAGAACGTTCACATGCTAATGAAACAGGCTGACACCTCCCATTCAGAAATAAAGTCCTTACAAAAATACCAGTGTATGCATGATAGGTCATGAACAAAATGAATCCAAGCAGAACAAAGAGGAATTTTACTCTTAGGGGTTTATTCTCTCTCGAGTCTAGACTCAGCAAAACACTTACGTATGTGCTTAAGGGAAACAAGACGTAAGTGCACGCTTAAAGCTGGGTGCTTTGCCAAACAGGGAAAGTTTGCTGGATGTGGGCCCATACGTGCGTATTCGTAGAGTTAAATGGATATATATAAACCCTGTCATTCCCACAGATGACAAGGCTTTTACTTCGGGGTTACCCACTCTGCACCACCACAAGCACTTTGTTTCTGTTCACATCCACTGAACCTGCGATCACCCCGGTGTGCCACACACACCTGTCAGCTACAGTGTGCTGCTGCTGCTGCCCCAAGCCCAGTAACACAGCGTCTAGCACAGTTAGGTACAGTACCGTTTGATAACTGGTCACCACTCATTGCTTTGCAAAGTAGATTCTGCAGGGTAGAAATCAGCTTCCTGAGCTAAAGTCATGATTCTTTCTCTTCCCTGGTGCAAGTGACAGATCATCCATCTGTGGTCACACAATCAAGCAGCAGTAGTAAAGGAGTACTGAGGTGGTACAGCACAAAATACATCAGGGCTCTATGTTTAATCCTTCATTTACTGTTCAAACCTTTACAGTCCTATAGAAAACAGCAACTCCCAAAGGTTCCGAGTGGGTGGACTCTTCTGGAGAGCAACTCATCTCTGTGCAGAAGGCCTGTACATAATTTATTTTCAGGGGCTACATGAGTCATGAAGTGGTATGTTAATAGAATCTGCTCTGTTTAAAGATATAGACTATTTTCTAAGTCTTTTCAGTACCATCATGAAGATCTTCAAAGATCTTCTTACCGCATAACTGCTCCTTCCATTCACATTACATTTACATACTACCTTGCTGAGCAATAGGCACAGAATTCCTTAAGGGGGAAAACCCTGCTGAAAGCCTCCAAAAACATACCAACATTGCCTTCTTCATGTATATTAAAGAGTAGGGTAACTGGAGCAAGCACAGCAACCTATGTGGTTTGCCAGCCTTTCAGACTGTAGCACAGCAAACAACTAGGTTATTTCATAAACCCAGAAAACTAACATCAAGTTCCACATAGACAAACTGAGCGAGATCTCCTCACTAAATTGGGATTCATTTTTCAGTGAGAATTATCAAGGCACAAAGATGCTCCTGTTTGCTTTGATAACCCTCTGATGTGTGAAGGGCAAGCAGTAATTTCATACCACACCAGTAAGAATTTTGTGACAGCTTCTGCAGATGCCTATTGCAGTGAACTCAGACTGAAATAAAACATTGGTCCCTTTCCTTTTAAGGCTCATCGAACAATTGCAGGTCTAGTCGGACGACTATCTCTCCTGTTGGAACTTCATGCAGGAGGAGACACTTTGTAACTGGTCCCTTTGAACCCTGATCCTTCTTAATGTCTGCCACACGGATCTCTGTTCTGCCCAAAAAGTCTGAAATGAAAAAAGACAGCATGCTCAGAAATGACACAACTGATTTACATTGATATAAAATGCTAATTTGCAGAAGGAAATTCTCTTCCATGTACATACATCAAAAGGAGAAAACAAGTCTTTAGTCCAGCTATATTTTTGCAGTTGAAGAAGGCCAGACGCTGCCAATCTGCACAGAAGAGGACTTCAGCTAGACCACATTAGACAGCAGCAGCATTAGATAGAAATGGTCCCAAAAGCAGAAAAATTCACTATGTAATTCACAGCTGCCTTATTTATTTTATGTTATGTTACGAAAAAGGACAAAGGCCACTGCACAGTTCAAACTGAGTGTGAAGCCCTATGGACATGATAGGGCCAAGCAGTGCAACACATCAGCGACAAGGTCAATGGGCCAGCTGGTGCTGACCCCATGAATGATGGTCCCATCCAAAGGCTCACTGAGAGATTATGACTCAAAAAAACTGCTCTTATGTGACTGTGCTCCACAAGTTTATCCCAGGTCAAGAAATAAGAATGGGTTGTGAATCCTGGATTCATTTCTGCCTCTGTTACTGAATATTACAGGAACCTAGAAGACATTTATCTTCCTCTTACATTAATCTAACCATCTGCAAACAGCACCCAGAATTTTTTTAAGACTTAGCAGAATTTCAAACCACACTTCAGTTGTAAAGTTGTGCAAGAAAGTAAACCCCCAAAGAGCAGAGAGAGCTTGATTCTTTTTGCACTGACACTGGTATGACACCATGGGGGAGCAAGGGTGAGTAGGCTCCCAATATGCAAAGGGCTTCAATATTGGGTTGGAACTAGATGATCTTTAAGCGTCCCTTCCAACCCAAACCATTCTCCGATTCTATGATTCACCTCATGCATAAACTTCTTCCAAATGGAAGATTTGAAAATACCCTTGGAAAGGCAGCAGCCCCCTACACACCATCTGGGGAGAACTGGTCCCTCTCAAACACCGTAATGCAGAGTACATCCTGCTCAAGGTCTTTGATAAAGAACTGGCAGTTGGAGTTCCACTTTGGGTTGAGGGTGTCCTGTATTGTCTTGGTAATGTGGCACTGAGAGCCCATCGTCACCTCACAGTATGGGTTACTCTTTCCTGGAAAGATGGAAACAAACAGAAAAGAGTAGTCATGGTTTTAGGTGTGATATCTCTAAATATTCTTTTACTCCTACAGTCAACAGCAGGGGGGAAGACTGTGGCCTCACTGCCACTACAATGACCAGCAACACAGTTCTGCAAGGTGCTTTACTCTTCATTTCAGGACATTGTGGTTTATGATCTCCTATGATATGGCTTACATGGTGGAAACTAAGTCTCCCTGAAACAAATGCTTAATGCAGGACAACTGCATGACTACTACTGAACTGCACAAAATCACTTCTGCATATTTTAAGTTCATTAAAAACTGCTTCATTAAATAAACCCATTTTTTTTTAGACAGAACCTCCTTCAAAGTTAGCCTGGCAAATAGAAATATCATCTTCATAGAGAATATTAGGAAAAACCCCAGGCACTTACCATGGGTCCTGCAAGGTTTTAGTTCAATGCCTTCCACAATATTCACCATCAACCTCCCAATGCCTGTTGCTCTTTGTGAGCGAACTGTGATGAAACAGAAGAGGAGAGAGAAAAGTAATTAACGTATATTCCTGCACATGGACTTTTCCATGAAAGATAAGACCTCCACACCCCCTGCTGTACCTAAGTAGGCCTTTTCCCTCTTCTTCTTTTCAGTCTCTATGTAAAGTTCTGAAGCAGCTTTGATCTTCTGAACCCAGGCAGTCCTTCAGTAGGAAAAAAAAAAAAAAAGTTGCAAAATACTGTTTCCATTTTTCCTCCCTGCAGCACAGCAGACAAAAGTAAAGCTGTCCCTCCTTCCCAACTAAGGCTCTGCCCCCATCACAGACTCTGCCACACTGAAGCTGTCTGGCTGGAAGAGATCTTCCGGGAACTTATAGCATCTGCAGAAATGTAACCATCCCAAGCTAGCAGATCCCAGCATGCAAAAAGAGCTCAAGGGAATCACAAGCAGGAGGGACTTGGTAAGACAGAGAAGGTATAGATAACAAGTTTACTTTCATCAAGCCTTTTTGCTTTATTTTAATAAACTAACTTCTTGTAGCCAGTAGATACAAGACAGCTATGTTGCACTGGTGGCCACTTTTCTTGACTCCTGAGGTTTCACACCAACAAACTTTTGAGCCTTAGGGAGTACACAGATGATGAATGATCATGATTCCCTGTGGGGACTTCTGGGAAATCACTTCCTACTTAAGAGACTGAGTGGAAGAAGGGGTACCAAGGGATCTCAAGGGTTTAGAAGAATTGTTGTGACATACAAGGGAGCCTGAGACCTGTGCCAAGATAAGAGAATCCAGAAGTTGTGCATCCATTTCTGATCCCAGAATGAAGCGCTGCTGCTCTAGAGGGCATTGCAGCTACTTACACTGGCCTGGATTTGGTCCAAACACTCACCTGTACTCTGCACAGAGAGCTGTTCAAGAAAACAAAACACTTAAGGACAATTCTGTCTTCCAGCTCAGCCCTAAATGATAAATGGCTACTTCAGAAGTATACAAAAAACCTTTGATCATAAAGGTCTTTTAAGATTAAGTGGGCAAATAAATCACTCATTGATGCTAATGTTTTATCACAGGATCACAGAATCACAGAATCATAGGATGTTAGGGGCTGGAAGGGAACTCTAGAGATTGAGTCCAACCCTTCTGCCAAAGCAGGATCACCTAGGGCAGGCCGCACAGAAACAGGTCTAGGTGGGTTTTGAAACTCTCCAGAGAAGGAGACTCCACAACCTCTCTGGGCAGCCTGTTCCAGTGCTCTGTCACCCTTACAGTAAAGATGTTTCTCCTCATGTTGAGGTGGAACCTTCTATGCTCAAGTTTATACCCATTATTCCTTGTCCTATTACTGGGCACTACAGAAAAGAGCTTGGCTGCTTCCATTTGACACCCACCCCTCAGATATTTATAGACATTAATAAGATCCCCTCTCAGTCTTTTCCTCTCAAGACTAAATAGCCCCAGTTGTATCTTCTCAGTCTCTCTTCACAGGGGAGATTGCTCAAGTCCCTTAATCATCCTTGGATTTTATTTCTGTTGCTTTTAGTTAAAAGCAAGTGAACGATGAAAACCTGGAGGTATCTCACCAAAAATGCTACATTTACTTAGCAAGCAAATCTTTCATGAAAGAAAGTCAAAGGCTGTATCCCATGTAAATAAAGGCATCCAGCTAGAGCACCCAAATTTGGATAGGAGTTCCCCCCAGTTCTCTACAGTGGAGGGAGACCAAAACCTCCAGAGGGCGTTCAGCATGTGAAGATCTGTCTCCTTCCACAGTGTAGCATGTGAAGTTCCTTGAGCTAAGTAGGATGAATGTGGTTCGTATGTTTCTGACCACTGCTGAGTGCTCTGATGCAGAACAGATGATTATTGCTGTAGTCTGGTTTGTGTAACAGATCCTAAATGGAAAAGGCTATGTAAATTTTCATCACCAGGGGTCTAACCATGATGCTCATTCATTCTGTGGCAGAGAGGGACAGGCAGCATCCCAAAAGACAACTGGGATCTATAGAAGTACAATATTTTGCAAGAAAAGTTACGTGTACAAATAACAATGAGTGACACTGTCAGTCAGGCAGGGAGAAAAGATGTTTTATACATTTTTATGCATCAGAATTGTTACGGGCCACACAGTTTTGCAAGCTGGCATAACATGACGACTATACTATACTTTCAGCTTTTATTTTTTAACAAAAGTTATCCTTCCAGACCTTACAGCTGTGTAGAGAAAACTTTTTCCACATGTCAGTGTAATCCTGTCTCCATAAACTTGCCAGAAATTAAAACCACCATCTGAGGCTGCTGTTCCTTTGACTGTTTCAGTCTGAACTGAACCAGATTAAAACTAATTTGGTTTAGCTTGGTAGGGTTTTGCTTTAAGTTCTAATTCTGACCTGTTCCTCAAGATCATTCAACATACAGCCAATACAAATGCTTGCATGGGCATGAACAGACAGATGCTACCAGAAGAAAACAGGACTCCATCTTTTGGCTTCCTCATGCTAACATGACATGTTGTAAAACATGGCCTGTTCATCAGCTCTTCTAGTCATTTTACTGTTGGTCTTCTTGGAACTCAGGAAACATCATTATTTCTCCCTCCTTTTCATATATTGAGTATCACCATTATTCTCAAGCAGAAAGAATTCTCCAGCCTTGTAAGATAAATTGCTTGCACACGCACAGCATATACATTTGCACCAGATGCTAAGATGGCCTGTGCAGGTACTTACCTTTCATTAATACTTTCAGCCCGAAGTGTATAGACTCTATCAATGTGAGAGATATGGAAGATGGGCTCATCTCCAGAAGGGTCTGTAGGTAATTTTACTAGTACTTCATTTAGAAAAATGGGCTGTAAAACATTAGGCAAAGCTAGAATTCTACTGCACAATATCCAAACAGATGCATTCAACACAGAGCAATTTACATCAGATCTATCTTGTGCCTGCAGTATCTTTCCTCCCATCTTTCTTCAGATAGGTCATTTTTTAAAATGTTCTTCCTATCAAAGATATAGGTGCCTCCAGAGTCTGGGAACACTTCTGAAGTAAGCAAACAGCTTCATAAGGCATAGCAATCTCTCCTTTCCCATAAAGAGCAGCAAACACTACTTTCCCCATCACTCTCTGATACGTGTCACCTCTTGTTGAAGAGGTTGTTTTAGCACAACTTCAAAAGCATCTTTTCTTATCTCGCTAAAGCAAACAGCCAGCTTTCTTATCATCAGTCCCTGGAACCCCCAGAACACGCCAAAGCTTTCAAACTTCTTCTATACAAAGGCTATTACCCATACACCCAGTATGAGAGCTGCCGCCTACTGTATGCGCTGTCAGCCTATAACCATCTTAGACATCGTTTAAGAGTGGGACTTACAGTTTTGTACATTTTGTATTGCAGATTAGATTTGGGGCTGAAGACCTTGTCTGTGCCAGAAGAGCCAAGAGGTTTTATGATCTGAGTCAGGAGGAGGAAATCATTGAACAGAAAGCCATACAGTTCCTTGTTACTCTTGGCTTTATAGAGTTTCCCACTGTGCAGAAACTTGCGTGGTCCCAAGCAGTTTGTAACAGAATTAAATACGAGTTGCTGCGAAAAGTAGAAGAAGAACAACAACGCACTGTATAAAGTAAAACAATCGAGGTTCCCCTGAAAGAGATCAAATATAGTTTTGAGTCCTGACATTGTTTTCAATTTGTGTCACAGGGATGATGAGCAATGTCTCTGCCTTGTGCATGATAAGCAGTGCAGGTCATAGAAAGGCTTCATGAAAATTAACTTTAAGGCAGCCCACCAGTTGCATGGAGCATGGCCTGGACAGTCAGAGAGAAGCCAATAGCATTTGTGCCTCCTTTTGAGTTTCTCTGCCATATGCATGCGTCTCTGTGAGTGGAACTGAGCTGATGATGACTTGTCCTGGATTAGCCATAGCTACGCAAATGGCCTCTCCGAACGCTCAGCTTTCTTAACAAGGCCTGGATCTCTGAATTGTGTCTGAATTTCACCCATCAAAACACAAGAAAGGAATTCCAGATAGCCTGTCTTTGCATGCCCAAACCACCTGGAATTAGAGGACAGCAGCTGACCACTGTCTGGAACAGGCAGAACTTAAGATTCAACTGAAGGTTGTTAGCAGATGAGCAGAGGCTTGCCCTTTCCTTAAGTGTTATTTTCAGGTTTATGGAATGGTTCTTGACATCCTAGTTGGTCAGGCAGCTAGATCTGGAGTGGCTCCTTTTGCAGATTAGAAACATCTCAGAGAGAAAACCAGGGGAAGGCTGGACTGCTTGTTCTAAGGCTAGACATCATATATGGAAAATAAAAGCAGCCAGCTTCCTTCAGGAAGTAGTTGGAAGACAGCTGCATGTGTCTTGACACTTCTGACATTGTTCTACATGTTTTTCCCCTGAAACAGTTAGGTTTCATAAGATGAAATGGAATTTTTCCAGTTTATAAACCAACACTGCTTGTTACATTTTTTAATCTTTTAGAACCGAAAACAAAACACATACTTTGAAAATCAAGTTGTGAACTGTCTGCATCTATTTTCTTCATCAACAGGGAAGCCATCAAAATATCCTACAACCTTTCGCAACATTTTCATTATAGTTTCAGTAGAGAAACTTAGCACATTACCTTAAAAAATAATATGTAATAGGTGGAGGTGATTCTCTCTGTAAAGTCTTGAGAGAGACTTGATCAGTACTCTTGAGTTTTCAAAATGTATACAAAGTTTTACCACAAAAAATATTGTCCGTGAGGAGTTTTAAAGTACTCCAGGATGGCCAGGTATAGCTTTAGGATGAGATACAGCAGTACAATAACCACTGTATTAGAAAAAGCAATGAAAGTTGTGACTGAAAATTGCAGTATTGAACTTGGTACTAGTTCAGAGCCAGGCAACAAAAGCAGCACTTATCATATAAAAGTTAGTAACACGAGCAGCAAAAAGGATCACGTGCAAGAGTGCAAGGTAGCCAAAGAAAGATGAAAACAGAGGATTGAAGATTATATGACTTGATTAATTACACGGTTTGTTCCCTGATGAAGTGCCATAAGTGAGGCATGGTTTCTTCCCGACAGGCAGTGTGCTCACATTTGTGTTACTCTAGATAGCACTTTGTTTACCTCCGACAAGCCTTCACACTGAACGTGAGCCTGGATCCACTCCAGCCTATCTGAATTTTCCTTTTCCCGCACGCCTTCATTTACTTGAGAACATAATTCTTCTGCTTTCTCAAGTGCATGCTTCAAGTGACTGTGGTCAGGGTGGTTTTCAGGAGTGTTTTCTATTATCTACAGACAAATAAAACACATTAGCTTTATCCGTTATCTGCAGTTTACAACTGCAGATCAACATCCAATTTATAATTCTTTCCTGTGAAAATCTTGGCCCAAGTTCAATCACATTATTTAGGATGCTATGTGTTAGGCAACAAATGGAAGTTAGGAAATGTCTGTAAGTTATCCAGCAACGTAAGCTGCACAGTAAGGTAACTTGCAACAACTTGGCATTCAGGCCTGCACACTGAATGTCATTTACCAGACTACGGGGAGGGAATGACACTGTGGAAAAAGGTAAAGATGAGCATAAGACTGACCCATTTCTCCTGTCATCTCAAGTGTAAAGTTTTTATTCAGCATTTACTGCTGTCTGGTTCATTTTGTGCAAGTTTCACCTCTGTTTCTAATGGAACTACCAAGATATTTTGCTGAAGCCAAATGAGTTAACACATTTTCTCCAGTGTGATCAAATATAAAACGATACCCCATGTTCCCTAGCACACCGGATATCCAACAGTGACAAAGCTTGACACAAACAGGGAAATGATCCTGTAATTAAGCTATAAGCAAAGCAGCATCGAAATCATCATCTTTGCAAAAGAACGTACATTTTTAATTATTAGTGGGTATCTTGTTACCCGTTGCATAGGCTTTAGTAGAAAACTTGATAGTGGCATTCCTTTACAGCGAGGATCCATTGCTAACCTCTGAAACATTAGAGAGGTAAAACGGTGTTAGTCATTTGTTTAAAACCCTGCAAAATGAGCTCCTCCAAGAAAGGTAAAGCAACAAATGAACACCACGACTCAGCTAAATCTTCTCCGATATCACAGTGTCAGTGCAGCAGAATTTCTTGCATTTTTTTTACAACATATTCTTCACTTGCTGTGCCTGTACAGGAGATGGGCCGCTCCCTAGCATTTTACAGCAAAAAACATTATTAAACAAAGTATTTTATGGCTCTGTGGTTGTTTGAAAAAATTTATTCCTTCACTGTGCTTAAGTCTGAAGACACTTCATTCAAGCCTGACATAGAGCACTATTTGAAACCAAGTTTTCTAAATTAGCAAAATAATGAGCTAAATTTACAGTGTATAAGATTCATGGTGATTGCTTCTCTTACTTTAACAAAATCCTTGAACTCGGGGACTTCATCTGTCTTCTGCTGGATGAGTGCTGCTCCATTGAGCTGGCAGCTACAAAACCGAATGTAAGGCTGCATGTGTGGCAGCTGAGCTGTCAGTATGTCACCAATCATTTTCACTGGCATCTTCTCTCCAGACATCTTCTTACGCACACGCAAAGCCCTAAACATGAAAAGGTCATGTGTGCTTTATAAACTGACCACTAAAGAACGATTCCTTATTTGTGAAATAAATTTGTTTGAATAATGAATAAGAATCAAACCAAAGACCCCCGAATAAGAAAAAGATCAGCCACAAGATCTATTGCAAATTACAAGAGTATAATAATCAAGAGTGCACACTCAACCAACATTTTTCCCTCTTGTGGTAACCAGGTATTTGACATTAACTTAATGCCACTGCAGATCAGATACAATATAAAAATGAACATCATTTCCTTTTCTGTTTAGTTTAGAGAGTAACAGATATGCTCATAAATGAGGGATAAAAGCCTTACCACTACTTTAAGCTCAAAGTTACTTCTAGATTTTAGCCTGGTTTCCTAAGGAAAGACGGTTTACAGTCACTGAGCTACCTGCATTTGTCCTATCATTGTCATAACTTTTCAAATTCATTTCACAAAATTGGGCCATTTTCAAATACACTTTACAAAAAAGGAGGCATTTTAAAGTTATAAAGTTCCTCTAAGTTCAACAAACTCAGTATGGAAAAAAGGAGCTTCTATTAATCCTCTTGTTTATGAAGATGCAGGTTTAACTCAAACCACCTCGCTCAGTTTCTCTGGCAATGACCAGAAGAGCATGCACATGCCTCCAAACCAACCACAGCATTTACTGTCTTGCTGAAGCAGTAAGGATGGGTGAGATGGCTGCAGGTAGGAAGGAAATGGATCCATCAGAGGCCACAGAATGGAGGGAGAAGTAAGAGTATTTGCACTATGTGGAGTTTCATGGTAGAGAGTTGAGGCTGCAGTAGTTGGAGACTCTGGAAGGAAGGATGCAGGGTACACTGGACATAAACCCACAGGAAATCAGGCCTTGTCAGTGCCACCTCTCACAAAACAGTTCCATCAGGTGCTATAAGCCTACAGTAGCTAAAGGGATGTAGCAGCTAACTAAGAAGTAGAGAGGCAAAGGTTGTTTTCCCTTCATTTGCATTCACAGATAACAGGACCTGACCTGGGTATGGGCTGTGACAGAAGTAGCAAAAGTCTACAGCAGAACTGTGAGTAGCCTCAGTAGGCACTACTCTTCAGGAGAGGTTGACCTTGCCTTCTGGAGCACATGCACACCAAGAGCAAAGTAAGTGCAAATACTTGCTCAGCAAAGAACTGCTGGATTCGTCTCAACAACACATCACAGCAAACACTGTTAAGATTTTGCTTTTTACAACAAGGAAACACGCGTACCTCCTCTGGTTACTACCTGCATAAAGTGGCCAATATTTTCATGCAGCTAAAAGGAGAAGTAGGAGGAAAGGCCCATCATTTTGTTATTGCTAAGTATGGGAAAAAAAACCCCAACTTACTTTAGTAGTTTTATATTGCACATAATCAGCTCCTTCCAATTGACAAAAATCATAGCAACTTCTTTTTCTGTTAGCAGCTCAGATTCCATTAGTGGTTTCTGGAAGATCTATAGATTCAGAAAATTAAATACTGTAGAAAGTATATGGTAAGTATAATCAAAGTGACTAAAACTGATGATGTTCATTTCCTTAGTCTGAAGGTGAGAAAACTTTACATCAGAGTTGCATTTGACAGTTGGTGGAACAGACTTCAAACGTGCACTGAGCCCTAGAGATCCACTGCATTCCCTGATAATATGTTTGTGTATGGCTTTAAAAGAGAATATTCTAAATGTGTGCTGATGGTGTAATTATGACCTAGCTACTTTGTCTGAAACTTGGGAATTTTAGTCAGAGGTCTTCTGAAAAATATCCCAGGATTATACAACTGAAAATACATTTTGCTTTGGACTCTTTCATGGGCATTCTGATTTATCTCACAGTATCTATCTCAGGTTTGCATACCTTGACCTTTTTCAAAAAGGGATTTCCTGAAACATCAGTGTTTTGGTGATTGGTAGCACAAGGGTTTAAGATTAGTTGCATCTGCAGCTATACACACATGCATATATATCTATATATAGTCCTATATAGATATGAAATTTTTATATCAATCATCCATAAGAAGTCAAAGATGGCAGTGATATAAAATGAATTGAAACAGTGAAAATGTTGATTTACTTTAAAAAGAGGAGTGATTAAAACCTGTTCCTAAAGCTGCCGTGTTGTCTTACCTCTGTGACCAACTGCAGATCATTTACGTAGTTCTCTTCCGTGACAATGAGTTCATGGATGTATCCCTGCCTTTTCCTTTCGGTAGGTGTCAACATATCCAGGAGATGCAAGTCTGCACACCCTGGAAAACACAAAAGGATGCTAGATTTTATTTGCAGCCATTTGCAAATTGACTCAGAGCTGTAGCAGTTCAAGTAACAGTTAACAGTAACTACAGCCCATTCAGTTCACCTCATCATTATTCACGTGTAATGGCACAATACTAACAATGCTTCATCACTTCGAGACTCAAGACACTGTATTGAACACCCCTTTTGTTTTATTAAATCGAGGCCATTCCTAATGCTAGCTTTTCTCTGCTGGCGAAGCTTAAAAGCCAACCTCACCACCACCTGCCCATTTCCAACCTCACTCAGACATTCACTGTCCTCTTTAGGCTGTGTCATTCTAACTGGAGTCACACTGTAAAACAAATACCCAAATGGATGGCTGATAATAAACAAGGGGGCAAAGAACTTAATCTGCTACTACTGCCAAAGAAAATGTAGAGATATCCTAAAAGGGACCAGGATTAGGAAAGTGCTATAGTGACCTTAATGCTCTGATGGGCACTTCGGAATTATATGTAAACCCTCATCTTATTCAGTCTATATTCAAGGCTTGCCTTTAACCTAGTTGAAGGAGGCATCCTAATCAAGAGGTACTGCAGAACTTATTTACTTCTTCAAGTTTCTATTAAAAATTACTTCCAAATACTCTAAATATTTGTGCCAGAACACATGAAGGTCAGTGGAGATCACAGATTTCACTAATTTATAGGCCAAGCCAAAGGGATTCATTGTTCTCCTTTATCTTCAAAAGCATGGAAAAAATTTGTAACTAAGAATTCATCTTCCATCACTTTCTTTCATTAATTTTTACAAACCAACACAGGTATCACCATTAAGTTTTTTCATGGACTACCTTCAACTGCTGCTTCAACTAATCTGTGCTCCTGAAAAAGTAATGATAGATTTAACTTAAAAAAAAATAAAAATCAAAAAAGCTGATACAGACAGTCCGGGTGGTTTCCCCTATGATTAAGCAGCTGAGAAGAGATCAGACTGGAACCATAACCGTATTGATAACACTCATTTAAGATACAGTACATTGCAATCCTATAGAAGATGCAATTGAAACTTGAAATCAAAAGTTGATTTTGAGATTGATCAATTGTATGCAAAATAATCAAAGAACTAGGAATATTTCAAAAGCCAGAATTTTTATTTCTGT
Organism: Chloroceryle aenea; assembly: GCA_013399075.1. NCBI lineage: Eukaryota > Metazoa > Chordata > Aves > Coraciiformes > Cerylidae > Chloroceryle > Chloroceryle aenea. The sequence continues at coordinate 409,088 of VWZY01009359.1, forward strand.
TTAATGACGGCTGCTTTCAGAGCATTTTCTTAGATACCATCTAAGTCAGAGGTGTAATAAACAGAACTAGCTCTCCCCATGCACTGTCAGCTTCATTAAAAGTGAACAAAGTATTTAATTATTTTTCTCTAGAGACTGGGGAAGTTTACTGTTCAAAGATGCTGATGACCTTGGTTTGAAGTGTGGTTTCCAACCACCAACATTTCAGAGGAAGCATTTAACATTTTTAATCATAAAACATTTTAGCAGCTAGCCAACTGAGGTGTAAATGAGATATTATGAACTTCAACAAATTGTCTATTCTTGAACACTAAATATTTGGGAAAATAGCCTGCTTCAGTCTGAGCAGAACATGCAGGGGACACTTTTCTGATAAGGGATTTTCTTTATGATGTGCCCAAGTACAAAGACTTTTCTTGGTTTTGTATTAAAAACACCAAAGTAGTACTGGGTTCCTTTCTAAGTGGAAATGTCAGGCCATAGGACTCTAGTTTTTCATGGACACCAAAGTACTGTGCAAAATACTTTTATGAACATCTAAATTCCACTTGCAGCTATAATAATATCATTAATAAATTCAATTTAGTAAAAGAGACTTCTGCTAGAAGCTAGAAAGCACCCTTGGTATCAGGCATTTCCACCATCAGACCGGAAAGTTCTGCTGGGGGTTGAGTACGAGGCCTTACCTCAGTGTAGGGCTGGTTAATGATCCTGACTTAAAGCACACAGATAGTCCCTCATGCGCATAGCCACACAGGTATTTTAAATCAGGCACTTGGCATTTGTCTTTTCAGTTACCGAGTGCTCCATTCTTTCATATTTTCTCTCCTGCTCTGAGAAAGTAGTGTTGGATCCCATTGGGAAGGTGCTGAATCTGAATCCTTAACTAGATTGTAGTTAACTCAAAAAAGAATGGGGAAATGACAATAGGCAATTTGGTATGTTCACACTACTGTCATATGTAATTTTCTGTCCTTTCACTGAACAACCAGTATGACCCCAAGCAGAGGCACTTGCACACACTCACCAGACTGGTTACTCTGTCTGAGCTTACAGAACCAACAAACAAATGCCGAGGATAGAAATCCTTGCTTTGACCTCCTATCACCATAGGACCTGTAGGATTAAGGGATTCTAGAAACGTAAAAAATAATTTCAAATATCATTCTAAGAAGTAAGCATGTTGTTGTTCCTTTTCCTTACAAAGTCAGCCTTGAAAATACAGGTTTTACAAGCTAACCACTAAGCTTGAAAGCAGTGCCCTAGAGATGCTGTTTTTTCAGAAGGAAGGTTTTCTTGGGGAACTTGCTGATCTACATATATGGGCACAGCCTCTGATTTCTCCTAATTTGAGGAGATATTCCAGACAACAAAACTGTCAGATTTCACTGTAAACCTCATGCTGGCCCAGCCCATAATGACGAGATCACAACAGATATGAATCTGTTCCATTGTAGGGAAGCAGAAAAAAGTCAGTTTTCCTCCAAAAACTCAAGCAGGGGAAAATAACACACCATGATAGCATTCCTTCGCTCAGACAAATTCCAGCATTTCATCATTCAGTCTTCTTATCAATGAGCTTCAGATGCAATAACCAATTTCCTGTAAGTATCCTATGGGATGGAACCCTCCACTGAGACACTATCTCAAGCTTTTGCTGAAGACAGCAGAGTCTAGTGATCAAACAGATCTCTCAATCTCAAGCTTCCACTTCACAGCTATTTTCAATTATTTCAGCATGTTTAGAACTTCTTAACCAGACTAACATGTCTTTTTTTTTTTGTCAGCAGAGCATTTCCCTCTGATATGGATTAAATGAGGATCCAGAAAAAAGTCTGGAAACTCCCACTTGAAAAGACCTGGTGGGTATTCAGCTGAGCCAGCAGGATCAGATCAGTACTCTGGGTGAAAACTGATACCTGGACAGACCAAACGCAGAAGCTGGGAGCTGAAAGGCAGGGAGACACAGAGCTTCCTTCTTGTTGCCAGGGCCAGCTGCTGCCCAGGGGCCACACTCCAGAAGGTTGGGAGGGCACAAAGAAATAAATGAGAAACATTGCAGTCTGAATTCTGTGGTGAGGAGAAGCACTTCTTGGATTATTTTGCTTTTTAAAGTAGTTTCCAAATTAAGATGTATGGGAAGGGGAATGGAGCAAAATGACTGTGAAACTTGCTGTTAACAAGTTATACAAATCTGTTATTATGTTGACATGTTTGTTGTGAAATATGGTTACACATACCAGTAAAGTTACTCAGATATGCTAGTGAAGACACCTCTCTCCATTTCTCCTCACATGGACAGTAACTCAGAATGAATCCTTTTAACCATGGTAAAGTACTCCTTTGCAAGCTGTCATGCAATGAGTACAAAGTCCATTTAGTCTACATGCAGAAAATTAAGCCTTTGTGAAAATAATTTATACTTCATAATAATAATAATTTATACTTCATCCAGGACAACCTTCCGAAAATGTTCCTTCAGGGTATGAAATCAAAAGGCCCCCATAGCGCTCTCTGTTTAGCTAAGTAGCAGCTTGTTACCCAGTCTTCTGTGTGCATCCACTTAGGTTGCAATTCAACTGATTAAATAATATTTGAGAGATGTTGTCCCTTGATTTACTGAAGCTGCCTAAAAAATGGTTTAAAATAAGCCATTTATTGTAATAAGAAAAGGACTGCATGTAAGGAGCTATTTAACAAGAAGTTAAATAGCTGGGCTCAATAATGACAAAGAACTAAAAAGAACTCCCTTAAAACCAGGGAATAAAAACAGAACATGCAGTCGCTTTGTTGCCTTGCAAGATTATGGCAATAGGTCATTTTAAAATGTGTGTGGTGAGCTCAGGGGGGCTGAAAGAGATGCCACTGGAGCTCAAAAAGAAATGAGGTTTAAGTAAAACTCATTCTGAATATAAATTGAAGTGTTCTTGATAAACACACATTTCAACCTCTGAGTTGTCTTGGACAGATTTAAAGTACTGGAGTTGTTATGAACAAATTCCCTGAAAGAACATTCATGGGAATTCTTCCTCAGCAGCTGAATACAGAGGAAGCTCTTCGCAAGGTAAACAGAAAAACTGTGAACAAGTATCCCCCCACCACTTGCATTAGTCTCTAAATCCAGTCTCCTCTACATCCCTCGATGGCTCCTGTGCAAAGGGAAAAGGTACCTGGCACATGGAAGTTAATATACAGAATGCATCCAACTATCCAACTGACCAGGCAGCAGCGAGACTGATCTTTTTCTTGATGATAACTTAAAATGCAAATAAAGTAAAAAAAAAAATCTGAACATTTTCTTATTTTTGCCTATGTAAGTCTTGTTTCAACCTTGGCTGGCATTTGCATTGGCTCTGCAGCCACAACTTCACGGACCAAAGAAAACAAGAGTGTGGGCACATTTCCACCACAGGAGGTGAGCGTTCTTTTGGAAAGAGGTTTGCTTGCTGCAGTCCTGATATGCAGCTTTGGGAGGGGTCCACGTGCCTTAGCAGGTTAAAAAAAAATCTTTTCAGATCAGCCAGGAAGGGAGAGGGTCAAAACTGGATTGAGACACAACCCTGAAAAACTATTCTTCTTGATTGAAAGCATTTTTTTAATAAAGAAAATGGATTATTTCCTAGTCCCTTTTTCATATATATACACACATATATATCTAAGCAAAATACCAGACAGGTAAGAAAGGGTTAAGTGCAATACCTTGTTCCCTGCTACTCAAGGGAAATCACTGATGATGAGGAAGATTAAACACTACCATGCCAAGCTATCGTAGTACACTTAAGAACTTTAATAATCAAGTAAATAAACATTATAGGTATTTCAACAATATATGTCAAATAAGCCACAATGATTTGAATATCTTAATCTAGGACATTTCAAATGTGTTTCAAAGGGTTTGTGAGTTCACTATTCTCAACAATAGACTGACTGATAAAGCTGTTGCTCTGTTGCGTAGTACACAGTGCTCTTCTGTCTGAGGAGCCCTGGCACAGCATCCACCAGTCTGTGTGTGTGTGTGTCTGGAAACTTTTCTGAGACATTGCTCTCAGCATTTTTAAGAAGTGTGATAGAGAACATGTAGCCTGCAGATTATTGTAATACCATTATTTTTCTTCTCACTTGAAATATTTGGGGTGGTGGTGGTGTGTGGAAGTGGCATCAGAATCCGCTATATCCAAAGTATCACAAACATTTCAATATATAGAGAAAATATGTTTCTGGCCTGAAGTCATAAAAACTAAAATAGCCCTTAGGACAAGCATTTTTAGTCAAGTTACAAATCTTTCAATAGAACAGCTCATTATGGGAAAATAGAGATATCCCTTCATTAAAAATAACATTTTCATGCACAAAATTTTGAAAAAGTGGAGTAAAATCTGGCTACATCACCCTCACTGAGCAAACAATGGGCACTGAAAATTACAAGTATTACATTCTGTTCAATTCCCGTTACACCAGACAGCACCTTTTTTTGGCAAGTGGCTATGATGGAGAAGTACTATTTATTTTTTTTTCTGGTAAAGGAAAAACTTGTGCATGTTAAATACTATCCTAAAAGGAAAGAAAGTCTGTGCAATTGTGCATGTTTTAAGACTAGAGCTTCTGGCACGAAACACGGAGCCTAAGTCAGTGTAAACCCACAGTAAAACAATAAAGAATACTTAATTCATCTACCAGTATAGCGTCGAAAAATATTAACTGATTTGTAACATGTAGAAACAACTGAATAGAGAAAGGTGCAAAAGGTTGCAGATAATCATGATAATCTGAGTCATTATATTGAAATAATATTCAAAGAAACAAGACAAGTGTCATTCTGAAATTAAACAGGTGGGCTTTGGGCTACTCTGGTGACAAATTCATTACATGCACTAAGGCCACTTGATGAATCCTGTGTGTACAGAGCAACGAGACAAACACACACATTTTAGTCTATCTTTTATATGAAGAATTTAATTATCTATACATGTAACTAATTTTCAAGGCTGTATTACAGTTGTTAAAGCTGCAAGTTTTTATATATTTATATAATTTACATTCATATTGATGAAATACTGAAGTGCAATTGAATTAGGAGCTTCACTTGTTCTTTGCACCACATGATGGGTCATAAGGAGGGAGATGGGGTAGGATTAGAAATGCTAAAACACTGCCAGTGTGAAATTTAGAAATAAATGAAATACATAAATCAGAATATAACTAAATGGTAAAGTAATTACTAGGATGGCTATTTTGTGCTTGAGGCATTAGGAAGAGAGGGTTTCTGCACTGACAGCACCAGGCATTTCATCAAAAGCTTGTAACTAATGCGGGAAAGACAAACATGGCTTAGCTACAGCACATCTACTACATAAACTTGACTGTAAGCTCCATTTAATATTATTTTGTATAAATTCCACAGTCTAGTTTAAAAAAATGTAAACATTGGAAATTAATTGCAGGGAGATATTTCTATACATTCTTTCTTGTCAGGAAAATTACTTGTTCAAAATGTGTTGTTCCATAGTCATACGAAAGTAAAAATGAGAAATCAAATTCACGTAATCAAGATGAAAATAAAGAAGTTAATTCTCAAATCCCACATGAATGTAGCGTTCTATTGATTTCTGACAAAAATGGAAAAAAAAAACCAAAACAAAACAAAAACAACCAAACCCCAAACATCTGAGACAAACACAAACCAGAGTGTTTTCTAACTGTATGCAGCTACAAGTAATGTGCAAAATGAAATTAACATAACTGGGATAACAGCATTATGCAAGGTTAATGTCTCTTGCACTGGAAGGAAGTTAATTCTTCTCTCCACAATGTATTACACACTCAACAAAGAACACCTGATACATACAGTACAATAACTACAACAAAATACCTTATCTGTAATTGGGCACATTTAAATTCCTTAAACTGATTTAACTCCTTCTGTTTTTTTTTTTTTAATAAAAAAAATAGGAAAAAATAGACATATTGACAACACTGGACAAGTGAACAATAAAAAAGAAAGATACATAAAGTCTCAAATTTATGGACATTTGGAACAATTTTCATAGCACATGCAGCATTCCTTGATAGTGGGTCTTTTTGCACAAACAAAATCGCAACAAAGAAATTTTATACTTTTCCTTTAAAAGGCTAAAATATATATATTTTAAAATACTTTTTAAACTACTGAAAGCACCTGTGCAAAGGTGGAAAAATTAGTTTGGTAACTCTGAAAGCCACAAAAGGACCCACTATCCTCTGATTTTTTGTGTTGTTTTTTGTTTGTTTGTTTCATTTTAATTTTGCATCTATATCTGTAGGTAATTAACTCAAACATTGCGATTACATGCAACTAATGTAAAATGAGGTAAACTGCTCTGCAGTGTGTTCTTCTACTCAGAAGGCAGTAGATGATCATGCTGGAAGCCACATGATCAAGGCTGCATCTCCCATCATCCCTCTGGGCAGTGATATGGGATAGTGGGTCTCTTTGAGGACTTTCAAGCCTGAGTGGGGGATGGACAACATATGATTCCTAGAAAAAGGAGGAAAACAACACATAAGCAAAACAAAACAATGAGCAAATTCAAGCTAGGAAAATGAGTCAGGCATGTAAACAGCATGGTGCAAAAATGATAAAGGGTAACATGCTACAAAGGGGATGGGAACTAAAATAAAAAACATAAAATAAGGTTTGCATTACAGAAGGTCTTCAAAGAGACTTTGGCAAGTGCAGCAGTGGTGAAACTTTTGAGTTCTGCAAACCACAGCAGAATCACAGCAATGCTGCATGTTTCATCTTAAAGTGCTATACAAATCATCACAGCACAGCAGCAGAGAGGGTCACTTACATTGCTGGCTTGGATCCATGTCTGTTGTCAACTTCACATAGTTGGATGGAAAGAGACCCACTTGTCCATTCACCTCCCCTTTCCACCAGTCTGGGTCTTCCTTGTTAAGGACGTTTATAATCTGGCCTTTATTGAATGCTAGCTCATCATCATTCTGTGCAGTGTAGTCATACATGCCAATTACTTGGCACACTGTAAGATAAAGGAAGAGGTCTGTGGCACTGGCAATGTTTCACCAAAACAAAAGCTATGCATGCACCAACTGCGAACGCTACAGGTGTTCCAGGACAGTTCCAAGACACTGCGCTGATCTGAAGCGGTCCTGCACAGTCTTGCCCGCCCCTCTCTCCTGTGACCCTGTACTGGTGCGTCGCCGAGCCCCCAGTTGGCTCCAAGTTACTGGCAGAATCACACGCTCGGTCAGCTTACCGAGGGTTCAGGATCACACCAGGGAGGGCAGAGCTCTGTGGTGCAGACGGAGAACAGTGTAACCTGCCTGGAACTGTACCCAAGATACATCTGTTTGGAAGTGCTCAACACCAGGAGAAGGTTGGAAAAATTTAAGATTTTAGCAAAAAGTCAAATACTTTAAGGATGTTAGCTTTCTATTGACATTTTTATTTTGCTTTATATATATACATATCTATTGGCCCACAAAAGCACCAGATTTGCTGTACATTTATAAAAATTGATTTTTGCATCCCCACCAACCTGTTCTGAAAAGTATCCTTTCCACCAGAACTGGTTAATGGACAGAGAAGTCTGGGAAACATTTTAAATTCCCCTACCTGGAACCTGCAAAAGGCAGTCTCTTCTAATTTAGCACCTGACATGCTCAACACAGCTCTAAAATTCCAGAGAAAGCCAGTAATTATATCCTTACAGTACCACAAGTGTTAGGAACACAAAGGTCTTGGAAAAGATGAGAAAAATAAAAGCATCCTACTGCATTTAGGCTGCCCTTCTGTCACCACAGACAGGACTGCTTCCAGCAGCCTATACACTATTTCCTTACTGCCAAACTCATGAAATCTGACAGGTTCTCAGAATATAGCTGTTGCAGTTCAACTGTGTAGAGCATTTTTCTTAGCTCTCTTGCACGACTGTTTATTTAAATATATCATTTCTTCTAGATCGCTGTTTTCTTTATGCAAAGTCACAGGGCTTCTGGTATTTTGTCCTGAGCACAAGACTTCTAGCTAATTAGCCTTGCTGTCTGGTTCTCTCCATTACACTAACCCTAATATTTTTATTATTTTTTTTTTCATTCTTGTACTCAGTCAGCAACTTATTTAAATTTGTCAGATAGCTCCTCTTTTATTTTTATATATATTTCAGAAATTATTCAACTTCTTTTAAAACTTTCTATTCAGAAAGATCATAATTAAACTCCACATTTAACGGGACTCTTCATGTTTCAATATTTACCTTTGTTACTTGCAAAAGGAGGAAAAAAACCCTTAAAAAGGGACATTCACAATCACTTGTAAGACTTAGCACATCAACCAAAAAGGTACACAAGGTGTACCTTTCACTGACATACTGGAGATAAACGAACATTTCTAAAGGAATGTGTATTACACTGCACTCCTCTTTTAGGCATTTTTGTGCTAACGTAAGTTCAAATGTGTGAGCACCAACTGATGTTCACATTTCACTTTAAGGACCTGTGAGTCTGTATTATAGCGTCCTTGTTACAGGTTTACAGGTTATTACTAACATTAAAAATAACAAATTTAAGATAGGCCATATCTGAGTACAATAGGTACATTAGCACATTTATAACCCATTCTAGAGTTAATTTAAAAATTTTTCATCCAGATAATTCTCTTTTACTTCAAAGAATTGTATGCAATTTGGTGCTGTCCAGTAGTATCACCAGAATATCTAAATCATCCAACAGGATCCCAAGAATCACCTTAAACCTGGGGATGGCAACTTAAGAGAATTCTTGAAGAGATAGGATTCCTTGATCGAACCTGAAGCAGTGACCTCATCTTGACCTCATTTACTCTTAGTCACAAAGGCCAGAATGCACCCGAGTCCTGTACAGGAAGCTCTTAAAGGAGTCCCAGCAAGAACATTCTTCACTTCTTTTAAACTCCAAAAGCCACTGCTAACTACAGAAGCCAGCTACAGCCGACCTCAGACTTCTGGTGCTTTTCAGCCATTTGCTTTCTCTTTAGAAAGACTGCCTATTGATTAATATCAGCCCTGCTGCAACAGCAGAGGGAAGACAGGTTCTCATGCACTCATGATCAGTACAATCTATAATGTTGTCCATCTTTCTAACAAGCAGAATGGTTGAAACGTTTCCCACTATTCCTATAGTGTGGGCTACCTTAAACATGTTTCCCACTATTCCTATAGTGTGAGCTACCTTATGTCTGACTAGCTTCAAGTAGCGGTAACAGTTCATTTCTCAGCACCAGGAAGGACATGTTCATGACAGAAGCTTGGAAGGGAATATGAACAAAGCAGTCAGAAATTAAAAAAAAACACCTTCAAAGTATAAAGCAAAAGTCTCCATGCAACAGAATTAAAACATTGTTAAAGTCATGCAATTTGCATTACC
>VWZY01009359.1:418519-441688 GCA_013399075.1 Chloroceryle aenea
GCGGGTGGGCGGGGGGGGGGGGGGGGGGGGGGGAAGGGACAAAAGAAACAGAGGTTTTGATACTAATTTCCCCTAGATCTACTTTCTCCCCTACCTTCAAAACACTGACAGTAATGGCACACTCTCAGACTCTTCCCAACACACCACCTTGGGCATTATTGAACCCTTGTAGATTTAAGTTTTCTTCAGGCTTTCATGCCTTTTGCTATAGTTAAGTTTCCCCACTAACATATTTCCACTGTGAAGATGCCTCTCAAGCATTAACTGCTTAACCTCTTAAATTAACAACAGTTAGTGAAGCAATCTGTCGTAAAGGAAAGAGAAGATTCTTCTTCCCATCCCCCAAAACAAAAGGTCTGTAACAAAGCTGAATTTGACAAAAAATTCATGTCATTAAGATTTTGATGCTTTGCGGACAATGAAAAAAGTGCTAAAAAGCTTATTCTAGAAAAGCTTTATTAGCATAGGTGATAAGTCCCAGACTGTCAAACCTGAAGAAGAAAAAAAAATAAAATAAAATCCTATCGTACTGCCTTGTACAAGTATGTGTCTCAATGCTGAGTTAACATTTGAACTGCAGGACCCAAACGGGCGAGTCTTCAGAAAGTCTGATTTTCTGCATCGTTATGACCACCAAAGGAATCAGCACCACTTCTAACATTTGTCTCTTCTGATATGGTACTTTTACTGATACCAATAACACATGAAACTAATACCTCAGTATTTTAGGCTGGTTCCATAAACTGCACGATAATCCTTCACAGATATTTAAAAGAGAAAATTAGGGTTATTACCACTTTTCATTTTGAAACAATTTCATTTTAATGATAGACAGTTAAAAATTGGCCTGGGAAAGCATCAAACTTTTGCCCCCTGTCACCCCCAAACCAAATCCATCCATTCTACATTTTTTTGATTGACTAGAATTCTCTTTTCTTACTAATACACTGACTCACAAGTCACAGAAGTTTCAAGACTGAAATATTCACAAGGAATTAATTTTTTGTTCTCAGTCACCTGCCTGACTTTATACCTTGCAGCAGACCGACTGAAGTGTTTCATATTGCCTGTGGTTAACAGGTAACTTTAAAAATACAATGGTCTATCACACTTGTGTCCTTTCATAAACCTTAAAATAAGTAGCTGCACAGCACAAAAAACTACATTTTCATTTGAGTAGGTTTCTCATGCTTCACCCTAGGAAAAAGAAAAGGTTCTGAATGAGATGTGCCTCAACTGCTATGCTTGTGGCTTATCCTGATCCTTTAAAAACTCCTTTACTACAAGTAGTGCAAAGAAATAGGACTGATAATTTGAATGCTTTACTCTAAGATGCAGTATCACAGATGGCTTTTTAGTACTCAACAGTTCATACCTGAGGGACCACCAACATAAATATACATACCAATTGTACATTTTTCTCATTATAAAGGGAAAAAAAAAGTTTAACCAAAATGACTAGTGTAATTAAATATCCTGCTGAATAGCTGTAATTCTTTTTACAAGTCCTACTGTAAATAAGTCGCACTTACAAAAGCAACTTTGTGAATGCAACCACATTGCTTACCTGAAGGTAATGCTGTTGATTTAGGTAGCTCAGTCGGTGTAGTTTTACTGGTACCAGGGCTCAGAAGTTTTACATAATTAGCAGGGAACCATCCTATCTGCCGTTTTTTCCCTCGTGCCTAGTAAAAAAAGAATTCTTTTAAGAGGATTAATCACATCAATAGATTTAATTTGCCATTGTAATTCAGCCAATATTTTAACTACTTGTAGTCACATTAATTTAGAATAATAAAAAATGCATTTTATAAGGAAAATGTCAGCTATTTTTTGGCAATAGTTTTACTTTATGATACTTCTATAATGTGAAGTAAGATTTCAGATCTAAACACTAGTTATTTACTACTAATTTGAGTGAATTTTCACTTAACAGTGTCGCTACTTTGCTGTGCTTTATAGCTAATGCTACAACCCTGAATCTTCTGTCAGATTTCTTCTGATTCTGTTTAAACCATAGCTCTTGAATATTAGGCTACCTAATTAAGAAAATAGATGCCTAGTAGATACTAAGAATCTAAATTACCTCTTTTTCAGAAACATTACCTAAATGTTTTAATAGACTCTACTGAACAAACAACAGAGTATAAATGTAAGTCATATTAACTACGCACCAGAAGAACAGCAAAACATTACGGTAAGAAAAAATGGATAAAGTTTGGATGCAAATACAATATACCACATACAGCAGCACTCTCCAGTTTCTAACAGAGCTGCAGTGAGTTGCTGTCAGACAGAGGACAAATGAACTGGAGGTCCAATCCAGTGTAACAAAGCTTCTGTCACCAAAGCAGGGCAGGAATTGGACAGAAACTGCATCCTGTTATTTCATCAACTGCACAGTTGCAAAAACCAGAAGAGAAATCCTTACTGTAAGAAAGGTTACTCTAAAACTTTGAATCAAATCTCAACTTTTATATCTATGTCAAGAATTACTTTATTTGTTCTCTTTTTCTGTTGTTAGAATACAGTTGGAATTTGGGGCATGTAGAATTTTGCCTTTAAAAACAAAACAGATGTTAATTTTAGTGGAAAAGTAGTCATCTAATGCTTATACTTAATTACTTCCTTCCATCTCTTTACTGAAAAAGAAAGCACTTGATGTAAAATCTATCTAGAAGATTCATTCTAAAATATTCTGGAAGATTGCATTAATCCTGGTAATTTAATGCTTAACACATTTGCCTTATCTTACCTTCACTCTGACCCCTTAGACAAGTATCATCAAAATTTACTTGAGGCTGAAACAGAACTGTACACATACTTCCAAAAAAATCCGTCACTTGGAAATTAAACACATAACGAAAAGTTAATATTAATGCCCTTCTACAAATCATTTTGCTACTCTGAGGACAGGATGCTGTTTTTTTTTTCTTAATCAGTTCCTCAATCCATTTCACCATACTGCTTCATAAGCCTTTGTGCTCACGTAACAAATGAGTAAGTAAATTGCAGTTTTGGAACATGAGACTGAAAAGAATAGGTAGGAGACTACTTGTAAAAAAACTTGTAAAATTATACGTAAATATAGTAAAATTATATGTAATATAGTAAGGCATCCAAAGCTACATATGAGTATTTACACAATCAAAAGTTATTTTTTTTAAAAAACCTCACATTAGCTGCTAAGTGATAATTGTGACAGCTCTTGCCCAATGAAGCTTATTTTTTATCTTAAAACAGTTAAACGTGAAACTCTTTAAAGTTACGTTAGCAACATCACAAAGGTTAGTGAAAATGAAAACCAGAGCAATCCTGGAAGAATTCTCTACAAAAGGTGAAAAAATATCAGCAGGTAGGTGATAGAGCAGGTAGTAATGTGGAAAAAATATTGGAGTGAGTTTGAGCATTTGCATTGCAAAAATAGATTACATTCTTTAATGTAATATTCCATGTTAAAAACCACAAAACCAAAAGCCAACACAAACCAAACCAAAACCAACAAACAAAAACATAGATAAACCAAACCAAACAAAAACCCCCAAACAAACCACCAACAAATCTGAAAACCAATCAGACAAAAATCCAACAAACAAGAACTCATTCAGTGGTACTGGGCAAAGGGGGGGAGGGGGGGGAGAATAGGCTTTGCTACTGAAAGTCATTGAGAATCAAAGTTTCCAAATTGTCAGGTTCTACTCTTAAAAAAAAATGATTCAAATAATTTACTATCCATTATCTTCTCATACAACACTAAAGCTCTCCCCTATCTGATGCTTGCAACAGACACCATTCTTTTCAGTCTTTTATGTTACATTGAGCTGTTGCTGAGATGGGGCCATTAGACCAGCATTCTACACTGTCACATTCATTCAACAACCTGAAAAAGCAGCAGCCATCTAACAAAAAACAGATGCAAAAGATTTCTCAAGCTTTCGGCAAAATGATAGCCAAGTTTCTGTCTGAAGCAATCTACAAAGCTTCTCAGGAGGACCTTCAGGACTGTCCACCCCAGGGTTTCTTCTGCTTTCACAGTGCACAGAGGTGTCAGCTGATCCAAAGGCACATGACTTGCATGGTCACTACTAGAGAAGGACATACAAGTAGATCCTGTCAATCCAGCAGCCCCACTATATGTTCCTCTTGCACAGATGGCTTTGCCCACCACTTGATGTAACAATCGATTTTTTGTTCATAGGAAGAAGACTATTGGACACAAGACTGGGAGGATCCAAAACCAGCCAAAATAATACACCCTAAAATCCACTCCTTTCTTAGATCTGAAGAGCCTCCAGCACAAAGGAGTGTACTGCAGGCTGGATCTGATTTGGGAGGTGGGTATCCTTGACTTATAATGAGGCACGATGCATTCCCACCTGCTGTGCTCCAAAGTTATTTCAAGTTCAAGGAACTGGAATGTATGGATATTTTTGTGAAGGCATTTTGTTTGTAAATGCTTATTTGCAAAACCTATTTATCATTGATGCAGTCATCATTTTGGTCTATATAATTTTTTTTTTAGTTTTGGTTTGTTTGGTTGGGTTTTTTTTTAACATAGAATTTTATTTCAAAAAACAATAACTAACTTGGAGCTCTCCTTCCCACCAGCCACCTGGATTCTTCTTTCTGATAAGAATCAACTGACCAGGAGCAAGAGTGAGCTGTTCTGGACCCGTTGCTGTGTAAGAGGCAATAACTTGGGCAATTTCTGTTGAAACAGGAGGAAAAAAAAAAAAAAAAAGAAGTTAATTTTGAAAAGCCTGACCACATTCTATACATTAACTCCACTATTATCATTGGCAGATTATATCCATTTTGTATTTCCTTCCATAAAACTGTTATGCATTTATGTAGCTCCACAAAAATATATGGTAAATCTAAACCAGATCAGAAGTTCACAGCACTATAGGATTAAATTAGAGGTGCAGCAGCTCTACAGGTAGGATATAAATATTTGAAATAGAGAATCTGAATAATGACCACCATTAGAGCTATATGGCTTTAAAAGCAAGTGTAATAATACTATTTCCCAATAAATACATTTTTGTAGCATCAATTTGGATGAAGCTCCCTGAAAATATGAGATACATGTTGATGACAATATAATGAAAAAATTTCAGTAGCAGAAGTGCAAACTGATGAAGGCCAGCAGAAAATTTTTCACCACTGGAGTAGTAAAAAAAAAAGACTATTTTCAAAATATAACAAACAGGAATTATTTTGAAATCTTTATTCCATGAACATTAATACAAAATTGGTGCCTTATTTGATTACCTACCAGCATGATGCACCTAGATTAACCATGAGCTCACAATTATCTCTTTTTTTAAATTAGCCAAAGTAGTCAATGCAGTTTACTCCATTCTAAAGCAGTGGTGGAAAGACAGATGATAACTTAGCCACCACAAGATCTGGCAGGGTTAACCCCTTTTATGAACCAGTTTGAAATGACAGGAGCTTATAAGCAGCTGTAGGTATTTTGATGCTGTGCTGATAGCTTAAGTCAGGTTTAGCATGTCATCAAACCATGTTTAGGGTGATGGAGAACATGTTTAATACTATCATAACTGCAAACCTTCCATAAATAAATGGTAGATTTGGGAACTTTTTACCCTTGGTAAGCTAAATCTTTTGGGCTGCTATATTTACATAGTTCTTTTTTATGCATGAGTTAGAGGGAATCTGTGGTGCCTTTTTTTTTTTCCTGCCTTCATTTAGTTACAAAGCAGCACAAAAGTGGTATTTTTACTGCTGAAAACTTCACTTTAGGATCCCAGTACAGAGTCATTCATCACTTAAGTATTCTCCTTAACAGAATGATCTAGGGGTTGTGTTTTTCAGGGGGATGGGGAACTTGTTTTCTTGTTTTTATGAAAAACCTTTCCTGGAATAGTAAATTCTGACCCTGTATTTAAGACAGAGAAGGATTTTTTTCATTTGGCAATGTATCAGATAAAATCAGGGACCATCAAACAGCCCCTGTGGTTACTGAGTTTGGTTATGGTTGTGGTCTAAGACTAGCTTAGAACAAGCCCACAGCAGAGCTAGTAGAACAGAATCACAGAAACGTGACTTAATTGCTTCAGTGCAAAGATATCCAGCTTAACTTAAAACCTCAGCAGTTATCTGATCCAAAATCAATACACTGCTTACAATTTTAGCTTTTATTTGAAAAATCTTGAAAAAGTCTGCACCAGTTACTTTCACTTATTATTACATTTTCAATCTAGCCTATCCTAAAAAACTGACACTGGAAGACCAAACGGAAGCAGGCCACACCTGCCCTCAGTATGTCCCTTTATAAAGGGGCAGAAGGCAGTGCGACAGCCAGCGTGAGGTAGACGAGCAGTCAGCTCAGCAACAACAGCAAAGGGGACCGAGGCTGAAGGGAGCAAATTTGCAGAAATGGGTGTCCAGCTTTCTTATGGGCAGCTGTACTGAGAAAGTAACACAGTCCTGGGCAGCTTCCTATTTGGCCTTCTCTGGCAACAAGTGCCAAACCTCCTGTGGCCAAGAGAAACAGTGAAGGCGCTCAGTAACAACACATCACCCCCAGGCTGGGGGAGGAGGGGGGAGTCTGCTGGCAAGGCAGAGAAAAAGCGCAATCATTGAAAAGGCAGTAGTAGGCAGAGGAAACCAAAAAGCCAACTCCCCTGAAACAGAGGGAAGCTTTGTTGCAGGAAAGAAACAACAAAGTGACTTGCAGAGCGCCAGGAAAATGACCAGAAGTTTTACTTAAAATTTAGAAGAAAAAGATGATTAGGCAAATTAAAAATGGCTAGAGAAGCATTCAAGATATAAATGAAAACATAAGGATGATGAAGAAGCAGAGAGATAAGAAGCAATCTGAGGTCACTGCAAACAATGACACACAAAGAATTAACTACAGCAGAACCTCCCTCATGATAAAGTGGGGAGAAGCAGGCACATACAGGTAGAACCAAACAGGTGATGAAAAACCAAGTAGTTGAGAGTTGGGAAGGTGCTTTAAACTTGGATCTGGAACTGGGGAGCACACAAAATGTGACAGCAGCAGACAGAAGAAAAAGTTTCTAAATAAAATATAGTAGGTGATGATAGGAGAGTAGAAAAGTTTACAGAGAAAAGCCAGCAGCAGCACAGTCTGTCCTGTATGAGGGCAAAGCAAGCAAGCCGTTTGGCAGGAAACATGGCTATGCCACTAGAAAGTCTTCAAGCTCTCTGTACTTGCAGGTTTTTCCATAGAAACACATACAAAAAAATAGAATAACTTGATTTTGACAAACTCCTCCAGTTAATTTGTTTGCTTGTTTTCATTTTTGCCTCCCAAATGGCCCTAGGGTGGAGGAATTAGTCAGGCAAAAACCTCTCATCACCATGGCTATTATAACAGTCAGTAGATGATACTGAAAGAATAAAACTCTTATACCTTGCATCTCTCTCAGAACAAGAAATTTCTTATCTACAAAAAGGTGATGTACAAGGCTCCAGGTATCAGATATCCTTGTTAAGCAATGAGAAGCATAAAAAATTTTTACTGTGGATTGTTAACTTACACTATATAAATTACAAGTTCAACATTCAGCTCTTGCACGTCACAGAGAAGCAGCAAGTTATAGAAAAGAACTCAGAAAAAAAAAAAAAGAAATAGTTTCCCTTCCAGGAAGGACTGTTTAATTTTAATTTATTTAAGTACTGAATTCCAGAGAAAAAGTGCAGTTCAATTACAGGCCAGGCCAAAAAATGTGGCCTCTATTAAAACAGGTACATTTAGAAAAAAAACCTTATAAATAAATGCCTTCTAACAGATCTAACTGTCTTCCTACTGCTGCTTAAATTTGCAGGGAGTAGTTTCTTTTCCCTTGCCCTTCAAAACACTGTTACCAACTTCCACCCACTCATCCTGCTGTTTCTAGAATAAACAGGAATATTTCACTTTGTTCATTAGCATTTCACTTCCATTGGCTAAGCACTTGCAGCTCATTTATAGCAAAAACATCCATTAATCTCCTTGCTGAAAAATAGGCAGGACTGTTCACAAGCTGTTCTTAAACTGCAAAATATTCTGAACAGCTTTTGTCAATATTCCCCCAGTTTCCACTGAAATTTTGAACCCAGGAGACCAGCGATTATAAGGCTGGTACTCTAGGCTGAAGTCTTGCCATCCTCCGTTCTCCCACATGTGGAAAAAGGAGCCAGCTCTATCAGCATCTTCTCACTGTTCCTACAAGGCATCCCTTCTAGAGGTTTTCCAGACCTCTATTCTTGTCAGCCTCTCTGGAGCTTTGTATCTATTAACATTTCACGCAAATGTAAAAGGCAAGAGCAGTATACTTCCAAGCCCTTCTTTCCGTAGATGGATCGGTAAGATTTGACAGGAGCAGCTCCTTGCTCATGTCAAGGTAAATTTAGCAAAATGAAGTTGGGGCTGCTGCAGTCTGTTCTTCCCCACCCTCCTCTTACACAGTGAGCCAGTTCAGGAAGACAAAGCAAAACCTCTTCCCCACTGAACAAAATATGCACGTGTACATGTATGAAAATAAGGCAAGATTTGGTAGATCACAACCTTAAACCTTCTCACTGTACAACTGAACAAGCCTCAGAGAAGTGGACAGCACAGAAACATTGAGCATACTCTACTTAGTTTAGGTCAGCTCAATGCAAAGTCATCTCTTTATACAAAAGCAAATAAATACAGAGAGGAAAAAAAGAGGTGTTGTCTAGAAAGTTTACAAATGCCTGCCAGTGGCAGAGAACACACTTTTCTAATGATCCTTGGAAATACAGACTGTTTGGAAGGACAGTGCCCACAACCTCAAGAGCCAGGGGACCTCCTTCTAGCCAAACAGTAACTTGCAACATGATCATCTGATCAGGCTTGACAAGCAATAACCTACACAGCACGGATACAAGATATGTGCTGTCGAAAATGAGAAATGGGCCCAAGAGCTCACAGAGCCTATGTATACCATACTGTGTGGATTTTTGGGCAAAATTCTGTAAAAAAACCCACAGCGTAAGAATGTGTAATTTCATTTTCAGAGGCATTGGCAAACCTAGGCTTTTTGTAGGCTTTCACAGTCCTGTTCATATCTGTCCTGAAGTTTACATTCATTTCTGAGCAAGCAGATTTTTATTCTCTACCTATATTCTATTCTATCACTATTCTAGTGACTGATACATGCTAGATAGAATGATTGTCAGACTATGGATTATTTCATTATAGACAACAGTTTTCATCAGTGCGAATTACTACAAAATGACAAGGAGCAAACATTATTTATTTTCATGGAAAAGATTTTGTTGCCATGGAACTTAAGTACTTAAGAACAGATATAAGGTGCTGTCACAATGTATGACTCACCAGGTTTCTTCCCTAAGCTTCCCGTTTTTCCAGCTGCTCCAGGAGCCTTGAAACAGAAAGCAAGATGTAAGTGCAGCACTCATATTTATCTCTCCAGTATATGAAAATTACTCACTATGCTTCACTTTAACACACTAAACAAGCACATAAGTAAAAAAACCTCTCACAAGAAGATTCTATTCTGATGAAAACCCTTAATATTTCAGATTGGAATAAATATCAAGCAGCATATGGATGTGGATGACTAACTACATAAATGTGCAGACTTCTTTCCTTTCTTCTTTTCGTGGACTGCAAGTATCAATGCAATTCCAAATTATGTAGCATTTGAATTGTAAATCTGTGTATCTATAGAATGTGAATTCTGTCGAGTTAAAACAACAGTAGTAGTTTTCAGCTCTACAAATAGCTGGATTGCAAATATGCCTACAAAACTAACTGGCCATAATTATTTCCATACTGCTCATATTATGGTTCTAAAATTTCTCATATATTATTCTCACATTAGCATAGTCAGTGTACTCCCTGCATCTTTAAAATGAGTCATCTGAAGTTTATAGGTGATGTGTGTTGCAGTAGTAAATGCCCCACCACCATTTCGGTGCCCAAGTAAGGTACTTTCTATTTGTAGCTATTTACTCTCAGCATAGATGGAGCGAGACAAGGGACGAATATCATCACCCAGGCCAAGAGATTTGCACGAAAAGCCTTTTACAGCCACAAGAAATCCAGCAAGCAGTGAAATTAGCTCAGCCATGCATAGGGAAAAATCACAATACTGAAAGTTGAAATTTAAAATTAAAAGCTTTCATAGTTTACAAAATCAAAGTTCTGTTGCTGGAAAAAAAATAATTTCTTCCCTTGAGGCCTCTGGTTAGGAAGAGGTACATTTATTTATTCATTTTAATGTACTCCCAGTCTAAGGATATACATGCAAATAGAGTATTCAAAACAGTGTGGGGTCTCAACTCTGCTCCTTGCACGTCTTCCGTCTTCAGTCATTTGCCAACCCTTCCAGTCATCATCCCTGTCTAGGAGAGCTTCCCCCTGCCCTCTATATAATTACTTCCATTTCTTTCCAGTACATCGCAAGTCTTATCCTTATCAAACCATTTGATTGTGGAAGATAACAGCAACATAATAAATTGAAACTGTACTTTGGTCAGGAATGTTGAATAACTATAAATAGCCTCTTGCCTTCAACCAAGGCTCACAACACTTCCACCTCCCCTCTCCTTTAGGATCCTCCTTACAAACTTGGAGCCTACAACAAGTGACTTAAAGGTTTTCACAGAAACCTAATTCCTCTATGGAAAAGAACAGTTTCATCTTCAATATTTTCTGTATTAAGTTGATGCTTTGAAAACTTGTGGATTTTGGCAGAAACTAAAATGAGGAGTAACTAAAAAAAATAGTTAAATGACTGAGAAAACAGGACCATTTAAAAGCACGTGTCATTCTGACTGCCTTTATAGAACAGATTAGACAGATTTGCAGTCTGTCTTGAAGATTATATAGCTGCTCTAAGACCTCTGCATTTTGAACATCTTTCAGAAAAGCTACTAAAGAAGCCTGATCTTTCAGATTGAACTATAGCACCTCAGAACATTGTATTAGTTAAACCAACCCCATCTAATATATAATGGAAGAAAACCCAGCAAAGTTGGCAATGCCTACCTCACAAGCTGTAACTGGTATTGGAAGGTAAAAGTGGGGATGGGAAGAGTTTATTATATTTTTAAATTGACACCAAAGCATCTTACATACATCTAGTAATCCATGCTTCATCTTGATATTAAGCAATATAAAGTTTGGGAAGGATTGTGGATACTGCCTGTCTCAGCACTACTTTCCTGTCACTATAGTTACTTATAGTTACTATCTACAAGGTCAGCAAATCATTCTTTCTTCCCTATATTCCTTTCTTTCTCTTCAGTTCTTCACCCTTCTCTACAATCACTGTGATCTATAGGAAAAAGAAAAAGTGAAGTAGGAAAGCATCATGCAGACATCAGATACAAAGATTAAGTTTGGGGATAAGGAGAAGATGGTCCAGTCAAGGTGACTGCAAGTCTAATGACAGTTCAAAATAGGGAAGATTAAAAGGTATGAAACCAAAGGTGACAACTATCAGTAACAACTGGTAATATCAGCAATTAATTCTGCTTTGGAAAGTGTTTCTGGCAGAGAAACATCCTCCCTTCTCCTCAATAAAGAATAACTCTTTGGACCTTAAGAGAACAAACTGTCTTCAATATATCACTTCGTCAACATCCATGTTGCCAGGTCAGGAGCACAAGGACAGATAAAACAGGATGTGATGCATCCTGTTAACTGATAAACATGCAGAGATTATTTTAAAAGAGAAGCTTCAAAATCACCTTGACCAGATTGATCTTGAATTCTGTTTGAGGATTGTCTGAATTCTTACTAAAAAAGCAGAAGATATACAAAAAGAAGTCCTGAAGTATGCCAGTAAATAAATTAATAAATAATGCATTTAAGACAGACCCAGCTTCTGGTCCACTCAGTAGATGGAGAAGTATTTTTTATTATTCTGTTGAGAGAAACACAGATAAGACCTACTCCATTCTATTTGCCTTTTGCACACCTGAGATACTAGCTCAATTGATGATATATTGTGATAAATTCTCTTGAAACAGTAGAGAGCTACTTGCTTTAATTTAATATGACACAGCAGTAGACTTGTGACTTGTCTAGTGCTTTGTACAGCAAGACCCTTAGAATCCAGATTAAATACTTAGAGATATTTTCAGAACATTTACACAAAGTTTCAGAAACAGAATTATCTAAATTTCTGTGTTTTCAAGTCAAATGTACCAGCTCCGTACCTTATGAAGAGGTAAAAGGCAGGGTAGAATAAAAACTTGTTACAAAGCTGTATCCATCTACTTCGGTCTAATGAAAACTCTGAGAATGGACCATGAACCAGTGCCATTGTTTGTTTAAAGAACAAAAACTTCATTCAGTTAATAAGCTGAAACTTTAAGGAACAGGAAATAGTTACATTTAGCAGCTTGAGGTGAATGGGTAGCCTGGGACTACATACAGAAGAATAGATTAAAAAAAAATAGTGATGTATAAAACCATTGATATTTTGAGGCTTACAACCCTTTCGACAAACTCTCCATTTGCTGTTGAAAGATCAGCACTGCTTTTTTCTTTGGGTATAAGTCAATAGTGCAGAACACATTACATTAATTTACTCTTTTAGTAACATTTTCCACAATCAGCCAGCTGTCCAAGCACAGCGGCACATCTGAAAGTTAACAGACAGCCACTGTTGTGAAATCCTTTGTAAAAACCGGCTCTGTGAACAAGCTGAATATCAAAACACTGTACATGTAATGGTAATTATCCACTTGGCACAAGTAGTAAGTCTTGCAGGGAGTATGAATCACTTAATGAAAATAAGCATCCCAGATATCAAGATCTCCATGAGCTCTGTGCTTTTTCCTCCCTTTCTCAGTAAGATTTTATCTTAAGAACTGAATTTCATCAGCAAAAAGGGCAGTCTTGATGAACCGCACTGAGCTGTTTCAGCCCCATACAAGTTGAGATCAGAGAAACATCAAACTGACCTCTCCAATAAAAAAAGTTTTCGGTATTAAATGTCTGTTTCTGAGGCCTCTACAAAGAAGATTTAGCAATACGCATGCCCGTCTCTCACGAGGCAGGATGAGCATCCAATCCTTAATGGCAGACGGAAGGAAGCTCTGCACATCTGAATATCACTTCCAAGATTTTGAGACTAAACTCTGTTGAGAATACCTTAAAGGGAAAACCAAAACAGAGTTTTCACAAAAGTCTACAGAAAACTTAACATAATCTAACAAGAATGTATCTGAGGTTAAGTAACTAATTAGCAACTACTACTATCTATCCGTGAAGCTGGCCTCACAGGGTTTTAGGAGGCTAACAGTGCAAGTTCCCACTCATCGAATAGAATATGAACTTAAAGATAATATGAAGAGACATTTTAACAATCACAAGACATTCCACAGCTTAGGCAATTATCTGTATACTCGTTCCTCCATCTTCTGAGGGGCAAGCCACCATATTTTTGGTGGATGTGAAGAATTACTGGCAGAGCTGAACTATAATTGACATCCTGGACAGCAAAAAGGAGTGCTTTTCTTATCCAGGTAAATTCCCTCATACAGACCCACAAATATCTCTGCTACCAGAGCTGAAGAGATGTTACACCACCTGGAGATGAATCAAGATGCTAGATTTTGGGACAGAGAGTCCCGAATTCCTTGTCTGGACACTGACTAAGCTCCCTAAAATTTACTCTAGTTGTCAAAAAAAACCAAGCTAGCTTGCTGTGATGGGCTCCACAGTGCTACAGCCACAATGCTTCCACTAACTGAACCATTAAGTGCTCCTCTTGTAGTCTGGGACCTGATCTAACTATAAAATTGCTGCTGTTCCACAGTCAGTAGATTTGACACAACTAAAAGGCAAGAATGAGCACAGGCATATTGAAAACCACACACTAAATGTAAGGTATCATGTTTTGCTTCTAAAATGAATTATTTAACACCAAAGCCAGCAAAGAATGCAGTTCAAAACCACTTCAAGCTTATCTAAGCTGCCAAGGCAACTTTTCCTCCTTCACTACTCTCCTCCCATATTATTTCTGGTACTTAACATCTTTCTAAACCTTGTTGAGCCAATTCAGAGTACCATCTTAGAAGTATCTATTACTTCTGCTAGACTAGTTTTCTGCTCTGCCTCATGTCCTGAGCTGGCTCTAGGTCAGATGAAACACAGTGATAGCAAAAGCATGTCAGATAGGACTGTGCCTGTGCTCCCTTAGACCGAATTACACGTGATCATTTTGTATCAAAAACAGTATGGTCAACAGGACATGGGAAGTGATTGTCCCCCTTGTACTCAGCACTGGTGAGGCCGCACCTTGAATACTGTGTTCAGTTTTGGGCCCCTAGCTTCAAGACAGACACTGAGGTGCTGAAGTGTGTCCAGCGAACAACAGTGAAGCTGGAGAAGAGAGAACAAGTCTTAAAAGGAGTGACTGAGGGAACTGGGATTATTTACCCTGGAGAATAGGAGGCTGAGGGGAGACCTTCTCACTCTCTATAAACACATGAAAGGAGATTGCAGTAAGGTGGGTATTGGTTTCTTCTCCCATGTAGCAAGTAACAGGACAAGAAGAAATGGCCTCAAGATGCATCCCAGGAGATTTAGATTGGACATTAGGAAAAATTTCTTCACTGAAAGTGTTGCAAGGCATTGGAAAACAGGCTGCCCAGGTAAGTGGTGGAGTCACCATCCCTGGAGGCATTTACAAAAATGTTGCAGATGTGGTGCTTAGGGACACAGTTCAGTGGTGAACTTAGCAGTGCTGGTTTAATGGCTGGACTCTGATCTTAAAGGTATTTTCCAACGTAAATGATTCTACAATTCTATGAACCACAGTCTTAATATGCATAGAAAACAGTACCTCACAACACAAGGGAACAGCTAATCAAAACCGGAATAGGATTTTTCCAGTATAAGTCTGATTAGTTCTCAAACTAGTAGTGCTAAGTATTGAAGAAAACTGTTAAACAATGCAAAATATAGATAAGTGTTTCTAAAAGGTTTCTGAAAGCCATATCGCAATACAATTTATCCCAATGATTGCAATACTAAATATCATGAACTACACTTTTTTTTTTAATCATGTCTCAGAGGATATTATTGAAATTTCTCTTCTATATAGAAATTTATTAGATACTTCTGGAAAAAAAAAAGGTTTTCTAAAGCTATATATTTCACTGCAGGCTTTATTTCTTGGCTTTTCCACTAACAGAAATCTTTTTAAGGAGTGACTTTGCTCAAGCTCTATGTTGCACATACAGTATTTCATTGAGCTTTGTCACATACACACAGAAATCAAGACTCATGGAAAGAGCCTTATCACAAAGATTTCTAAAAATACAGTAATTTTTACTTTAGAGTTCCCTATTATTCTTAACTTCTAAACAACAATGCCTTCTCAAAGAGATTAGTATTCTATTCATCTATAACTAAGCTAATTTCTACTGGTTGATGAATTATCCTCTCAGAAAGATGGGAAATATAAATGAGAAAATATCTTTCTTTAGAATGCAAAAAAAAAAAAAGAGTAAATTTAAAAAGGTTATGTTCTATTGGATTATTCTGGGATAAAAAAATCAGATGAAACAGAACCTCTATTATTCAGTCAAGAACTTTCAAGGAAACAAGGAAATATAATATTTATATAAAGTTTTGTTGCAAAATTTGTTTCCCTTGATTCTAAGAAAATGAGAATCAGGGAAAAAAGATAATAGACTGAAATATTACTCTCTACTTTTTTTTTTTAAACTAAAGCCACTAAGATACAACTCAGTCATTAAAAACTTACCTGGGAAACAAAGTAGTCATAGCTATTCTGATCTGTCTCTACTACACTGCTGAGTTTATAGTTACCATACACAAGATTCATTTTATTATAGGATCCATAAAGGTATTTACAACATTATGTTGTAAAATGAAACTATTCTTTTTTTACCCCTTTCCAATCTCACATTCAGTAAAACTGTACAGTATTTCTTCTTCCCTTATGATCCACTGACTTGCAACTATCACTATGACACCAAATAAAACATACCTCCCCCAGCTCAATTTTATAACAGTTCAGTAAATCTCTACCTCAGAATCTTTGAGTCTCACATAATTAGATGGGAAAACTCCTGATTTATCACCCAGTGTTCCTGTCCACCAGTCGCCATCTTTCTTTGTCACAAGAATCATATCACCTTGTTGAAAAGTTAGGTCTCCTTGTTCAGAACTTTCATAAGTATACATAGCAATATACTCTGTAAGAGGGAAATAAATTCAGAACATGGGAAAATACATGATAAACTGCTCAATTATCACTTGCAAAACCTATCTAATATTAGGTAGTCTATCCACAGGCTAGACAGAAAACAAATTTATTAATTACCATTCATAGAAACCTCAATATTTAATACATAAAATGATATATACCAGCACTAAATGCAATCCCTCATCAAAAGGCTGCTTCGGGGGTGGTTTTTTTTCAAAACAATTTGCTAGCATAATTAAAATGTACATAATTATTAATTTATATCAGAAGCTACTCTGAACACATATTTCCCCATAGTTTCTCTTTTGTGCCAGTCTTGGGAACGGAAAGTCTGAGTATCCAAATATCTGTAGATAAAGTCTTCGTTTTCTTCATTTTGATATGCTCTTTGGCTCTTGCATACAATGAATTCTTTCATTACTCAAAGCTTTTCATGAAGGGTGCATATCTCCCTGCATCTGACGCAACAGATGGCTGGGAGATGTTAAGACAAAGCCTGAATGTTTTCTGTTTTGTTAAAACACAGTCAACTACTTAGTATTCAAGTGCAAAAAACACTAAAGTAGACTGATGTTGAGAAATACAATGCATAAAACAATCACAGAACTGCATGAAAAATCTTTACATAAATGATTACAAAGAAGTTGTTCAGATAATTCTTATTAACTGAGCATCAGTGCACTTTATATGGGCACAAAACAGATTTCTGATTATTATATCCCTCACTTCTGCAACCAGCTCTGAACCTAAGAGCAGTTCACAATAATTCAGGAGGACTTTCATGAATATGCAACAAAAACGTTCAAGCATTCCACTGCAGCTGGTAACTGTTCTATTCTCTTGAACACTAAATCCAACCCAAAAGTTTAGCAAGGGGAAGTAAAGCATGAATTCCAACTGCATTTACTACCCTTAATGAAAGCTAAGACATGGTTTGTCTAACAACTGCAGCTGAAGAACACACACAACTGTTTGTATGCACGTGCACACAAGCACGCACATTAAATATCCTAACACATGCTATACATATGGAATTTTTCTTAAATCCTTTAAACATAAGAGATGCCAAATCCACGCGTTATTATTTCTTTACAAAAAAAGACTTAGCATTTCTACAACTGCTTTTCCATAAATGTATAGTGAAAAAGACTGGTGGTATTTTGAAATAACTAATTATCTCACTTTGTTACATGGATCTTTACCATTCCATTCTTCTGATTTCTGCAGTGCTCATGTCAGAGACACATCAAATACTTTGGTGAGGAAAGAGACTCTTTCACTTAAAACTGTATGTAGAATTGTAGTTAAAACACTTGGTGCATTGTACAGATTACATACAGATGTTCATTGGTAACCTATATTTAGATTACTTAACTTACTCTGTGATTTAAATTAACCTAGATGACTCTGCACTGAAGTGGATTAAGAGTGCCCACATAGACTGTTAACACAGCTTGTGTGATGACATTAACCTCTGCATGAAGGGCAGTAACAGCCAGGACTGCAAGTCTTCTAAAAGAGTCTCTTCAGAGACCTGATAATTATCTGGCTCCATCTTTAAAAATGAGAGGTAGCCTTGACCATAAGGATCACAACATTCTGTAACTGGATTGTACTTACTTTAATTAAGAGCTTTAATGAAACATTGGAAATGAGCTTGAGTGAAATTGAGACATTATTAATAACTCCTGACATCATGAAGTACATATAAAGATGTGCTTATGTGGCCCTCTGCAAAAACATATTCCAGGATGGGAATTATTATCATAATATTTATACAAAGAAATAGTACAAACTACAGAAGATTTAAATGGCATGTGAAATTATTTCTTCTATATACACAACATATATAAATTCTTACTATAATTATTTTAAATCATTTCAGAGGCAAATTGATTTGCACTTCAATTTTAACAGGGCCAGTCTTGAAACATCTAATTCTAAAGATCTAATTCTAAGCTTGTTTCTGGTATTAAGCAGACTTGTTCTATTTAATTACAAGGTAAAATACTATGAATACCATTCAGACTGAAATGCTTACCTTCACCTGACACAGTTGCTTTTGCTGCTGGTGATGCTACTCTTTTCAGACTAGCAGGACTTTCTGAGGAACCAGAATCCATGCTTTAGAAGAAAACAAGTTATTTAAGAAATTAAATATAAGAAAAAATATTATATTTAAAAACTAAAAAATGCATATGCACCCATAAGCAATTCCCTACATTTTAAAAGAAGAGACAGTAAATGTACTTAAAAACTTTAATTTACACAATGGCCAGTCGTGTTTACATTTAGATAACTGCATTAAATACACAAGCTTCTGCACCTTCTCTTCTCCCTCAGAAAAAAGAAAATCAAATAAAAAATCATTTTCATTTCTAATATTAGTATTGCCTTTACATTACACAGAACCAGATTTTGATTGTTTCAATGTCCAAGAGTGGTGATAAACGATTAAGCTTTGAGTTACACCATTTTAATTTTGAGGAAAGGCAAGCTATTACTTACATAGTTGTAATTCATAAAATCCAATACACTTATTTTTAAGTTGCAAATCACATAAAATTAAGACTGTTGATTAATTTTTATATCTTTTGTTGGTGAGGCATGACCCAAAGAGAACTAGGGTCTCTCTTCTTATTCCTCACATAAGCCACTGAGGCTGGAAGTCAAACCCCCCCAGAAAAGTGTCATGCAAAGAAAAAAAAAAGAAAAAGAAAAATCCATTTACAGAGTAGATTCTGAACTTTGAAATTCAAGTGTGCAACTCTTCATCTTTACTTAACGATTACAGTACATAAGTATAAAAGCAAATAAAATACCTTGTTGACTTCCTAATGGGGCCTGAAATAAGCTTCACATATGATTTAGGAAACCATCCCTTTTGTCCTTGAACCTCTCCAAACCACCACATATCTTGCTGTTCCAAAACTGTGATTATATCATTTTTGTTGAAATTAAGGTGGTTGTCTTTCTTTGCTCTCCAAGGGTACAAAGCCTGTGCTTGAAGACCCTCCACTTTTTCACCCTAATGCAGTTTAAAAAAAAAGGAGACAAGTCAGTCATGCATCCCCAAAGAAAGCTGCTCAAGGAATTATATTTGTATGCTAAGTATATACCAACAAAATATAGACTCTCCCTCAACTGCATAAAGGAAAGCAAATTAAACTTACAAAATAATACCAGAAACATTTATAGTCTTTCTATGTTCCTATCTATTAACATATAATCAATACCATACAAGATTATTGGAGATTTTGCTTAAGTTAAATAAAGTTCTACAATGCAGATAAACATAAGAAT
The DNA here is from genome assembly GCA_013399075.1 of Chloroceryle aenea. NCBI lineage: Eukaryota > Metazoa > Chordata > Aves > Coraciiformes > Cerylidae > Chloroceryle > Chloroceryle aenea. The sequence continues at coordinate 438,046 of VWZY01009359.1, forward strand.
AAACCTTCACTAAGCTATTTTGGCTGGACTTTATGGAAAATTAAGTTTTGAAGACAGAGGACTGTTTGAATGCATGGCCAATGTTGACTTTTCCTTCCCAAACGCTTGTGCTGGGTCATACCAGATTCAGTGAATACAGGTGCTCACCTGACCCAAGACAGGAGAGGGCGATGATCCTGTGACAGTGGCAGGAGTGAAGGCTGATCGCTGCCGCAGCTGCCCTGCACTGGGAACAGTCAAAGATGGCTGAGCTGCCCAGGCATCCCAGTTATCACTCTCTGGTTTCTCACTAGTGTTTGTTGGCCATCTNGTTTTGGTGTGCCCCTTGGGGGGGGAAAAAAAAAAAAAAAAAAAAAAAGTGACATAATTCCTACCTAGATTTTTTCCACAGATTCTGGATTTTTTTTTAAAGTGAATATTCCATGAGCATCATAACTTTCAGGTAGAAGCAGCACAATCAAACACAGGGTAATAATGAATTTACCTTAAAAAGGCAATCTAAAAACAGTTTCTTGTCCTTGCTAAAGGCCAGTTGTTCCTGTAATTTAGTTTAATTTCTTAGATGTGCCCCAATACAACAGAAGTTCAAGTAGTGAACTGTAGAAAGAGCTAACTTAAAAAAACCCAAACAATAAAAAACCAACCAAACAACACAAAAACTGCTTTGGAATCTTCACATTTGCACGATACTGGCTTCTCGCATCCCTTTCCCTTGTACATCACTTTGCCACTTCTCCTTCAAAACCTTTCTAGTTTTCTTTTGCTTAAAATTATGTTCTATTGGCTTCTTTCCATGAGTTTTATGCAACCTCTTACCCTTTTTACGTTATTTCTTATCCTTTAAAATGCCTACTAAATCAGCTCTAACCCCTACATCATTTCAAGGACAGCATTAGTATAAATGCTCTGGGACTCACTTTGTATTGATACTGAATATTAATTTTTAGGAAAACCATGAAAGCATGCATTATCTACCTAGGGCAGAAACAGCTTTGTCAAAAGTATGATTCATCCAGTATGCACATGTGATAAGGAATTAATAAATCATCATTCTCTGTTAACTCTGTCATTATCATATTTTTTATAATCCAAATTGGAACCATCAATGAATTTAAGGGAAGGAAGGCAAACACCTTGAGATTTCCACTGTGTCACCATCCTCACTCAGAAATGTATCATATTTGTGGTATGTCCTTCTGCATTGCTCAGGCAGCTGTGATGGGAGCATGCTGAAGGTTCACAAGACTTCAGTTTGAACTATTTACTATTTTAAAAAGTTATTTCAACAAGCTATTTTTGTTTTGTAATCTTGCTGCTCTGTGTTAACTGCCACCACAGTCAGATTGATTAAAAAGGACTCCACCACACTTCAGGCGATATTTGCTACCCAAACATACGTGGAGCTGAAGTCTGCCCAGTTATTGGCCGCCGTAGAACACTCTGTAGAAACAGGAGTTCCTACTGTTGTAGTGGTTTCACGCACAGAAACTTTAGGTCCAGCAGCCGCCTCAACTGCTGGCTTTACAGAAGCTGGAACTTCATTTTCAGGTATTTTCTCTGCATAGTTTGCAGGGAACCATCCAGTTTTCCCCTTCAGTTCTCCACCAAGCCATCCTGGTTCTCCAGTCTGGCTTTCATCTACCTGTGGACACATTAAGTTAGAAAGTTAAGAAACACAACATACAAATGGAATTTTTACTTAAAACAATCCATATCCACAGTAATTAACTTTCTCTAGTTACAGAAACGTGCCATTTTTATTACAAATACAATTTCAACCTAGAATTTTATTGTTGTTATCTAATTTACCTCTGAAAGACCGTGTTGACAGCTATTCCTTTCATGGGTATTAATAGATAAGGGAACATTTTGCAGTGAAAGTTATTTGCATTAATCTGCTTTGCAATTCCTTCCCCCTCCCTTTTTTTTTCCCCTCTAAAGTTAAAAAAAAGGTTTTATTTCAGTCCTAATGCATAAGCCAAGCATAAGGTTTTAAACCGCTGCTTGAGAGTCTGTCATAGTACAGCAGACTTGGGAGAAGTGAGTTCTAGAAATATCCCTTACATAGTGATATTTCTTGTTTAAGTAACACAAAATGCAGTTTTTAACAAGTTTTCCTAGATCTTTCTCTTATAAAAATACAACAAAAAAATACACAGCGTATTAAAAACAACACCCATTGACAATTCAAAACAAATCCACAGATTTACTGATGTATTTATACAAAACAATTTCATGGTAAGTTTTCATATGTAAGTTTGCTGGCCTCTGCTCTTTCTCCTCACTCTGACATCTTTGCCAAGTCATAAAGCTGCTATGTTTGCACATGTATATTAATTCATACTTATTATTGTAATCTTGTTAAGCTATGATGTTGGAAATTTCACACTTCCCTGTTAATTGTTCTCAAGCTGTTCACTCATTTTTTCTCTGAGCTCTACTGACAGAGGACTACCTTAGTCTGCTATTTCAACAAAAGTGATCAGTTTAAATTCTGTGAGCTGCAGCTAACCACATTCAGCAAGAATCACAGAAGTAAATTTCTATGGGTATCCCTGGTGAATTGTTATGGTGGCTAAATGCCTCCAAGGCAATGTCAGTTGCAGAAACATTTTAGAAGAAAAAAAGGCAGTTAACTTGTATTTCATGGCAACTTTGGTAAATTTGGTGTTCTAGCTATCTAATCTCTTCGATAGGTCAAAAGAATATTAGTTTTCAAGCAAACCATTATATATGAATAGGGTTTGCACCTTTGATAAGCAAATAACAACTACTTGTACAACAATCTGCTGTGTGTAGCTGCAGTTTCCCCAGCAGCGGTCAAGACAGCAGTAAATCCGGGCCAGTAATGAAAAGTCATATGACCAACCTTACACAGTGGCTGGGTTTTGGGAGAATTTCTCATCTCTTTAGGACAGGAGCATTCAATATTTCAAAATATCTGTGTCAAACAACAGCGTAACTCAAGAGTTGACTGAGGCAGGTACAGAACAGCAGTCAGAGAGGCTTAAATTTGTACTTCTAAATCACCTGACACTACTTCCTAAAATTCCTCTATTATCCTCTTCAGTCAAAGGAGTTTTGTAGGGGAATTCCTTGTTGAACAAGGACATGCAATGGCTCTTTAAGGATTGGACAACCCTGGCTAAGTTAGTGTGAGCCCTGAGTGTTCTTAAGATCACTGTGAAGGGCAGAAAGGAGGGAATCCTAGCACTGAGCAGGCAGGAGAGTGAAACGTTAATGAGCTGTATTAACTGCAAAAGAAGTGTGTACAGAACATGTACTCAGATACATATAACCAATTAGATTAGAGTTTACTATGGGTGCTTGTAACTGCAATCCAATGAAAGTAGTGAATGTACCCATGGACACCTTAGAAGACTATATAAGCAAACTGCGTAGGGGAATAAAGAGGACGATGTGTTGGTGTGATTGTCGTTACTTGGCCGGCTCCCCGTAGGGACCCTCTTCAGAGTTTTCAGTATTTGACATTATACAAAAATAGCATATAGAAGCATCTCAAGCTAGATGCTTCTACAGTTGGAAACACACCTATCAATTCTATCAATAAACTCTATTGATTTTAATCAAATATAACCTGATCCTTCCCCCCCCCCCCCCCCCCCACACCACAACCATCACC
>VWZY01009359.1:443202-459941 GCA_013399075.1 Chloroceryle aenea
CCCCCCAAAATACAACTGGACTTTAAATGTTCACCCAAATAGTAAATTATGTAAGTTTAGTTTTCATTTTATTCAACCATACTGTTGAGCCACAGCTTGCAGCTGCTTAGTTTCAGTGACTGAACACGTGACAGGAGCAACAGCAGCACAACTCCTAGCAGAAAAAGCCATAGGTCCAGTTAGTATCTGCCAACAAAAGGGCCAGCTTTCCAGTGTCCTACTCCATTCGGACCTGGCTTGTGTATCACTAGTAGTTCATGCACACAAAAAGACAAGCCCTGTTTTATGGTAGATATTCACTCTGTGTATGAGGTCAAATCCTAATAATCTCACAAAAACTATTTAATCAAAGCTAAACAGAGTACCATTGTCTGTCATGTTCAAATATCTATCCATTAAATAACCACTTCAATTCTATTTCACTTGTAGGCTTTTGTTCTAGATATTTAAAGACTACTGGAATTCCTATTATAATGTTGAACATAAGCTGTGCAGGCCAGAGGCCATATGTCAATTATGCCTACACAGGATCTAACACAACAAGGCTGTCTATGTGTCTAATACAAAGGACATTCATTCTAACTCTCACAATCAATAACTAGGAAATCTGATGAGAAAATATCATTAAGAGTTTGTTTTAGACTTCCTATGGAAGCTTCTTTATTAACTTCCTGTTTAACTTACGTTCTCTTGCTATCAAAGCCACTACAATTCAGTATTTCAATAATTAACCTGTATGTAATTGAATTATGCTTAAGTTTATTTAAACAACCCGTATTACATAGAACACTATCAACAACAACAGAATCCATTGATTTACTTCAAGGAGCTGTCCAAAGGAAAAGAATTCCATACACTGTATACATATAATCACACACATAATAGAAACTTAACTTCTTGAACAGACAGACCTCTGAAAGGGGCATGGCTTTTCTGGCTCAGATTATTTGTTCCCAGACAAAAACTTAGTTAAGTTACAGATTGATTCAGAATCCTATCTAGTTTACAGTGACAGAAATTTAAAGTACATAGAAAGGTAAGAAGCAGAGAAAGCAGGAATACAAGTTGAAAAAATACAGCCCATGCCCCACACGTTTTCTAATCCACTCGACAAGATAAATCAGTGCTACAGATAACTAACATGTACTGGAAAGGCAGGCAGAAGGCTCCTCAAATTGTAAAGTTTTCCTTTCAGAATAAACCCTCTTCTCCTCCCTCATTTCTACCAAGACAGGTCTCAGATACACGCACAGTGTAGAAGTGCTTTACACTGTCGTAAAAAGCTGTTTACAAGCTATACATCTATTAAAGCCACAAGTCGTCCTGACATAAGGAATTCTGCAGTCCTATTTCCGTCCAGGATTTAGGCATGGTTCCCGCATGCTCAGTGAATGGATTTAGGCTTCAGCTGGATTCTCTGCTCGCAGCAGTTACAGTTTGGGTGGTATGTTACATACAGCTATATGATTACAGGACATGACTGCACAAGCCTGCACACACAAAGCCATTTACAAGTGGTTAAATGGGGAAGCGATAAATTTGTCTATGTTAGAACACGTTTATTCTAAGCAATACTTATTTTGTCACACACAGTAAACTCCTAATTGTACAGATCACCTTAACCACATAGTAGTATTTATGTCATAAATTAGACACTCTTTAACATGTAAGCTTATAAATTATTTCCCAGAAAATGTAACCCAGCTCAAATCTTTTAGAAACACAGGACACAACAAACACTGAAGGACAGAGAAGAGTTTAGGAGTCCAAATGCCCATTATCAAAAGTAAGCTCTGATCCATTGCACTTAAATTACTTTTGACAATGTGAGCTAGTTTGTTAATTTTACCCTAGGTGTGTTAAAAAACAAACAAGCTACATGGTAACAAAATCTGTATTTATGAAAATGAATAAATTGCATAGACTTCCTAACAGTCATACAGCACACTTACCCATTCCCTTTTAACCTCCATTAGGAAAGCAATGATTTAAAGCAAGGCAGAATTATAACAACATTTCACAAAAGTGTCTTAACTTGTATTAACTTTTCTAAGAGTAACTCATTTAAGCAATTACTGCAGAGCAGGAGATAAATCCCACAAGAATCAGCCATCAGGTTTAATTATTGTCAAAAGGAAGTTAAATAAATTGAGAGTAGTTATCCTACTTTTCTAGACTAGGTTAAAATAAAGTCCAAATCTAACATACGGAAAAGCACAGATACCTCAAAGTCTTTATAATGTGAAGTACTCCTCAAAATTACACATTTTTGGCAAAAGGATTATTTTCCTGCAAGTCTACCTAATAGTGTTTTGTCTTCCTCAAGGAAAAAAAACCAAACAACCCAGTTTACTTCTATGTAAGTTTACTTCTATTTCCAAAAAAACCAAGATGACATGGCATTTTTCAACAGCCTAAGGAGAAACATGTACCTGTACCCTCTCTCATTTAACAGCTGACTGGCAAATACTATTACTTGATGCAGAATACACGCCACATTATTCTTCAGAATTACATGGGGCCTCTTCCCAAGTCATTCAATAGTGCTACTAATCCCAATTTAGTCTTTTTCAGAAAGCGAATTCTAGTCACAAACACTTCAGTGTGACACAGATAAATCAATTAAAAGAAGAAAAAAGAAAAAAAAAAAAGAAAAAGCTGAGATGAAAGCTCATCTCCCCAGGATACATACTTTTTTAAACATAGTTATCTTTACAACTTATGAGAGTCTACAAAGAGCTTTTTTTCCAAAATCCATTCCTACTAAACTGTGCCTAAAGACAATAGCTCTTCAAATCTAACTTTTTGGGTAAAAAACTCTAATGAATACACTTTCCCACAGTGAGCAAGGTATCATTTAATAGTTACACTAGGAATTTTCATTATGAACAGACATAGGAAGGGTAATATGATACTTGCAAATTATTAATACACATGTTTAATAATTGCAGTAATTAACAAGAACTATAATTTTAGATAGAGACAAAAGCAGAATATTGCTTTAGAGCTAAACATGACAGATAGAGGCTGATCATATACCTGTATCTCATCATGTACTTAAAAAGAGGGAAATTTTTCTACATCAACAGACCTGCAACCAAATTGTTAGGTTTTGAGGTGTCCATTTTTAAAATATTTTATCTACTCTACATTCTCTTTAAAATAAATGTATATCACAAAAGTTAAGATTAAAGTCACTAAATTATCATACAAACAATTCCCAGTCAGTTATACTAGATCATTATATCAAAAACTGTCACCAAAAGAGTTGTATTAAAAAAAAATCCAGCATTACTGAAGAAGCAGCACCACCATACAAAGACTATGGTAATGTTTATGGGACCATGACAGAAGTAGAGTCATCTTGTAGTTTAGTGTAATTGCTTCATAGTATTACACTGGGCATCACATTATTTTAATAAAGGCAATTTTCCAAATAAAAAATAAAATCTTACACGGCTCTTCTACTATTCTAGCAAAAAGGTAAATTTCTTATTAGAAACACACTTTATTTATCGAAGCCAGTTTCTGATTCCCCCCATAACAGTCACTCAATAGAAAATAACAGTAACTCTGTTCCCTAGGTATCTTGCAGGACAAGAAGAGATAATTTCTTTATAGGAACTTTTCTAAATACGTTGACAGACATACAGTATTCTATAACTGATACTATCTACTCCTAGATTATGTTTAAACTTTACTTATCAACTCTTAGAAGCTATCATTACAATAGAGTTACTATGTCATATCACATCATCTCAGTATTTACTAAAATATTTTACTCAAGCCTGTAAAACAAGCTTGCCAAGCACAAAAGCTTAAGTAATTTTTTTAAGTAATATCACAATCTCTTCTTACCATGACTATGTCACCAGGCTGAATGGTGATTTCATCGTGGCTTCTTGATTCAAAAGGATATAATGCTCTATAATACACTATTTTTACATCCTCACGAGCAGAAATGGTTAAAGGAGCTTTTTCTGAGCAAAGAGAAAAAACACACAGATGGGGGGTGGGGGGTGGAATAATAATCAAAACATGTTTTTAAAAATTTGAAAAATTAGGTTAAATTGGAGACAAAAATTGACAAACTTCACATTACCTGTAGGAAGTATGCCACTCCCTTTTCCTCAAGGGGATATAGAAAAATTAATTCTTTAACATACAATTTTCTCACTATCCTCTCTCCTAACATCAGGTAAAATATTACTATAACTTTTATGATATATACAACTGTTTTCATAGAGTCATGTACTTATGATGCATCATATATGACTTCTCAAACACTTCAGTGATTTTGTGGGTTAAACTTGATCAGCCATAAATTACAATTCAGTGATGTTCTTGCATACTGAGCCTACAGCTCAATCCACATGATTTAATTTAATAAGACTAGCACTCCAATCTTGAAACATAATACTATTCAGTGTCAAATGAAACAACAAAACAGAAAATAATCGTTCCAGAGGAATGTCCTACAGCACTTGATTTTTTTTTTTTACTCTACCTGCATTTGACCAAGGAGCCTGGACAGCTGGCTTGACTTGCTCTTGATGAGGTTGGAAAAGCTTACTCAGTTTCTCTTGCATTTCCTGTTTCCCCTTTTCCTCACTTTCCTTCTTCTTGGTTATTTCTTCCCTTTTTTGTTTTTCATCTTCCTGAATTTTTTTTTGCCACTGAAGTTCTTCTTCTGGTTGCGCTCGATCAAGCCGCTGCTTTTCCCGTTCCTGGATTCGCCTGTTGGACAATTAAGGTGGTTTTTTTAATCCAGTCAAACAAAAGACCATAAAAGTTAGTTGTCCTTTTATGTGATCTATAGTTTAAAGTGTACTCTTTATGGCCTGTAAGAGCCATTAATTTTATTTTCGTGAGTTATCAGCCACTCCACAGCATCCTTCTGATACAATGAGTCTAGAGGTCAGAGGAGAAATATTCAGAAAAATTTGTCAGACTCCTTATGTATTCATAAAGGAGGAGCTGTGACTTTCAGACAAGTAACAACACTATTTCATGGAAACTACTACTAAGTGCAGGCCCCCATTACCTTGAGTTGCTTTGCATTTAAAAAATTACCCATAATATAATTTCTAAGTCACATGTTAATTCTGTACCATTACAACATGCAGAACTCTAGAAGAGGTACAGAGCAAACTGAGCATGCAGAAACGATAAAGTAGGTATGTTTTAGAGTTGAATGTAAGGTGTCAAAAAAAACATTCAACAATATTTTTCCTTGTCAGAGTTCTTCAGAGATCTATAAATGCTAAACTTTGCCCTTTTTTTTTAGGCTGGAACTTTTCTTATGTACAAGGGCATAAAAAACCACATCTAAATCAAATTGTTGTATGAAACTTTACATGAGTATCTTAGAACAGTCTCTTACTCAGCTCACAATGTTTTGAAAATGATAAGCTTGATAACTTGAGCTCTTCAACCCAAGAACATCTGAGTCTCAACTTCCAACAGTATTTGTGTCTCCTCTTTTTATAGTTTTCCAGGGAATTCATAAACCCTACACAGTTTTTTTTAACTCATGAACCATATGAAGAAAAATATGGCAGCCCCAAAACTCCTGCTGAGGCGCAAGGAGTAAAACTATCTGCAAACTCCATACAGCACTCTTGCAGAACTATTCAGAAATTTCACACTCCCGGTTTCAAAAGCTAACAAGTCCTTTCCCTCTAACAGAAGACAAGACAACAGAAGAAAAGAATAAATACTCCCTGTTAGAAACAATTTTCACCTCTAAAGGTAACTCTGAAGCTGCACAAAAAAATGATGCAAAGATCAGTTTTCTTTTGACTTGAGTGGTGTCGTACCTGGTGAGTTTAGTCAGATGGGCTCTATAAGGGAAACTGAGTTTTTAATTATGTTTCTACTAGAGTGATTAAGTCTTCCCATACTTATAAACCAGCTTTGTTCTAACTGCTAGAGTGAGAAGACCAAATGAAAATATATCCCCCACTCTCTCCAAGACACACAGGATTTCTTTTTTCTTTCATTGAAGCTGCAGTATATTCTTCTTTGATTGCTATGTAAGCCAGTACCCTGAGTTGAAGACAAGGGAGAAGAGACTGAGAAGCTAGAGAAACAGAAGCCTAGGTGTGAGCACCACAGTCTGCGGCTAGGAACAGAAAAGGTTACATTTCAGTCTATTATTTACTTCAAGACCCCTTGTTTAATTACTGTGGAATATGACTTCTAATGTGGGATTTACTCATACTCCCTTCAACTCAATTTCCTTTTTTTCCTCTCACCAACTGCATTATACCACTCATGCAGTTCTCATCCCAAACACCAAAAGTTTCACTCAGACCTTGTGGGCTTTTTTCCCTCTGAACTGTATATTACTCTCACAATCATACAAATCTGCATGGAATTAGCCTTAAGAAAATTAAGGCTAATCAGCCATCAGAGGGCTTGAGAAAGACTTCTACTGTCCCCAAACATGTATGTCAATATCTTTGCTTGATCACTTTAAGTTATGTGCACAATTCAGTGCATAATTACCTACAACAAATTACTAAGTGATTGTGAACATCTATTAAGTCAAAGGTTAAAGTGCACATAATTATCATCTTAGATTAGTCTTTCTTTGCTTTCACTAGAGCTACTAAAAGGCAGCATACTTCCATAATCATTACGGGGCAGTATGCAGGTTATGAGTATTAATCAATCATTTACCTTATTCATTTTGATGTCTGTTGGAAATTATTAAGACTGGCAGAATGCTCATTATCAGGTATACTAATTACAATTATTTAGAAGCTTGAATATTTGGGCAGCATGAAGTTTTGCATTACCAATAACATCCAAATGCTTAACTGTCATGAAAAGTCAGATTTAAATTTTTCCATGGCAGAAGATTGTCTCTTTTTTAAATGTTATTTAAATATACATTTTTTTCGGAAAGGAAGTGCAGTATCTTATTAAATACTCTGAAATACAGTATTTTTAGTGTTCCTATATTTCCAGTACCTCAGCAGCCTTTTTATTTTCAATTAAAATTTCAGCATAATTACCATATTTATTATAGCTGTTTCTTCATGATAGAAATCTGTTTTCTTAGAAATTTTGCTATTTCTGAAGCTGATCTTTACAATTTTTAAAGGTGTAGGTTTTATGTAAATGACATCATAATTATCTGAACTTAATACTTCCTCTGTATAATATTTCTGTTTGAAGATACGTTTTTCACTGAGCCCTTGATTTGTTTTTGCCCAAAATATAAAAAAATTAACTTGACTCATCAAGTAGTAACACAGACTATCAATTCACTTTAGGTCACAGCCCATGTAATGCTATAACCAATAATTTAAGACCTCTTGTTCCCAGGCCTTTGTCTCATCTCTTGACCAACATCTGTCTCTATTAGGAGTATAAAAGCCCCACAGTTCCTCAAATTATATCAAACAGCTACTGATAAATGATGTCAGAATAGAAATGGTGATAGCCTATATGACATTCACTTTACATACATGTATTATAAATATACGCAGAAAGCAAAATTTCCAAGTGTTTAGCAGAATAACATTGGGTCTGTATTTTATGTTATCATAAAAGACAGAGCTAGTTACACTGCTCAAGAACCTCTCTAGGTGTAGAGGTACACTACACATTTAAACAACAGTGACCAAATCCGTACATATCACTGACAATTAAGAGTCAGAGAGATATGTAGATGATCTCCACAGCACGCTTCTCATTCAAGGATAAATCCAGAGATACCTTGGACTTTTAAAAGGGATCATCTGCACTGAAATGAAACTTTGTCTAGGTCTTATATTCTTACCATTTAGTGATATATTATTTAGGATCCTGTTATTCTCCTGGAATGCAAAATGTTTGTTTGCAAAGCATGTTGCACTCTAACACCTCTGGAGAAAAGGCTTAAATTACAGTGGTTTGCTACCTTTGAGCTTCTTTTTGCTTTTCCAGTTCTACTGTCTTCCTTTCTTGTTCTTTCTGTTTCAGTCTCTCAGCTTCCAAGTTCTTTTGCTTCTGTATTTGCTGTTTGTTATGTATTTCTCTCAGCTCCTAGAGAAAAAAGTAAAATGTGTAAATATATATATTATGTGAACTATTACTAAAGGCCCAATATATTTGTGAACAACAAAACTTGCAAATTAGTCAGGTGTCTCTGTTCAAACTTACAGTATTGCCAAATGCATTGTCAGACATTTAACATAAATTTCAAAGGTCTAAAAGCCATTTACTGTTTTCCTATTTTTATCTGTATAATGTGAGATGCTAAAGGAATAAGATACAAGAAAGCCTCTTTTAAATGTAAAAAAAAATCTAAGAATCCAGAATCTATTTGTATAACCTAGAATTTTGTGTCCAAATGAAAATATAGACAAAAAAATGCAGAAAAAGTGTGTGGGAGGAAAATGTTTCTAAATCTGTATAATAATAATGTTTTTTATGGAATAATGACTCACATCATCCAGGTTTGCCTAGTTGCTTTATCCTTAAAAGCTTTATCTTAATTTAGTCAGGGATTGAAACAGTTAATCTTGAAAGTATTTGGATAGTTTTTCAGAAATTCACAACCTACAAATTAGCCAGACTAAGATTTCATGTAATTATCCTCATGCACTGATCAAAACATAGAAAAATGCATAAGAGCAAAAAAAAACCCCAAATAACAAAATACAAAGTGATTCAAAGGGCAACAATGAGAAAAGTTTCAGGAAGTTAATTTTACATTATTAATAACTTCTTCGCTACAGTTACATAGAAGTTGAAAATTAGTATTTGTTCATTTACAGACTGCACTTTCACTGTGTCTAAAAATTTATTTAGTGAAATACATGCATTAGTGCTGTATGACTGCACACTGTGCAACATCAAATTTTAAGATATCAAAACAACTATATTATGAAGAGGAGTAGCACATGACCTTTGCAAGGTATTAAAACCACTTCTGATTCATGGATGACAGTTTAAAAAAAAATAAGTTGAACCCCATGTCCTAGCTCTCAGTCTCATTTCATTAACGATCCTCCATATGAAATTAAATGAAAATGGAATTCCACATCAGTAAAGAGATAATCAGGTCTTATACAAGTTTTAATTAAAACTCTGCTAAAGCCATTAAACTCACTGAAATATGGATATAATTTGGGCAATACCATATTTTACATGATCACATTAAAGCTTAGTAGATCGTTAGGATCTAGAACGGGTATTGCAGAACATAAAATAAACTGCTCTTGCAAAATCAACAGAATTATTCAGGCAGGATACTGCCTTTGGGAAAAATTTAGAACACAATGCCCATAGTTATGAACGTTCATGCATAGCCTTATTTTGGACTAAGGAAAAGGGCTACTAAAAATGAAGTACATTAGCAATACTGAACACAATGGGGTTTTAGTAGTTGACCCATGAAGAAAACTGAAAAAAACGTATTGGAAGACCTCAGTAAACACATAGTTGGTCAGCTGCACCTGGACTACAGGTGCTAACTGGAGTGAACAGTCTTTTCCAATAACTGTATCTTATTAACTCAGCTTATTTAATGTTCTTGTACTTGTAAACTAACTTCTCTGGGGGTATCACAGTCCCCACCTTCTCTAGATGATCACCTGAACCGTTAGGTGTATCAAAAAACAAGTACAAGCACAAAGGACAAATATACAACCATAAGAACGTTAGCAGTGAAGTGATTTACAAGCATTCATCTGAATGGACAGAGGTTAGAAAATGGCACAGTTGAAAGCAGTTTTCCACCTGGCCACAGCATTATGGATTTCTCCAATATACAAAAATCTGTAAAACTAAGTATCTACAAAGCTGTTGAAGCTCAAAATGCTTCTGTGAAGCATCAAATATCCTGACTAGAATTTATGATTTTTACAAACCTGTTTCTCTTCTCTGGGCAAAGAGACTGCTATCCAAAGCATGGGTTTCTGACTCCTACATTTAGTTCAGCTTTAGCACAGGCTCCCATTTGGAAATCCTTTGTTGTTCTGCTTGCTCTAGCTTTCTTTCATGCTCATGTCCCCTCCCTGTCATTCAACTTTGTATGCCAAGAAACTCAAGATTCTGAGTCCTGGCCGATGAGAACTCCTCTTGTTATTGAATAGTGAGATCTGTGATAGTCACACATTTCTGATAAGGCAACATTGAAGATAGCCTGTTGTTACTCCAAAAAGGTTACACTACCTAAACAGTGCTTTCCAGGTTTATTTCCTCCCCTTTACATCTTTATCCCAAATGCTGTTGTTTGAGTAATTAAATAGAAATAATCACCGGGCAAAGACAGAGGAATGAAAATTCTCAAAGAGCATGAAAGCTACAGAAGTTAAGCAAAACTTCCCAATAAATCTCAAAAGCCTTAAGTGAGACAACCCTGCTGCAAGTATCTGAGCTTAGTTTATTTTTAACAAGAAAATTTTAAACTAGAAGGAATTATCCAGTTGATCTATATACACAGAATCAGGAGGAATCTACATCTAATTCAGAATACTGGTATTTTCTTTCCTTCAGAAAAAACATCTTGAATTTGCAAATACATAAAAACAAGTTACAACGTGCAAGACATCTGTGCACCAGACATTATTTACTTCCACTCAGTTTCCGATTATAAGGCTAGCCTCGACGCGTTCCTGGGTGATCAAGTGTAGGTGATCCTGCTCTGGCAGAGGGGTTGGACTGGATGGTCTTTTGAGGTCCCTTCCAGCCCCTGACATTCTGTGATTCTGTGATTTTAGCCCCAACATCATATTTTAAACTTGCATGTCTAAACTGCAGCTCTCTCACCACTGAACATAAGACATCTGGCACTTTTACTGCCAAATAGAAACTGGGGAAAGTGTATCTACGAGCCATGACTCCATGTCTGTCTGAAGCAAGTAATTTCTCATACTGTGTTCATACAGTGGGACTGTTAACTGCTGCATCACAGCAGTTAAGTGCTGCTGCCAACTCCAGTCCAAATAATGAAATTATTTTGTTTGCTTATTTTGTCACTTTATCTGTACATTTATCTAAGTCAGGATTTTTTTTTTTTAATACAATATATATCTTTCCTTATAATAGCTAGGAGGAAATAAAGATGTGTTCAGTATCCCATGCAACAGATAGATGCTCTGTTGCTTTGCCAAGTACCACTGGGAGGAGGGGGGAGAAAGAATCAGCATCCCCCACAGTGCTATAGGACACCAGTTGAAGAAAATAATAATAACACTTCAACAGTCAACAGAATGAAACATTTGCCAGCTGAACATTCAGCACAGTCCTACACTTTTCCTTTACAGACACAAGCAACCTAAAAGCTGCACATATACAAATTTTATATTGTTAACTCCAAAGACTTAACAAAGCTTTGCTTGTTTCTGGTGTGCAGGACAAAGCATGTCTTACCTTAAAAGCAGAGAGAAATTGTTACCTTTCCACTTAATTCACAAACAAACTAACAAGTATAATTTTGAGATGTTACACAGCCACATTTATGTGCCCATGTAATATTGAATATGAATTAAAATATGAGCTTCATACAGCAGTGTTATAGTCACTATATACAAATGAGTCATATTGCTATGAAAACCTTAACTAGAAATGTAGTTGTTTAAGCCCAGATTTTGCTTTTTAACAGAAAGACAACAGAATTTAGGATATTTCAGGGATTACAATAGAAGGCTTCCATCAAATCATCTCCCTTTTAGATAAACCAGAGCATTTGATCAGAGGAAAGAACCCTACAGTTCTGTGCTCACTGAGGCTCTCCCACAGCAATACTCTTTTACCCCATGCCCCAGTTCCCAATGTGCCTGCTTTGCCCTTGACAAAGACAGTTCCTCATTTCACCCCATATTATAGTTATGGGGGATTAGATAAAAGGAATATATTGCCATCTCTCATACCCAGAATCACAAATTACGGTGATTGGTAGGAATTCTTAGCATAAAAGTGTTTTCTTTTTAAAAATTATGACCAACATGACCGAAACAGGTAATTAACTTAAAATCTTGAGGTTTCAGATAAGGTAAAGACAAAAATAGCTAACTAGTACCTTGCCCAAGTTGCAATTCAAGGCACACTCCTCATCTAGGCAGTAAGGATTAGACAAAGAATCTATAAACCCTTCTTCTTTGGTTATGTTTTAGTGCTAGTACCTCTTATTAAATACTAACTTAGTTAAACACTGCACACTCATCTGTTTATGGTAAAGTGAAGCACATAACTGGAGGAGGTTCACCACTCAGATTGAGATAGTTGTGTACTGCCTGAGTATGGCATGGAGACCTTTAGAAAGGAGTCTAAGTAGTTGACGCAGCCCAGGAGAACTGCCAGGCACTGCAGCATTGCATCTTCCATTGCCACTGACTGGAAGAAAGAAATGCTCAAATGTAAACAGGCATTCATATGCAAGACTTGTCCAGTGCACACTGACTAGACAGGGACTGACAACAACTGGAACATGACACAAAATGTAAAACATTTTTAAGAACTCGAGTCTACTTGTTCATTACTTTTTCCAGGCACTGAGAATAGCTTCTCAGAAAGATTAATGTATTTCAGAAACAACTAATAAATTAGTTGTTTCCTCCTGTGCAGTAACACAGATAAGCACTAAATACTCAACTCTTCTATGCTGCATGAAATGATTATTTGGTCTTTGGAGACAAGCACTGTATTTTTTTTTTATTACTTTAATTGACAGTGTGTAATGACTGACCTTTAAATGTAACATTTACATTTAAATGTAAATTCACACTGAATGTAGAAAGAATTTGTAAAGGTAAATTATAGTAGGACTATACATATACAAACAGGAAAACTAAAATAAAGCTTTCTATTCTACAGATTTATTTCCTTGATTAGAGCAAATAAACAAGTGCCTAGCTACATCTTACTAATATCTGTATCAATTTTAATTACTAGATTTCTAGGCAAAGGTTTTTAAAGAGTAATGGAAATCAGACTCCTTCAACCATAATTTACAACACAAAAAAGTGGCCCAACTTTCAACCTGGTACAAACTCAAGTCACTTACTCTATAGCAAAAACCAGCACAATCCACAAACTATTATCTTCTGTGACAAAATGCCTCAAATCTGATTTTTAAGGCTGCCCTCCTGCAGGCTAAAGTACTTGCTTGTCTGTCAAACAAGGACTAACAGTTTCCTGAAACCACACCATTCTAGCTAAGTATATTCAATACACATACTTGAAACAACCTATTTTGAAATATTATTAATAATATTTTGTACTCCATAGAAGTTTTTGAAAAGGAATCACATTCTATGAACATTTCCAATTCTTGAAATGTTTACTTGAAACAAAAGTAACTGAATTACTTGTGTTCTGAAGGACTGATCAGAAGAAATTTACATCAGCTCTTTTGGAGGGCTGACAAAAGATCCACTGGAAAAAAATATTTCCTTCATTTCCCTACTCACTCATATATGCTATTAAGACATGAAGCAAAGTGTGGTAATTTAACACAAGTACTCACTTATGGCAAAACACGAAAACTATAATGTGGAGGCAAATGCAGTGCAATCCACTGTCTACTACTATGCTGTTGACAAGTCAACCCATAACCTAAAATATATCAGAATATTAGGTAAACCTTACAGCCTCATCAATGAAAAGGTACACTAGATACTAGTTGTAATCGCTCACTATCTTGTGCTGTCACGGTGTATTTCTGCATTTGCTGTTTTAATCTATTTCAAAAGAATGAATCAGAAACAGAGTTTTGCAAAATGTAAGGATATGTTCACATAGGAGACAATGCAACCAATTCTGACAGCCCATAAAGAATACATCTCAACAATGATGACAAAAGGTTATAATTTAATGTTGCTGTCAACTTCACTGCCTCTTAAGCATTTCATCAAAACTAGCTGGGCACATGCCCTGTATTCAGAGAGCAGTAGCTTACATATTTATAATTTTAGCTGCTTTCTATTTAAGCATTTTGACTAAAGACACGTATTACTTCCTCTCCCTGTAGGAAATACTTGCAAGATGCTGTAAGATGGTATATACCTAGACAGTATTTAGACGGGTTTTTTTTGTCTGTTTTGGTGGATTTTTTTGTTTTGTTTTGCCTTGTCATTCACAAACAGTATGATATCTTTCTGCTTGTTGTCCAGAAATTAGCTCTATTATAGAAGACAAGGCAAGCACCAGTGCCTCCTCATCACTTGTCAGAGAACAAAAGCTGCCCAAGACAGTGTCAATTACGGTACTGCCATGATAAGAGCCACCCCATCAGATGTATGTGTCTCAGTTAGTATACTGAAGTGCAATGGAAGAGCAGATCATCGTGAAAAAATCAGTTTTAAACCTACAAGATCATTTTAAAAGTCTTGATTAAAACTGCATGTTCTATTTATTTAGTAAAAATACATTATAAAAATGTTTATTTCTAAATATTTTCCCTTTACATATTTTCCCTTGCTTTAATGAGGGAAAACCTACCCAAATACAGTAAGGAGCCTCTATTGTATTTAGCGCTCAGGCGTGCTGGAATTTTTGATAAATATAAACCCTTTTCAAATAATGTAACTGCGAGCATGGATTGACAATGATACAAATTTCAAGGCACCATAGCACGTAGTGAGCCAGCTGAGCCTATTATTACTAAGAAGTAGACAACAAGTTGTTCTGCTAATTGGGGAAGCTATTGGTTTGGTAATTAAGGCATTTTCTATCTATTTCAAATGTAACAGTGGCAGTTCCTAAAAGCTGTCAAAGATTTTTGATTTTTTAGGTAAAGGTATCTGAGCATTACGCAGGTTCTTAGACTACTTAGTTTTGAGCAGTATTATCACCCAAGAGATAGGTGTTCTGCCTTGGTTTAAGAGCAGAGCTTCCACATCACAAAACCCCTAACAAACCACGTTCTAAGAAATCTTTCACTAGCCTTGTGCATCAAGTGGCATACGCAAGGCATTCTGAGAGTTCCTTCCGATCAAACAGCAGCCATTAAATCACAGCAGCAGATGCCTCTAAGAGGTTTCTCTAGCGCTGGGAGTACTACAACCATTCCACGCATAGTCCACGAAAAGGTACATATGCTTTTGTGGGGATTTAAATCTAGTAATAAAATAATCCAGCCTGCCCAAAACACATCTTGTGCACCTAGTGAAACTACAAAAGGGAGAAGATACAACTCTGTCTAAATCAACCTTCCACCTCTCAGTACAATTGCCCTTGTAAACTCACCTCTTCCAAGAAAGCAAAGAAAGCTGCAGTAAGGGAAAAATACCAACATATAGCACCAGAAAGTGGTCTTTCTATTAAGTGCTTCTTCTACCTATTATGAAATGAAGAACACAATATCCTCAATCCAGAGGAAGTTAGCTGAAGTCGTCCCAAAGAACTGCCTACATAACTGGTTTTCAGCATTCAAAGTGATAACTCTAAATACTAAGATTTGAACACAGAAATCAATTTTTCCACTCAACTGCAAAATAGTTGACAATTAGTCCAGGTATTCTTGAATAGATGGCAGACATTCTAATAATAAATGTCTTAGTTTAAAGTGCATCGTCGATTTTTAATTCTCATTAGCTTGTTAAGTTGAGCCCTTTAGTATTTAAAATACTGAATTTTGTTCATTTGTTTTGGAGGGCTTTTTGCTACTGTCATAGTACTAAGATTATTTAACCCTCTGACCATTTACAAACTGTTCAGGTTATTTACAAGAAAACCAATGACCCTAATTTTAGAATTAATATGCTTTGGTCACATTTATCTGCGAAACACTTACAAATGAGT
The DNA here is from genome assembly GCA_013399075.1 of Chloroceryle aenea. Taxonomy (NCBI): domain Eukaryota; kingdom Metazoa; phylum Chordata; class Aves; order Coraciiformes; family Cerylidae; genus Chloroceryle; species Chloroceryle aenea. Next base: position 458,944 of record VWZY01009359.1, read on the forward strand.
CCATTTTAAAAAACAGTAAAAAATAATCCCAAAATAATATGTTAAGATGTGTCAAAAAAGCATATACAAATAAAAAAATAAATTATCTAAGTCATTCTGGTTTTGGTTTTTTTTTTAAATAAATAGCACACAGTTTGTCTTGTGTCTTTTATGGCTCCGCAGAGATTCTCACCATTTTACCACCCTAAGATGGTGAGAGTCATCTTTGACTTGGCACTGAAACAGGCAGTGGCATGGTCTACAGCTTTTAATTTTTCATACAATTATTAATAACTTTTATTATTAAACAGGCTATTTGTTGCTTAAATTCAAACAATCCTTCCATCCTAAAGCATATAATGTAATCATAGTTGATCTAATTTCAAAACAAGCTACAGCAACATTAATGTATCTATTATAGTGCTTTTCCTTCTAAACACTCATAGCATAATTTATTACACCTTGCAGGAAACTGAGTATCTTTCTAGTCAGCTTATAGAAGAAATCAGCTGAAATACATGAATTAGCAGATAAAGTGCTTTAATGTAGAATATTTTATGAAAAAATTAATGATAATAAAGTTTGTAACTAAAGAGTGATTTATAACTTCTCTCTGAAGAACACTTCCTCTACTGATTTCTGCAATTGCTGTCATTTTCTTATGCAGAAATAAACAAAAATCACATAGATCAATAAAGCATGATATCACAAACAACAGACAACTACATTCAGGAACAAGTATGAATTTACAAACAGCAGATAAAAACTCTGAGCACCAGTAGAAAAATTGAGCCTCTTTAATAAGGATTTCATTTTGAAGTACTGATTCCAGCAGATTTGCTGGCCTACTACAGTCTTGCACTTCTTTGATGCTGAAGAGCAGAAACTGGCAATTCCATATCTGCAATCATGGATCCAGAATCAGAGCTTAAATTTATTCTTAAATAGATTCTGCAGATTAAGTTGATTCAAACTCTGAGTTTGGATTCTAAGTAGTATTTTCTAAACAAAACAAAAAA
>VWZY01009361.1:9706-22918 GCA_013399075.1 Chloroceryle aenea
CAGCAAATGCGTAAAGGAGCATAAAGGCAGGCAGTTGGGCATTTAGGAAGTAAGGTACCATCTTCTCCTGGCCTGCACACCAGCCCTCAAGCCAGCTGTATTTCAGGGAAGCAACACCTCCTGATACTGCAGTGGCTGTCCCTGTGTGTGCCCTGAGGGACTATCTTGTCTCAGACCTAGAGGTCACACAAGTACTGTCTCTTTTTCCCAAGTGAATAGTTGTGCCNCAAATTTGTCTCACATAATTGCTCTGTCTTGCTGCTTCAGGTTTTGCTGTTCTCCATGTCTGCTTTCCAGCATGCCCCCACTCTCTGTTGCTCTCTTCCAGATGTGGCTGCTTTCAGTTCAGTTGCTGAAAATGAGGATGCGCTCCTCAAGCACTTATTTCAAGGCTATCAGAAATGGGTCCGCCCTGTGGAAAACTCCAATGACACCATTAAAGTCCTTTTTGGATTAAAGATATCACAGCTTGTGGATGTGGTGAGTGTTGTGTTGGACTTGGTAAAATATCCCTTCTTTTACAGACAGTTGTGCATTCTGGGAGGGCTGGAGGTGCTGTCAGCTTTGGTCTCCTGACACATGAAATGCAAAGTGATGGTGTGTTCTGGTTCTGGTGATATGTCCTCCTGCCACATGCACAGCACAAGCCATAAGACTCATTTGTTATGCAGCAAAGCCAAAGGTCCATTTTTTTTCCTGCTGTTCTCAAGGAGTAAGGCCTCATTGCATCTGGTGTTAAACAAAGAGTCCATTCTAGACAGTCCCCCCCCCCCCCATCACTGCAATCCCCAGTGGAATTTGAACAGGCCCAGAAGTATCCCCAGAATAGTGTGCTCCTTGCATCCCCCAGCCCCTGTCAGCATCCTCTTATGCTGTAAAAGGCAGACTCTAATTCTGTGTTTTATTCACATATTCAGGACAATGTTTTGCCTTATATCTTCCCAAACTCCCTCCAGCTTGAGCAGTGTGGGGAGATGAGCTATTCTATGAGCCCATGGTCATGTGTGTCCTGATCCTGCTTGCTGCATGAGCCCTGCTGCCTCCCTGCTCTTTGGCATTTGATTCCTTTGGGCTGTTGTGCAGTGCTAGATTTCAACTTTCCAGCCCCATGACCTTCCATCAGAGGGAAGGGACAGCACCTAGAAAGCCAGTTCACTTCCACCAACAGTGATTGAAGAGACCAGGCCCATTGGGAAACTGGACCATAGGGATTTGTTCTGCTTGGCACTTAATGGACTCAGCAGGCATAGGGTCTTCTTCTGTTTTGGTATTGCAATCCTCTCTGCCTTGTGTCCTCCTAGGATGAGAAGAATCAGCTGATGACAACCAACGTGTGGCTGAAGCAGGTAAATTAGCCCACATCAGACCTCTTCTTTCAGTGCAAGGCTGCTGAACTCAGTNGCCTTGGATAGATTTCTTCTTCAGCATAAGAAAAGCCCAGCATGATATTCCACCAGCAGCAATTAAAAACTGGCAAATTAATCAGATCTCTCTAACATAATTATGGAAGTGACAATAATTTATACAAATGGGAAAGGTGCAAGTTGAACTGTTGAGTGTCCTTTCTTCTTCATTCCTGAAGAAAACTGCATCTGGTTTAGATTGCATTGCGCCAGTTTATCAACCTCATGACAATTATTTTAAGTGTCTCAGCTATGTAAGTATCTACAAACATGTCAGCTGATCCTAGACAGAGGACATAAAACACAAGATGTACTTGAAATGATGCCATAGGAAATGGTTCCTAGGGGTCATTGGGCTGCCAGAAGAGAAATGTGGCTCGGTTTTTGTTCTCAGTCTGGTACTTGTAGTGCTGCAGTGAGTGTGAACTTCTGGGTGGAGCAGAACTGCTAAAGGCTGTATTATATGCAGAGGTGGTCTCTCACTTGAAGAGGGAGAAGCTTAGACTTCTCCTCACTGCAGGGGAGACAGGATTTTCCCTCTCTGATGTGAATATTTGCTGCTTAACCAAGTCCAACTGCTGAGAGTCTGCCCTGTAAGAGCTGTGGTATTATATTTTGCCCACCTTAATCTGCAAATGCAGCGCCTTCATATATGTACAGGCCCAGATCTTGGCTTCTTTAATTTGTTTGAGTAGTAACTTGGGCAGACAGCAGATCCCCACTACAAAGGTAACTCCTTGACCTCCGTCTGTCCTCTCCCATTCCCACCTGAAGGATAGTGGCCATCTGCCTGTGCAGGCCCAAGACCTGCAACCTGCAGGTGTGGAATCAACTCACTTAACTCTCCTCATTCTCTCTGTTACTGAAAGTGTCCCCAGAAAGACTGTACAGCCTTTTGCAGCCTTCCACAGAATGTTCCTGCATCTGACCATCTCCTTCTCTTTAGGGAAGACTTTTCTACTTGGTCCATTGAGGACAGCAAAGTCTCCTATTCCCTGGGTCATCCTTCATCCTTATGTCTAGATGACATCTTCATCTAGGTTACAGTGACTGCAGAAGAGAGGGACCTGAGGTATTGACTCACATTAGCAGGCCAAATGCAAATCCAGGCTGCCCAAGGGCATTGTGCCTGAGATGCTAATGCAGACAGACACGTACAGATTACAGATCCTCTCTCCATTGATGCATGAACCTGTGTGGAGACATTTTATGTTAGCCCATCCATACTGAGCACCCTGTTTGTATTGCAGCATTGACCTCCCTGGAGTCACAGCCTAGAGCCTGTGTTAGCAGTCTAGCTGTGGCAAATCAGGTTCTGCTGCAGGTTGCTCCAAATGTGCTGCAGGAGGCAGGGACACCCCACAATCCATTCATTGCCTCGGTGGGTGTGAGGAAGGGGGATACACTTTATCTGATCCTTCTGCCTCATGCTGTGACTAAAAGAAGGACATACTCAGCAGACTGCACTCTAAACATGCTGATTTCTCTGGTGACTTAGCAATGTGATTTACAGAATTGCTATGCTGAGCTCTCACTAGTTGTTACCATTCCCTGTATCTCTTCTCCATCTGAGAAGCTAAGAACACCATGGAGGAGAGGAGAGGAGAGGAGAGGAGAGGAGAGGGAAAGGGAAAGGGAAAGGGAAAGGGAAAGGGAAAGGGAAAGGGAAAGGGAAAGGGGAAAGAGTCAGGCTCTCCTTTTAACACATGCATACGCCCCCAGGAGGTCATGCTTATCTCTAAACACCCGTGGACTGCTCCAGGTGTCCTGCTTTGAGAGTCATGCATTACCATAGGATTAGTGTGAACTGCTCCTGTGTGTAATCAAGTACTTGGGGGGACTATCAGAGTAAGTGCAACAGCTAAGGAAAGGTCCATAAACATAAACAGAATTAAAACATTGTTTGGGGTTATTTTTGTGTGTAGGAAGAAATGAAAAGCAATAAAACAGAACAGAACTCTCCAATGACACAGACCTTGTCCTTCTGCAGTACCTGGGGAGGTCAGGGAAGTTTGGTCCTCACTCTGACTGAGTGAGGTTGAGGGGAATCACAGTCATCATTTCTTTGCAGAAGTCTGCCTTTTCTTAGGTGAGCAAAGCTTAAATCCAAGGGGTTTTATTTTTTTTAACGTCAAACATTCACATGCTCAAGATGGTAGAACTTGATGATGCAAATGCAGGCAGACACACATGGTGCAAAGGAGCTTTTAGTGGTTGCTGAGAAAGTATCTGGGTTTAAGCAAACTATAGAGTCTATTAGCAAAGGCTGTGAATCTAGGTCGTGTGTTTCTTGGTCCACTTCTTCTGAGTTAAGCACTTGACTTACAGCACAGAGATGGGAATTTGGCAGAACTGAAGGAAGGGGAGAGCAATGGGAGAGTCTGGAGCAGCCTGGAGAAAAGGGACAAGAGAGGAAAGGGCTTTTCGTATCTGCTCTTACAGTTCACATCAGCACAGCCCACAGGGACATTCCTGTTTAAACTGCTCATCTTCAGAGTCTGCACACTATCTATTTTCTGCTCTAGTAAGAAGACAGACAACCATTTGCCTTGCAGAGATGAAAGAGCACTTCAGCTGTGAGGGAAATCAGTGCAGTGCAAGGGGTAGAGAGGAGTATTACAGGTGCCGCAAATAAGCAAGGCCAAGGGGCTGCTCCAATTCAACTCCAAGGGGATGGTTATATCTCCAGGTGGCTCACAGGGTATTTGTTTTTGTTGTGTTAATACAGGCTATGAGCAGGTTGTGTTGGCTGCTCCTATCAGCCCTGACTATCCTGTTGCATCACAGGTATGTTTCCAGCTTAAGCCACCTTGCACCTCTTACAGGAGGTGTCCAGCATACATGTGACTCTGTGTGTACCTTACAGCCCAGGCTGCTGGAAACACCTGGTAGATACCCACCCACAGAGAAAAGCTTATGCTAAAAGTGGTGTGCTCTGCTCCTGCTGCTGAGGTTGAGAGCAGTTATAACCCCACTTGTCTTTCCATACCTGAACAGGTCCCACCCTCCTTCACCAGCAGGAGGTGCCAGGGGTGGAGGGCTGTGCCTAATAGCTGATGCTCAGCATTTGGGCAATTCAGAGAGTGGGTCCATATCTCTTCTGGTGCATGTAGTGGGGCCATTAATTCTGCCATGGTACCATCCTAGGCAACTGCCTCCTTTGCTTTTGCCTTGTATTAGATTTTAAGACCAGCCACCTGCCCATGACCTTAGGTCCCATCCCTGCCTGCACCTGGATGCTTTTTCTCACTGTCTGTGCTTAGGTGTGTACTGAGGCTCTGGGTCACTGTCATGCTGTAACAGACAATAACACATCTGTAGGTGTAGCTGTGAAAAGCATGTGGAATCAAAGAAGAAGGGAACAATTTGGTTGGAGTAGAGGCAGAGAATGCTGCTTTTGGTTCATCCCTAAGTGACGTAGGAAATTGCTTGGGGAAGACCGAGGCCCATACATCCCAGGGGAGCTCTTAGTGCCAAAGCTTAATGGAAAATGGCTTATTGTCTGCTTCTTGGTATTGACCACAGTCCACAGCTCTTGCTTCCTCTTCCTGCTATTCCTGTTGGCAAGTGAAACCCCCCAGTCAATAATGAACAGGGATCAGAAAGATGCTTTTCCACTGCATCTCCTTGAAAAACGCCAGGTTACTAGAGCCACTGTACTAGGATCTCCCCATCTGAAAAACAAATGAGAAGAGAAGAATTATTCCAGAGTTCAGCATGGTGAAAATGGACAGGACTTCATCTGCTTTTGCTTGTTAGTGTTATTTCTTCAGAACTGTAACCAAATGCTCTACAACAGTATTGTATTATTTTTCCTGCATTAGTGTGCAGATCTTACTGATGAAATAAAAATGATTCCATCTGCAAGGACAGTGTACAGATATTAGGTGTTGTATTCTGTTCACTAAAAAAAAAACAGGTCTTCAGCAAAAAGTATTAAAGGACCACGGGTAGTAATACCCATGACATCTGGCTCTTCCATGGGGTCAGTGTCAGGCAAAACCACCATGGGCTCATTCTCAGAGGAAAGAAGAGGTGCCATACCCAAGAGAAGTGGCTTCTTCCTTCTGGACTACCCTCACGTGGGCTGGGCCAGGTGGTGAGTGAAGTGAATCAAGTGATTTCCAGGAGTGCCTGCTTTGTGGTTTCCTGCAAAGGGATGGGTTGATGGGGCCCACCTGTGGCTAGAGGGGCTTGTGGAGATTAACATCTGCCAGCCCTGCCTGCCTGGCAATTTCTCTGCCTCTCTGCAGTCTTACACCAAATGTACTGTGCAGTCCCTCGGAGGCAGGTGGTGGGAATAGGAATGAGGTTGTTGTGTATGAGTGGGCAGAGGACTCTGCTGACTTGTTACAGGAATGGATCGACCACAAGCTCTCCTGGAATCCAGAGGAATATGGTGGGATCACTGCCATCCGTGTCCCCTCTGAGTCCTTGTGGCTTCCCGACATTGTTTTATTTGAAAAGTGAGTAGCATGGCTCCTTTGTCCAGACTTAGGCCAGACCTTGGGCCAGGCATGTCAGTGAAGTTTGTGTGTCCTGTTAGAATGCTGCTTCTTTGGGCAGTATGAATGTTGGCTTCCCTTGTGCTCCAGGTGATGGGTAGAAAGCGGAGCTGTGATGGGGTAGGACTGGGGCATAGTCCTGAACTTGGTGCTGTTTCTTCCTATCCAATTCCCAGTGCTGATGGACGTTTTGAAGGATCCTTGATGACCAAAGCCATAGTGAAGTACAACGGAGTGGTGACCTGGACACCACCAGCCAGTTACAAGAGCTCCTGCACAATGGATGTCACCTTCTTTCCCTTCGACAGGCAGAACTGCTCCATGAAGTTTGGGTCATGGACATATGATGGCAGTATGGTTGACCTGATTTTAGTGGATGAAAATGTAGACAGGAAAGACTTCTTTGATAATGGGGAGTGGGAAATCTTAAATGCCAAAGGCATGAAAGGCAACAGGAAGGATGGTCTATACGCTTACCCATTTGTCACTTACTCCTTTGTGTTGAGACGTCTTCCACTGTTTTACACTCTTTTCTTAATAATTCCTTGCCTGGGATTGTCCTTTCTAACTGTCCTAGTGTTTTATTTGCCTTCGGATGAAGGAGAAAAGCTTTCATTGTCTACATCAGTTCTAGTTTCCCTCACTGTTTTCCTTTTAGTGATTGAGGAAATAATCCCTTCTTCTTCCAAAGTCATCCCTCTGATTGGTGAATATCTGCTGTTCATCATGATTTTTGTGACCCTCTCTATCATTGTGACTGTGTTTGTTATCAATGTCCACCACCGCTCCTCGGCAACTTACCATCCCATGGCTCCCTGGGTTAAAAGACTCTTCCTCCAAAAGTTGCCTCAGCTGCTTTGCATGAAGGGCCATGTAGATCGTTATTCCTTCTCAGAGACTGAAGAAAAGGAAATGACCTTGAAATCAAAGCTTCCAGGGAAGCAGAAATACAAGCAAGCAACAGATGGAGAGAAAATTGTTATTGCCTTTTTGGAAAAGGCAGCTAACTCCATTCAATACATTTCCAAGCATGTTAAAAAGGAGCATTTCATCAGACAGGTATGTGAAGGGAGGGCAAGGAAGTATCACAGTTTCCTTGACAGCAGTGGCTTCCAAGCTCTTACCTTCTCTGCATGCCTTTTCTTTTGTGTCTTCCTCCTGCTCTTATCTGAGGTATATCATGGGAACTTCCCGTACTTGAAAAATATGGGTTTTGGGAAAGCACATTGCTTCATGAAGAACTGCATTTTGCTGTGAGAGACCTTTCTCACCACAGCAGCCTCTCCTGAAACAATTCCCGTTTTGGTACTGTTTGAATAGTTTTGTCCTTCTTAACATGGCGATAGACATAAATCTGGAAAACCTCTGAACAGTCACATGCTCTTCAAGTGTATCCTTCACAACACTTATAGTCAGACTCTACAGCAGTTACTACATTTAAGTCTCCCAGTGATTATACACAGTGTAGATGCCCTGTTTTGAGCGGAGGTATCCCAGATTTTCACTAACATCAGTTCAGATTAGTTCCTAACTACCATCTTCCCCTCTTCCCAGTAGTCCACCTATCTATTAAAATGGCTAATTACTGTGTGTCTAAACAATGCAATTCATGTGAGGGTAGGACAGCAGACCAATGTACCTAGCAGCTATGGAAAGAGAAGAACTTCTGTTAGCACCTTATCAGCAAAGCCAGGGCCTTGTTTAAATGGTACTGACAGAACTTCATCAGAAGATAAACAGTTAATCAAACATGCAATATGTGAGCATATACAATCCCTGACTGAAGCCTTCTGTTTGAAGCTGAAATAATTTAAAATAAAAATCTCCCTTGAACTGCTTTTATAAATAGCTCTTTTGTGTGTGCAGGGCTGTGTCTGTACTCATAATGCAAAATTCCTCTCCTAAATGCATGCAATCTGAGCCAACAGAGCACTTAAGCAAGCACAAGCCGTAAGACCACTTGTACTGGAGTGTCAAAGTGCTGTGCTAGAGCCAAGTCCTGGCACTTAATGGAAATGCAGTTCTGTGAAAAGAAACCCAGCTCATTACAAAGCCATCTTCAAGCTTGAGTCTGTAAAATTTCACGTATACACTTATGCTAAAAGCTTTTGCACAGACTGAAAGAAGCCTTTTTATCATGTGTGTAAAACTCTGGAATTGTTTTGAGGTTTTGAGTGTCTTGCAGCTATGGGTGCTGAAAAGGTGATCCATGTCAGTTTTAGGATAAAGCACACTACAAACTTTTTATTTTAAAAATAGATTTTTGAAACTTAAATATATGTTGCAGTACCAATAAAGTTCTGGGCTCATTAGTTCTTGTTTGTTCTCTCTCTCTCTCTCCTTCCCAGGTTGTCCAAGACTGGAAATTTGTAGCTCAAGTCCTGGATCGGATCTTCCTGTGGTTATTTCTGGTGGTATCAGTGACAGGTTCAGTTCTCATCTTTACCCCTGCATTACAGATGTGGCTGAACAGCACTTTGTAGAAAATGTTCCCACGGTAGCATACAACAAGTACAATGCCAAGGGATGGTGGTGTGTTGGAGCTTGGTCTCTGGTGCACAAGAAGAGAAGCAACAGCAGGAATGAGGGAAGGTGATGGTAACAGCAGGTGTGGACTAATGCTTTATATCTTCATACAACTCTCCCAGTTACAGATTTGGCTGAGATCAGAGAGGGGATTGGCGCACAGCTGAGTCCTAAAGTGAATTTGGTTTGCATGACTGGGTTGTAAGTATTTTACTAGTAGCTTGGCTGTATTACAAAAAAGCCAAGATTATTAGTTAAAAATAGGAAATAGTACTTCTGGTATAATGATTATACTTACAAGGCAGATCTGGCAGCTAAAGTGCTACTTTTGAAAAGAAGTTACAGTATGAATACAAACAAGTACTCAGTTTATTTCCAGGTAAAACCCACAAAGTCTCTAGATATTGCTTTGTTCTTGTGTCAGAACTGACAATCACACATCATGTGTATCAGAAATATCTTTCAGTTGAGATGTTTGAAACCTTGGCTGTGTGGCCTCACCTTGCTGTAGGATCACCTCAACAGTGGCAGGAATTTGCACACCTGCTACCACCCTTTATGTCATGCACACTTCTTTTCTCTTGGCTATCAGGAAGCTACAAAGTATTACCCATTTATTCTGTATTATTCACAGTTTTGCCTGCTGCTCTATAATGTACCAAAAAGGCTGAAGAAGTGAGGATTTTCCCCATGCTCCACATTTAGAAACTATGATTCCTGCACCTGCTTGTCCACAAAACAATTGGTAGTGGAAGATCACCTAAATCATATAGTATGTAGAAAGGTGGCTATGCTACTCCATATGGCAAATATTTCCCTTTGTAAATAATTCAGTTGGAGGGGATCTGCAGGCACAGTTTTTGGCAAATGAAACTTGTGGTTGGTGCAGAAGTGGTGTTTCTCCTGAAAGCTGTGGGATGGGCTAGCTACTAGGAAGATACATAAAGTTGGGTGTTGGCTTATTCACAATTCTCAGGCAATTCAGAATTTCATTCCCTTGATTCATTAAATAGGATCCTTCTCCATGATTAGAAACAGTTCTTTAAAAGTTTAAATGAGAACTGACAGGAAACATACAGGTAAAGCTCCCACCACTTTTGCTGGACAAATGTTCTGCCAACATGACTTAGAAAATCCCGTTCAGAACTTGCAAATGATTTCAAGGTTAGAAAGGGATTTGAAGATCTAGTTTTTGACAATCTAAACCCGAATCTGGTGTTAAAGCTTTAGCTAACCTTGAAACTTTCTCCCTAAGGATGGATATTACAAAGCATTAAAATTACATGGAGGTATTCTTGTGTTTGAATTATGTGTATGCACCAGACCTCTGTGAGTTAATATCATCCCATCTTGTTGTGTCACTGCAGAAAGTTCTGTTCACTTGTGCAGTAACTATTAATAAAGATGTATTTGGTAAAAGATGCCTGGGGTGAAAGTGCTCATATGCTGGGTGTTGTTGTTTTGTTGTCAATAAAGTCTAGACTTTGTGCAGCCCATTTTAAAAACCTTGTCTCAAATCTGTCCAAACAAAGGGGTTGTCATGTTCTGGTAAAGTCCTCATAACTTTTTATCTCTGTGAGTTTGAGGAGGAAGCATTCAGGTCTTATTATTATATTGCAGGAACCTAAAACATCCATGTACAAAACTGACAAGAGTACACAAGGCTCCCAATCTTGAATGTGTCAAACACAGCTGAAAATGGCAAAAGAAGGATCCATATATTACTGGGTGAGGGGAAGGAAGGGGAAATAGTACACTCAGAGAGAGACAGAACATGACTTTGTAGTTCTTCCTTTCTTAGGACACTAGGCTTATGTGGTAAACTGTCCAAACCCTGTGTTGGAGGCCAAGAGGCAAGACAGAGAAATGGGCAGTTCTGTAAATGACAAAGACAAGGAGTTGGTGCTGGGGCATGGAGGCCTCCTTACTGGAGTTGAGGAACTGTACAATTGTGAATGCTTTGAGAAAAAAACAGGGATTTTTCTAAAGTCAGCTTAGTGGCTGTGAGGTAGTAGATATCATGCCTAAGAGACCAATGCAATACACCTTCAGACACAATATTTTCATTGTCTGAATGGTCATAGTCTTCAGCACTGAATGCTGGCAGTCAGATGTCTTCTCTGTAGAAATTAAGACTTCAGGCTCAGAATGCAGCATCTCTCCTCTTCAAATTTTGTTTCTTTCCCCTCCTCTCCTTTCTGATTAAAGACCCAGCATAGCAAATGTCATTTAGTAGCATCTCTAAACAGATTCTACAGTAGGGAGTTGTTTTTTTTTAAATATTAACTCTTCAAGAAATTATATCCCAGGAGTGATATTTAATGGACAGGCTGACAAAACAAACCATGCTTGTTCGTACAGCTGTCATGTGCTATATAATTATGCAACATTCAGGGGGTTACAGGAAATACGTTTTCCTTCTGGAAAATCATGACTTTATATATTTCAGCTGCTGGATTACGACAGTAATATTCTTTTATTCTACCTTTTTGTCTGACATATACACATACATATTTATTCAGTCTTATTCTCTTTATTACGGAGTATCAAAACAGAGTAAAAGGCCAGTAAAGGACTTTGGAGACAGGAAGTCATACTTTTCAAGGATTGGTGATATTGAAAGTAGAGGATGATACATGGAAGACACTGAAAACACTGCACTGATACTGTACAGTTAAATATAGAATCTCCTGTAAGAGAGATCTTTTTACCCTTGAAACCATTGGCTTTAATCGGAATAGTGCCTTTTAGAGAAGAATCCTTCAGCATAAAACCGACAAGAACCTAAAGAGACAAGGGACCTGAAGGTAAACTGTCCACATAGTATGGAAAGAACATCAGGTGTACATCTACAGAATGTTTCAGGGTTAAGCACATGGTGTTTGGCTGCCAGGTGGGTTTAAACCATGAAACTTGGTTACATAGCAGCAACTTCAGCCCCAAAAGAAGTGTCTCTACAGTTACAGGTTTGCACACATGGCTCCCACCCATGAGTAGCCAGAAAAGTGAAAATTATTGCAGAGCTGTTTGGACCAAGGTGCCCAGCTTTGCATAGAATTCATGGCAGCCAGCCTTCTTCTGCTAGGATTTGTGTAATCCAAGTTGGTCTTGCATTTTAAAAACACAGGAGAACTCAGATCAATCAAACACTCTCAAGCCAATTCTGTCTGTGATGAATAGCTACTCAGGGACAAACCCTGACCTTTTGAGTTTATGTCTGCAAATGAGCAAGCCATACTTTTCAGAGCAGAACCTGTGGACTGGGACCATTTCTGATGACAGAAATGTGTCTTAGAAATCATATTGGAGCTCACCAAGGTCGTGGCATTCAGTATCAGGAAGTAAAGGGGATATAAGTCACATGCAAAGTTAAGTGGCAGAAGAACTAGTTTTTAGAGGTCCTAGAAGCATACAGATTTCAAATATAGATGCCTTACATGATAACCACAGATCAGGTCTTTTCTGGTTTTCCATAGTGCATGCAGGTTACTCTTCTCTGGTGACTCTGGGGTGCTTCAAATGTTGTCATCAAGGCTACATGAAGGGTAAAATATTGTCAGTTTGTGTTCAACTATGATTAAGTGCTTGAGACCTGTCTGACTTCAAACATAAATGTAAATGTGCTTTGTTGATCTGGGACCCTTGTTGTGTACATATCTTGCCCCTTGTTTAGATTGTACTGAAAATATTACAGGGTCAAGGAATTTTTTATTTGTACTTTTACTTTTACTATTGTCTGCCCTGACACAGAACACAATAAAAAACATTGGTCCAGTCACCAGGACTGTGGTACTTCATCTGTGTGCCACACCAAAGACCAACTCTCGTACAGGGAGAGAAATAGAGAGGAAATGTAAATTAACTCAACACTAAGGAAGAGATATATATGATCAGGAGAGTAAATTGAAACCATGTAGAGTTCTCTTTGGGCAAAGTACTCGGGGGTGCCTGAACTGTCTTAAGTAACCCCCTGTATTGAAACCAAGGGAAAAGCTCAATTGCTTCAGTCTTCTCCTATGATCTTGAGTGTGATTACTATTGCTGATCTCACTGAGGGAAAGACAGCCAGGCACTATAAAAATGCCAGGCATTCTGCCATAGAAAGTCTAAATGATCATCTACCATTTTCAGTCCTCTTCTTATTCTGAGTTGTTTGCTGTGCCAGAGCACATTTCCCTCTCCTTCTCCTTTCCTCTGCACCTGGATGCTCAGAAGGTGATGAGCAGAAGGGTTATGTAAGAGAAGAGAAATACAGGGGACAGTTCCAAACTGAAAATGAAACAGGAATAAAAGTGGATAAAAAGAGAGGATCAAGTTATGTGTCTGCTATTAGTGGCTGGATAAAAAGCCCTGCAGTCCCAAACACACAAAGGATTATAAATACCCAGAGAAATACTCTGTCTATCACCATAGCTACGTATTTCCAATCATCTTCCACCTGCAAAAGACAAAAAAAAAAAAAAATATAAACTACATGTTTAGGTGCACTGCATGTTTACCTGTAAATCTAACATGCAATTGTGAGTTGACATTATGCAGTAGAAATGTCCTTTGTGCCTTTGAACATGGCGAAGAACATTCATGCAGTCAAGAACATCACTTGTTGTGCTTATAGTTGCTGCAGTTTTAAAGAGTCTTTAAAGGGGGGTGATTTTCTAATGGTATTTACCACTTTTGACTGAGAACATTCAACACTGTCCTAGTCTGTGAATTTTTCTAAATACTGCTGGCAAGCTATGGCTCTGATGCTGACATTTTGCTATAAAGTAGGACCTGGT
>VWZY01009361.1:22957-33888 GCA_013399075.1 Chloroceryle aenea
TTAACAGAATCACCATAGCTGTGCATCACTAGACTCTGTAAAAGGATTTACTCTGACAGCCCACACAAGAGACAGTTTGCTCTTCTGTCCTGATTTGTCACACTGTCACTCTAATGAAGCCCCACTGATTTCAGCAAACTGGATAGCTGGACACATGGACTATAAGCAAAGCAAGGGCTGACTTGCTGAGAAAACCATAGTGTCATGTGCTAAGCAGGCCAGAATGGATTTTGTATGTCTGAGATATATACCCTAGAACCATATTCAATGAAGAATACTGTCCTTTAAACTGTACCTACACACAAGGACTACTGCATCATATGAAACTAGTGACTGGCTAAGAGCACTCTACTAAGGGATCTTCCAGTTGTTTTCCCAATTACTTGGATGTTGACCTCTAAGAGGCTGCTGCTGTGCTTCTTGAGAAAGAAAATGGTGGCAAGAACCCCAGCTGCTCTAAGTGTTGCCACAGTTTTTAAACGGCTTTTGCTTATACAGGATCAGTACATAGTATCACCCATATGGCTCTGTATGTCTTGCTGAAGCAGAATAAAACTGTTCTCATAATTTTCTTAATGTCTGCCTGAGAACAAACCCCCTTTCTTTTTTTCCCCCAAAGAGAGGATTTTATGTTCTCAATAGAAAAAAAAATGCTTTCCAACACTAGTATATTTTGAAAGGTAGGATACAGAATTGCTGCTGCACACACCAGACTAACAATCTCCAGAAGCAGGAGAACTTTACAAAATGCAAATCAGCAAACCTGAAATCTGAAGACATATCATGAGCTGTATAATCAAGGCAGCATGTTTTTCAGGCTGCTTCATGCTAAACCTTTTTTGGAGTGCTATGGAGAAATCAGCTGAACGTGGCTCATCTATGTGTTTTATGGAGCTGGTATGACAGTAAAAGCAGAGTTAAAATGTTGAGGTCAGGAAAAACATTAAGGGCATAGGTACTAAGCTAGGCTCATCTCAATCCCCATCCTCCTCTGTACTGATAGATTCCTGTCTCTTGCTTTGGGCTGGCATGTATTATCTGCTCATCCTATGAATTCATTCATCAGGCCTTAACTGTAAACCTTTATTCAGAAAGTTACAGGCTTTGTTTTCAAAGAAAACTTCTTCTGCAGGACATAAAAAAGGGGAAAAATAAGTAATTTGTGGGTGGCACAGAAGTTGCATGAACTTGTGCTGATTTCAGCATAATAGTCTGACAGAAAGAATACCTTTCAGCATTTACCTCACAAAGTGTTTGGGGGTTTTATTGCTTTTTTTTAATACAAATAGGCCAGTATTTAATTTTTAAATTGATTTAGCCATCACAGAGGATCTAAAAAGCTTGAAAACCAAAAGAAAACATTTAATGATAGATCATAGATAAATGTTTCATTATGCTCTAACTACTTTTTAAAAACATTTTGAACCATCAGGGAATTGCTACTCCTTGTGAGGCCTTGGTGTGGGGGGATGAGATTACTTATCTTCTTCCATCCCCAGTGGATGATTTATCTCCTCCCTTTCTGTAGGGAACTTTGACCCATTCACAGGTCTCAGAATTTTATTCTCTAGACCTAACAACTCCAGTTCCTCTGGGCTGCCCTCCTAGATAACGTTTTTATTTGCTACAGTGTGGCCCCATACCCAGTGAGGTGGTTACCTCCCTTACCTCTTTGGTTTCATTTTGAAACCTCATGTTCTCTGCAATGAACTTAACATTACTAATGACATCCTTCACTTCTGGGGTGTACTCCATGTGCTCTGACATCCATTTCAGTGACTGATGGCTCAGTTGTCTTCTTTTGGTGGTAGTGAGTTCAGCAGAGTTATTGCAGTGACTGCATTGCTGTTCCTTGTGTAATTTGGTATCTTTGTGTTTGCTGTGCTTTGACTTGCCTGATTTATTGGCTGATCCTTTCTTGTTTTTTCTGGAGATTTTTTTTTTCTGATGTTCCAGTGGCCTTTGCATCAACAGAACTTTGGGGAGCAGCCTCAGAAAGACAGTTTTTACCCAGTTGGGCATCATATGGGTCGTTGGAGTCCTATAATGTATATTCAGGACAAACACAGTGATGACAATTGACAGAGTCACAAATATCATGGTGAAAAGTAAATATTCGCCTACAAGGGGTATTACTAAAGAGGTGGATGGGATTGTTTCTGTGATCACCAATAAAAATACAGTCAAAGAAAGTAGAACAGAGATGCAAAGAGTCACTTTCTCACCACAGTCAGATGGCAGGTAAAAAACTAACACAGTCAGGAATGAGATGAAGAGACAGGGAATGATCAGATTTATGGTGTAAAACATTGGCAGCCTTCGAATATAAAAGGAATATGTTATGTCTGTGTAGATCTCTTCACAGCAGTTATATTTGATGTCATGTTTGTAGCCAGAAGCATCAACTATTTCCCATTCACTATTTTCCCAAAAGTCATTCATATCTACTTTGGAACCAATAATCAGAAGATCAATTTTGGCTTTGTCATAGGTCCATGAGCCAAATTTCAGTGAACAGTTCTGATGATCAAATGGGAAAAAAGTAATATCCATTGGGCAGGAGCTTTTAAAAATAGCTGGTGGGGTCCAGGTTATCATTCCATCATAGCGAAGAAGGGCTTTTGTTTTCCCTTCAACTTGAAAATCTCCCACAGCACTAGAAAGACAAATGAGGCAAAGAAAAGAAAATTAATATGAAAATAAAATATTTTTCATGAACACTGCAAGAGGACACTTTTGAGAGAAATGGTACAATGGAAAAGTGTTCATCATACTTATTATACAAGACAATATCTGGTTTCCAAATTTTATCTGCTGGTACCCGAACAAATTCAATGCCATCATATTCTCTGGGATCCCATTGCAATTTGTAGTCATTCCAAATCTGAAAGAATAATGGACAAGAATTTAAAACCTTGTATTATCAGCAATATGGTAAAGTCTGAAAGTGCAGTACTTTCAGTGTTGAAGGGGACAATTGTCCAAGAGACAAGGCCATGACCTGGAGCAACACTAGACATATATGAATATTGCTCACATTGATTTGTTACTGCCTTCTCTCTGAGGGGATGAGATGCCAATTGTTATCCATTGCTGACATGCTGAGATGTCTCCCATGTCTTGCTACAGCGGTACAGACACTAACCTGGGCTTACCTTCAGAGAGGAAGGAAGAGCTGCTGCTGTCACAAGAGTGCACCCTGCAGCTTAAAGGAGGCCATCATGCTAATGAGAAAGGAGGCACAAATGCACACTAACAGGCAGTTGTTGCCAGGGTACACTAATATCTCCACAGAGGTAGTGAACTACCAAAGTCAGAGGAGCAAGGGATGCCCAACAGCTCTCTTACATTGCTATCTAGTGGCCTATAATGGGGCCATGCTCCATTCTCTTGCAGTCTACCCAATCTTGGTTATAAGAACAGTATCTTTTAAAGAAAGCTTTGTGTGGACCACAATCAGTGCCTGAAGGAAACTGGTGTCGGTGGAGGTTGGCTTGTTTTTATCAGCAGTTTAGGTCCTTTAAGGATCTCTGTCTATAAATAAATGCTAAAACTATCAGGAAAAATGGCCTTTTCCTAATAAATATTTTGGTTGGAATCTTCAATATGGAGATGACCTATGATCGCAGAGCTGCACATTTAATCACTCTTTAATGGGTACATCTATCTAGATTTACCAGATATACTAATGATCATGAAACTGGAGGAGAATATATCACACAGGAAAGATGTGGGATGTAACTTCTTGGAAATAAGAATAAAGAAATTCCTTTTTCAAATGTGGCTTTGGTTAATAGAACTTGTCCTTATTCATACCATTAAAATCCTTGTTACAAAACAAGCACTTATTCTACAGATGTAGTTTACAAGGTAATACAAAATGAGAACTGTAATGCATGAGAAATGTATTGCAGTCACTTACATGTCTTAGCCACAAATTTGTTTCCATAATCTGATTGACTTCATCCTAGAAAGAAGCACAGGCATGCACAGCTTCACTCCATAAATCAGTTACTGTATCCTGAGATGGCCACAAACTTGCTCTGATAAAAACAAAAATTAGAAGTGCACATTAACTGATACCAGATTTTTTTCCTAGCTATTTTCAGGGGCTTACATATCGTGCACAATCATATGCGGCTCTATCAAAAAATGTTTAAAGCTCTACTGAAAAATTATGCCCCACAAATATAAGACATACAAATAGCTGCACTGCTTTGCCAGGGGTCTGAGTACCAGGAGAACACAAAATTTACAACTGGTCTGACCAGTACCCAAAGAATAAGTTTCTGCCAGTGGCTATGTGTTTTGCTGGATTCATTTTTAAAAGCTCTCTTTACACAGTACAGCACTGATCAAGATTCAAAGAAAAAGACACCTGTATCACAGCATTCTTGCATTTCTACACACACCCTTACCAGCATATGCACTTAACCAGCACTTAACATTACAGTAACCATTAGGTCACTGTTGTACTGAGACCTTCTTTTAACAATCAATTATTGCTATTGCCAATCAGTGATGAATCAGGAAGGTGCTGCCAGAGACACAAAAATAAAAGACTGGATCCTCTTCTATGGAGCCTTCAGCATAAAAGTATTCAAAAAGACTCATATTACATGTATGTATAAATGCAGGCTGACATTCACAATTAAAATACCTGGAAGAATATTGCTTTAGGTAGTTCTTAGTTTTTAAGCATGTAGACTCAAAGAATTTAAGATATTTACGTCAGAAGTAGAAAATATAGATGAATTTTCAATATTATGTACTCAAGATAAAGCACAAAGTTTATTTTGAAAGGCCTGTAAGGTTCCTGTCTATGGGTTAAAACTATATAAGTCCTTGTAAAAATCACACTTCTTTCTCGAGAAAATCCAGCTGAATTACTTCTCATGTTCCTTTTTTCTTCAAAGACAGCACTGGTAGCCAGGGTCTGCAATGTGAGAAAGAACTGCTGAAGCCTGCCAAACTACCTATAACATGGGAAAAAAAATACTTTGACAAAGGAAAAGCAAAAGGTGACAGCTGCCTTCACCATGAGGTCTTACAATGCTTTAATTTATATTTTTACATCAATTCACTCCCTGGCTGCTGCTCAGTGTTGTTCCTCACTGTTTACGTATCTCTTTATGAACTGAACTAAGTTCCTCAGAATCTAAACAAAACCTCTGTTCTGTGGATTATTAACTTCACAGAGCAGACTTCAAGGGTTAAGGTCAGGGTTTGCTTCTTCCACAGTCCTTCTGGTCTGTCACCTCAGACACACCCTTGTATACAGTGCACTGTTGGAAAACACAACATTCATTCCCAGCTCCATGTATTAAAACACCACTCTGCAGCCTGCATGTTTCTTTTATTGTTTTCAAACAAACAGACTGAAAAGACATATAAAAAAAGAGAAGATTTTCTCTCTCAGGACCACTGGGAAATGACAACATCCCCATGGAAGAAACAGGACACAGTGTGGACACAACCAGGTGTCTCTGGATTGGGCAAGTCCTGTGGACAGTTGACTTGAAAATCTGGTACTGCTGCTCTGGGTACTAGAGGCTGCTGCCCAGAGTGGAAGGATTTTACACTTCAGAGGAATCAAATAAATCTGTGTAGTTTAGACTGTTCATTTGAGCAGAGGGAGAGATTCCTCTGACAAAAAAAAAGCCAGGAAAGGTCTCAGCATGTACATGACAATGTCATCTATGAGAGCTGAAAGTACAACCATCACAATTACATCTGCAGCTTTAGCAATTTGCAGCCATCCCCATATCTCAGCAGTATTCTGTAAGGAGTCTTACCACATTTGTAAGCTGTGTAATGGCCACTTCAAAATACACTGTGACAGGATCAGACACATTTTCCACTGGTCTGATGAACTGGTTGTACTGGGAGAAGAGTCTGTGAAATAACCGTTCCTCTGACTCACAGGCTGTGGTATCTGTGTTGGTAAAGATAAAGAATGGCTATATCTGAGATAAGGGAGAAAAAAGGATCTGGATAACATACTAATCCATCCTATATTTCTGGATAGAAAGCATTGGAGAGAACAGGGCTGCCAGTATGCTGTCAGTTGAAAGTGTTCTCCTGCAGAATACTGCCCACTGCTCTCTGTCTCATCAAAGTGTAAGGTATTGGTCTCAATGGAAATGTCTTCTAAGATGGATCAAGTCTATGGGTCTACATTTGTCCCACTCTGATATCAGACAAAGGTAGAATAAGGTGGTGTGAAGTATAAAAAGTAGAAATGTGGTGGATTTCATCTATTTCATCAATAGTAGTTTTTTCATAAACTGAGAGTTTATGAAAAGCATAGCTGCTTACTGGGAAATCAAAAATCTGAGGCTGTAACTACTGGATCAAAATCTATGTCAGGGACTCTGATGAGGTGATTATAATGATGTCTCCTAGTCTTAAAAAGTATGACTATATTTTCATAGGATCATAGAATCACAGAATGTTAGGGGTTGGAANATTTACCTCTAACCCGTACTGGTAGATGATGTTGTTCCTCCCCAAGTGTATGACTCTACACTTATCCTTGTTGAATTTCATTAGGTTTGCCTTTTTTTACCCTCATGTTAGCTGCTTTAGTTCTTTAGCACGATTTTTGTTCTGAAGGAAGTTAATATTTTTGTTGTTTTATAAGGAAAAAAGTGGAAATCTTAAAATTTCTTGTAGAGTAGCATGCATCTTTGCAATACAGAGCTGTTCTTTGGGAACAAGCAAGTCATAGCTGTAATTCCCAGTCAATACAGGACCAACCGGATGACTTAGCGGGATTAAGGAATATGACAGGGACTGAGATGCCTCACTGGAAGTCAAGAAGAATGTTCTCAGTCTGTTACATACAGCCCAAACCTGAAACAGTTATTTTCAGAGTGCTGCAGGGGCTACAGACTTTTAATTAAAAAGGAAAAATCAAATCACGTGGACTCTGGCAACATATGCTCAAAAAACTACTTTTCCTGAATAAGTTTGCTATTTCAATGCACTACTATAATTAAGCACTTAAATTAAAAAAAAAACCAAAACTTAATAATGCAAAGATTTAGAACTTGCTCCTGATATTGAGCACAGCTCTGTTATCAAAGTTCTGTGATGAAGCCAAAAGTACAACTGATAAAACTGAGGAAACAGTTTTTCAGATACATGGTTGTAAGTTTTTGCATTAGTCCCAGACTACTCTAGAACATGTTAAGAAAGCAATCATAATAAACATTTATGAATGCATATTAGACATAGAAGGGATTTCTGTCAGGCAGTGTGGTGTCTGGTACAGCATAGGGCATAAATTTTCAATTTACATTTCCTTCAGTGAACACAAGGACCTGGGTTTGCACAGATGTCCTACAGGGAGATGCTTAGTCTCAGCACACTGCACTGTTTTCATGATTAGGCCACCCTTCTCATTGTTGTGGGTTTGTTTTTTTGGTTGTTTTGTGTTTTGTTGTTGTTGTTGTTTTGTTTGTTTGGTTTGGTTTTGTTTGTTTGGGGTTTTTTTAAGAGGCATTTCTGTCTCTACAGTGATACAAAACATGCTCAGATTCAGAGGAGTGTGGCAATCAAAATGTTAAATGTTGGTTACTGGTAACTTACATGTATGGAAAGAAAATTCTAGTAAAACTTCCATGACTTGATGTTTTGTTTCATCCTTTTAGCATCATGCAGAGAAGATATATGAATGTCTGTAAAGTTTGGGTGTTTCTGTATCATGTATTGTACCATTCAAAAAAAGAAATTGTAGTTTCTCTTTCAGATTTCCTTTTTATTATTCTCACTTTGTGTCTTGAATTACCTTACTGTAGGAACATGATTTCCTTACCAAAGTCCCACAACAAAAAACAGTGAGTCACAAATCATATTTCATATGGAATTTTCCTACTGGGTTCTTAACAACAGACACATGCTTTAAAATAAAGTAACAGAAAGAGACAAGTATTTATGCATTTCATTTTTATACTTCCCTTACAGATTCTCACCCCATTGGTGCAGCTCTAACACAGTGCCTTATTCCTTGATAACACAAGTACTGTAATTCATACATGTCTTGGTCATCAGCAGAAGTGAGACTTTCAAAAAAGATGTAGTGTCTTAAAAGTAAAAATCCTTCTGAACCTTGGTGAGATTTGTGCATGGAAAGCACTCCAGCATATTTAACAATGGATGACAAGCAACTGTGAACAAAAATAAATCAAGTTCTCACTTTTTGAAGGTGTGAGTACCAAACTTGTGCATCTTTAGACTGCATTATTTAAACATTTGCAAAAGTCAAGCACCAAATTAAATTACCAGAACCCTATTTAATTTTCATTCTTTGTTAGAAACAGTTCCTTGATTAATTATCATACCAAAATGAAGAGTTTTAGGTGTGAAATCTAGCACTGTTTTAGTTCTCTTAAAATGCTCTCAAAATGTTACAGATTTCAGATTACAAATAGCTGGTAAAAGCTTTATTTTTAATTCGTTCCAGGAAAACAGAAGCAGAGATAGTAACTAGAAAATATTTTAGACACTAGTATCAAAGAGAGCCTACCTTTAATCAAAGATATGAACACGAGTGCCCACACACAAAAAGCAGGGTAACACCAACATAGCCATGTCTCAGGATGCATTGCCAGCAGCAGAACAGATCTTCCTTTTGAGCAGAGAGGTTTAGGAAAAGAAACAGAAGGCAAGAAGGCATACAAGCCCCTGGACGGTAAGCAGGTGTCACAAAGATGGCTTTCAGTTTTGCATTTGAAGCAAAGTCTGCAGTCTGCTGAGCAGAACAAAACCTTGCAGAGTTGCTTCCACTATCAGCAGGCGAGGAGATCTTATGCTGTGCAGAGACGGGAGTCGGGCTGCATCCTATCAGGTGACTTTTCTCATTTCCAGTCACCCGAACCCTTGCCTCTAGGGGAGGCAGGAGTGCAGGAGAGAGAGGGAAAGCAAGACAGAGGGCAGCCACCATGGAGCAGGGGGGGAGGAATTCACTCAGCCTTCCACCCGTAGGTTAAAGAGCACTCTTCCAAAAGCAGATGCTTTAACTATTGCTCAGTGCTTACCTAAGTCCACCAAAATATGCAGAGATGCAACAATGGCAGTATTCTGACTCAATAAATTTAGAGCAAGTAGATTTTTATTGCCTTTTAACAGGAATAACTAAGCATGCCAAATTAGTTCCCGACAGACAAGTCAGCTCACAACATAAATTTTTCTGTGATTTTTTTGTGTGTGTGCAGTGGTTAATGTGCCAGTATCCTTCTAGAGTGGAAACAGAGCAGTAGAATAAAGAAAAAACATCAGGTGCTGTTACAGAAGTACCTGACAGTTGAAGTTCACTGGGACAGAGTGTTACTCTTAATCACAGAAGTTAAAAAACAGAGATCATGATCTGGTAGAGATTAATGCATGTTCACTCCTCAAGTGTTCAGTATGCATGTCCTTGCAATAGGAATGACTTGAAAAGAATCAGTAGCCAAAGGGTCTGATATCACTGTTAAACTGCAGAAGGGTGGAAGGCACCAGAGGTTATCTGGTGCTATCCAGCCTCCCAGAAAACAGTTTGGACAGGGAATCTCCTTTGTGTGGTCTCAATCAGGCATAAACAAGTCTGAGTGACTGGATGAATGACTTGATCAAACCCAGAAATACTCCTCGCTGAAAAGAATAGCTATAAACAGAAAAAGGATGTCCTTCATATTGCAGAAGATAGGGCAACACTGCAGCTCAGGATAAGAAATCCATCTATCTTGGACACAAGTTTGTCAAAATATGGCTAGAAGTGATGAGGTCTGTCTGGAAGAAATAGACTTAGGAATGAGTTGCCCGAACAGAGAAGATATCTGAAGCAAATAAAGTTACCCATGGCAGGTTTTGTGGGATGAAGAGGCAGTCTTGAAAAATTACTAACAGCAGCCCTACTCCAGAGCTCACCGGAGTCAGAGAGCCTTAAGCAGAAAGATGAGGAAAAAAAAGTCAAACCACAAGAATGTTGGAGGGTCTAGGAGTCACTCTGCACTCTCAAAAGCAGCAGCAAACTAAACATGGTTGTAAGTGGTGAACACAAGGCATGGCTAAGAAGCATCTCCAAGTTGAAGTTAGATATATGTTCTTACAAATAATTTTAAGGTAAAAATGTGAGTTTTGACATAGTGATTTTTCTGGTAATTTTCATTTTGCCTATTTTCCAAAGAAAAAAAGCAGTAAATAAATAAACCCCTTTTGCATACTGTCTAGTTTTCCCAAGTTGCGATGTTTGTTAGAATGATGTTAGCAGTCCAGGTCCATAGCCTTGTAGTTCTTTCACCTTATGCAATGAAGCTCATACTTCTTCCTTGAATTTATGCTGCCCATGGTGCACTGTGGTTAGTAGAATTATGCAGCCATATGGCATCACAGGACACCTGTGGCTGGCTGTAAACATGGCAAACGAACTCTTAAAGTCTTGCATGAAGAAAGATGACATACGGCACAACAGTCAGAAGGAATTTGAAAACAAACCAACCCCAAATTAAAATGGTTTTGTATCTCCAAATTTTCTCTTCTTCAAAAAAACCTGACTGGTCAGGCAATCAGGTGTGAGAAGTTAGCATACCTGCAAATGCATATCTAAGTTAAATGGAAAGATCTTCAGAGATGAGGGTAATGACCATGTTTCCCTCCAGAGACAAGGGAGCAATGACAGGCCATCAGGCAAGGTGATCCTTACCAAACACCTGAGGTAAAGAGTAAAAACACTTGAGGTAAAAAGTTATGGGGAGGAAGGAAGTAGGGAAGCAGGATGAGGTGGGAGGCCATACCAATCATTCAGTAAGCAGATGATAAGAGGGACTGTGTGGCATCTGTCCTGCTGGTAGGACTCTGCTGGAGTGTGTTGTGCCTTTGGGAAAGGCTGAAGAGGAAGGCAGGGTTCCAACTGGGACACGGCAAGGGGTTAATGAGGGATACAAATG